>CM062804.1:1295375041-1295695470 GCA_031772625.1 Pinus tabuliformis | reverse complement strand
CCCCAAATGTGCTTGTAAATGGATCATTGACCTCTTGCCATTTCAGCTTGATGTCCTTGTCTAGAATCAACTTGGTATCTTCATAGATAGGTAGACTTGCGGACACTCACTCATCAGGTGCTCCAGTTGCACTTCCATCAATGTCCTTTGATCCTTCTCTCTCAGAGGCCATTGATCCTAAATTGTTAAGAGGCGGCTGAACACCTGCTAGATCTAGAGACAAAACAACATGCATGGAAAGAAATCTATCAGCGAAAACCAAAGAAAATTCGGGAATGACATAACGCATACCTAGGGATTGATAGGAAAAGATTACACAATTTTCTTCTGGGAGGCTAGGTGACTGGCTGCAGAACTGCGCAAAAGGAATTTTGGGCTGTCTGGGAGGAATGATTGGCTAGTGGAATTGCGTAATGCACAATCCATGCTGACTGCTGACTGTTGGAATTGTGCAATGCGCAACTTTAGCTGACAATGACTACAGGCTCAGTGACTACATTGCACAATTTTTTGGGCCAATAGTCACTGTCCCTCAGGATTGTGCAAAGAAAGGTTGGGTAAAAGATGCTAGGTAGAAATGCACATTTCTGGAGAGGAAGGCAGAGCCTTCCCTCTCAGGATTGAGCAATGTTGTCTTGGTGAGGCAGAGTCCGGGCCAAGGATGGCCAGACCCGCCGATGGGAAACTGAATGAAAATGTGAAGTGAATGCATGGTGATATTAAGTGTAGGTAGAAGAAAATGATTTTGCATGCAAACAGTGAATGAAAGATTCAGAAAACTAACGACATGCATGTGGGTGAAGTGAGTCGCCGAATCAGCGACTGTTCGTGTAAAATAGTTTTGTGCATGTGACAACAGTGAGATGGTAACGAAAACTGAAACAGTGCTAGTACAAGCTAGTATGCATGTAAACAACAACAAGCATTCAAAGAAATCAATAAAACAATACTCACATAAGCGAAAACACAAAAAGAGACAAAAATGTTGAAAAAGACAAGTTAAGACCACTTACCCATGAATAGCTGAGCTAGATGTATCGAAGAGTCCTAGATGTGCTATGGGATGTTAGAGCTCCGAGATTGATGTGAAAGAATGAGCTTTGATGCATCGAATAAATAAGTTTGGGCTCATGACACGCATGCCACAAATCTAGGAAAAAGTGACACTTGGAGGAAAGATTCTAAAACGATCTTTGAAGGGAACCTCCAGCTGCTAGAAATATCTCCCTGAATCAAGGGATGCTTTCTTCATGTTGCCTCTTGTTATTCCAATTAAAGCATGCTATGCATGGAAGTCAAGTTTCCTTGGTCCCGGGTAGAACTAGTCAACCCAACTGCATATGCAATAGGCTGCTCAACTGCTGGGAGAAAATGTGCATTTCTGGATGGGAGTTGGGCTGGTTGTCCAAAAGATTTGTGCAATTTCTAGGCAGAGCATTTGACTACTACCCAGGATTGTGCAATTCCTAGGTTGAGCAGCATTGCTGGGAAGAATTGTGGAATTTTATGGATGAAGCCTGACTGATAGAATTGCGCAATTCTGGAGCCCAGCAAGCTGCTAGACAGAATTGCACAATTTTTGGAGGGAAGGCTAGTTTCCCTCTAGAATTGCACAATTTCTTGAGGGATCTACTTAGCTTGCACCTGGACCAAGTCTGGAGGAACAACCTGTGAGGGGAATGCAACAAGCTCTGATGGACAGGCTATCATTCTGCAAGAAAATCACTAAAGCTTGTGTACTTGATGAAGCAAGACATGTTTCTGTGAAAGGTTGGTAGGGAGGCTCCAAAACGAAGCTAAGGCATAATTTTGGAGGTTGGTTATAGCAACTACAATAGAAATATATGATTGTAATATTTGGTAATGTAATTTTCTGGTTAGATTTTGTTTTTTTCAAGCATGCCCGTGCTACTCTAAGTTGTTCCCTTGAATTGACATCATGGGTTATTTTAATATTAACTTGTGCTTTTAGCCTCAATGTTCTATTGGGGAAATATCAGAAGGAAAATAATATAATAAAGAAAACCAACTGATTTATAGAACCCTGATTTTTACATAAAACAACGAGCAAATAAGTAACGTGGACATGATTGGGTACACTTGAATAAAGGACAAGATGAAATTTATCATGAAAGTGGTAAGTTGAAGTAATTTTCCTAGAATTTGGTAATGTTTTGTTGTGGAATCTTTTATATCATGAAGGTATGATGGTTCCTAGGAACTAGATCATTGGTTGCAAGCCATCATGGGAACAAGGTAAGGAAACCTTCCTTGTGACGATAAAAAGTATGATTACTATGACCCAGAGGATAATTGAGTCCCACTTCCCTTAAAATAGTGATAATAAAAACACCAAAAGAGAAGTGTAAATGGACCAAAATGGGAAATTTTGTTAAATAACAAATTGAATTATAAAATCAACAACAATGTAATAGAAAGGGTAAAGTTGTACTAAATTAATTATCTACATTGTGTGTACTATATCAATCCATTTTAGTTCCTAGTCCCAATTGGTAAGAACCAACATCAAGGAACTGTTTTGAGTGCAATATATAACCTCAAGGAAGAGAGTCAATCAATGCAAGTCATTCTAAATCGGTGAAATAAATAATAACTCACAAACAACTAATGAACAAGCATTCTACAAAGTGAGTTTCATAAAAGCACATAGTGGAGCTATGAAAGAAAGAAAAATACATATAAAATAGTTGTGTAGTAATTACCATCAGACAAAATATATTATGTTTTGGATATATGGAATCACTATGATATATCACATAAAATAGGAGACAGTCTCAAGGGTATGCCTTAGTAACTGAACTTATTATACAAGTAGAGGAAACGAAACCATGCTATGTAACACGTGAATAACTAATTAATGATTTAATAAACAAAGTCATAATGAATGTGGGAAGTGTTTCTCAATTGGAAGTTGACCTCTTCCATTATAAACCCTAAAGATGATAGTTGAAATAATTATACCATTGAACGCATAGAACTAGTCCTCGATAACATACAAAAAGGGAAAGGAAAATTCCTATTCTTAACACTGTAATCATTAGCCATACATATTTAAGGAGACTACTGTGCAGGAGGACTCAAACCTTTGAGGGAAAATTTTAACATTCTTCCTCCCGATAAAACCCTCATATAATATTCTAATTACAAGAGTAAATGATTATGGGTCCAACTGTTAACCCTAGCAAGCTTTAAGTTCAAATTTCCCATACCTACAATTTCTACCCAAGAGTTTATCCAAAATGGCCAGAGACAAAGATCTCAAAGGAAAATAAAGTAAGATTTAAAACCTAGTGTCATATGGGTAAAGCCCAGAAAAATGAAATTAAATAATTTAATTTCATAGCAGCTTCTCCAAAACCCTAACCTATAAATAAAGCCAATAATAAGATTATATGTAACTTTGAATTGCACAGGAACAAAGTGGAGGAAATAAAACTGAAAGAAAAACGTAATACCTTCAAAAGTCTTTGAGGAGCTAACATGAACCATACTAAGGTAGATAATAATTAATTTCATGATCAATGAAGAAAAGGAATAGTAAAATTTTAAATCATATTATGGTTTTCTTTTAAGCAAAATATCTAAAAATTGTCGTCTAATTACCTCAATGGATGCACACAGTAGACCAAACTCCTAAGATTTCCTTGCAGTATACTAGTTGAACCTATGTTGCAGTGCTAAAAATTGAAAGTAACAAAAAATACATGAAGCCTCACATATATAAAAAAGGGGAAAATTGAGGATAATGAAATTTAACTTCAAAAAAATATGATTGTGTTCACTTGGTGAAGAAGGAATGATGGCAGGAACTGATAAGCATCCATTTCAGTTAGGGTTTGGCCTTAGAGAATAGAGCTTGTCATAGGGTTGTAGGGTCTATTAAGGTTAAAAAATACTTTGTTAGGGTTAACAATCTCCAGCCGAGGGCTATAGACCGCAGGTTTTGTTAATGTCAACAATACTCTTTAAAAAATAATCTTTAATTAATAAATACTCTGCCCACTCTTTAAAAAATAATATTTAATTAATAAATACTCTGCCCATAAGAAATCAATCTGACAACCGAAATTTTTTTAATCGTCTAACACCTGATCTGACGACCCAGGAGGGTACACGTGGCATAGGAGGGAGCTCTTTTAGAATGGAATGCCTTACAACGTAATTATTGATCTATTTTTTAACACCTAATTACTACATGATCCTTATTTACAGATCATGGATGGTCATTGTTTGTGATCAATTGTGATAAGCTCTCTCATGTACAAATTTTCTTTTATATGAAGAAAATTTCCTCAAGGGGCCATGTTAGCTAGGGTTGTGGATTACTTCCTTCCTAGAGGGTTTAAATGAGGTAAAAATTTTGGTGTTATGATCTTTTATCTAACTATGTGAGTGGTTATTGAAAGTGTCCATCCCATGTGGATTACCCTATTTTTGAATCATGAACAAATTTATTCACTCAAATCCTCCAAAGATTTTTAAATGTTGGTTAAACTAGATATGTCATGATATTTTACTCGCTTAGTCGATAATTAATTTTTCATATGCTTAAAACTTTTGGTTTCAAATAGTATTAGATTCACAAGTTCATGGATCTTGTCAATAAATATTTCTTTTATATTCTTATAAATGGTTCTCCATAGGCACCCTTTTTCTCCTCTAGAGGTTCCAAGAAAATATATCCTATTTCTCCTAACGACACAGATATTGGGACATTACTTAAAAGTTGTTTCCCTAGAAGATGCTCTAAAATGTATTTCTACTATAACTCCAAACATTCCCTCTACTCACATTTTTTTATTAATGACACACTTCTCATGGGTTTTCCTTCGGTTAGAGAATCCATTACCTTTAATGTTATTCTAGATAACTCCTCTAAAACTTTTGGTAGCTCTACCAATTTAACCAAATCACAAATTTTATTTTTAATACTGCCTCCACCATTCAATTTCATATTGTTAGAATACTAGAAATTCCTCTTTAGTGGAAATCCCTCTTTGGTAGAAGGTTTGGGAAAATTTGCTTTTAAAATTTAAGGAATTTTTGTTTTTTTTGTAGGACATTTCAATTGCTCAATCTTCCAAGTAAACTCATTTTTTTGAAAGCTTTATTGCGAACTCTTCTTCTCTACTTACTTTTAGCTTTAACTACCTCCAAAATTATTTTACAAAAAATAAGGAATATCGAGAGAACCTTTCTTTGGGGAGAGGAAACTCAACAAATAAAATGGGCCCTAGTGGCTTGGGAAAATATTTGCAAACCCAAATTTATTGGTGAATTGAGTTTTAGGGACCTTGAAATTCTCATTCATGTCACATAATCAAAAACCTATGTGAGGTCGAGTTTGGAAAGGAAAATATGCACTGAATATTGAGGAAACACAACTTATATGCATGGAAGGAAATATAAATGGTTCACATCTTTGGAACATATCTTAGAGAAGTAAGTATCTTATCCAAACAAAGACTTAAATATCTTTTGGTAATACTCATGGCACCAATTACTGAATCTAGGGTAGGTAGGGGAAATGAAAAATATAAAAAATTGATTAATCTCTTAAGGAAAATTCACTATAGCTCAGTACTGGACTCACTCCCATGAACATAAGCAATGGTAGTAATTGGAACATTGCTCTCTTGGCCAATATACATAAATAAATATACCAAGGCTTAAATAATTAGAGAATTGAAAAATAAGAAAATAAATACCCAACAAAGGAAAACTATTTTAAGATGGGGTTGTTGTAACATTCTTGTTTTTGATAAGTTAGCTATTAGATGAAAAAATAAAAATACCATACAAAAAATGATAAGTTAGGATATGGACCAAAAACAACTTGGAAAATAAAAATGTTAGGAATCATTATTATTACAGGTCCATATCAAATAAAATGATAGGATAGTTGCTCTAAAAAGGAAGGAAAAATGAAAATGTTAGATAAGCAATAAAAGAAAAATATTTTCTTTAGAAAATAAAATTAAGGTTGCTAGCTCAAATGCACCTTTGAAAATGATCTTTTGATTAATCATGCTTAAGTTCTTTAATTATGATTTAGTTATTGTAATAAAGCTTGATGACCTTGTAAAATAAGTCATATCATATACTTTTTTCATATTGGCGGAAGCGACAAAATGACACATCGGGCGCCAATAACTAGTGGGAACTTTTCAACGAGCATAGTTCACTCCACCCGGATCAACGACAGAGGAATCCTTTCGGCCCCCCTTCGGCCGTTTCCCGTTAAAGTGAGGGGGGGGTTCGAAGCAGTTTTCATGGCTGCCTTTTTTGCGACGTGGCACCTCCACAATGTTTTGGACCCCCAAGGCTCGAAACCACAAACCATTATGCCCCACCCGAAATCCGCTGTCAGTTTTTTTCTTCCATTCGACCGTTGACTTGTTCCCGAGCCATATGCATCTATTACCTCTTGTCCAATCACAAACCTCCACGTCACCAATTTGTTTTCACTCACCCATTCATCGCCCACCACGTTATAATACTGTTGTTATACACTCCAAAGCCGTTGTTGTCCCTAATTAACCGTTTAAACATCTGTTAAGCATTAACTTGCATCCTTCTGCAAATTGATTGCCTACGACTAGATCTAAACAGTCAATTGAGCCCAATTGAACCTATAAATGCTCCATGGCTCCAATCTTTGCCACTTTTTGCTTCCATCCATAAATCAAAAGCATCATTTCTCATTCTATGTATTTTCGCCACTGTTATCCATTTTTTATTAAAACAGCTTCTAAATTTCCCCTGTAGCAGGATGGCTCCTAAAGAAAAGATACATAAGACTATTGAAGAAGGGAATCCCTCCACAGTCTCCCTTGATTTGGATCATATGCCCCTTGTAGATTCCCTTTTTAAGATCAATGACTATGAATGTGAATTTGATTTTTATGAATTACATTCATGGTTAAAACTGAAATATGTTGATAAAGAGGACCCCATTCGCTTCTGGGAGACACTTCTACGACTTTTTGATTGATAATATATATGAACAGTTTATGAATTTGACCACTCAAAGAGTTTTTAGGTACAATTCAGTCATAATCCATTTAATTTTGTTTCAATAGGGAGATCTATTTCCCATTCAGCTGAATAGACAAGATGAGCAGGGAGTGAATAAATCAGTTATTCACTGGACAGAGTTAGTAAGAGTAGTATCATCCAACTTTACATTCTCTCAGTTCATTGATTCTTGTATACATCCAGTTCTTTAACTACTCAACAGTCAGGCAGAGCCCTGAATTGGAGAAGAAATTAAAATTGTTTTAAATAATACTGAGAGGGGGGGCGAATCAGTATTAGTAAGTCAACAATTTTTCATTTCCATAATCATATTCATATACGATACTTCAGTTAATGGAACTCGTGTGTATATGCAATTGTGTTTAAGGCAACTAGTGTATATTCTGCAAACTTATGATTCAATTAATTCATCATATGTTGATCTTTAATCAGTGAACCAGAACCACATAAACAGTAACCAGGTGCAGCAAAAACAGAACAGACAATCACACACATGAACACAAGATATAAGGTGGAAACCAAATGTGGGTGAAAACCACCTGCTACAATTGTCTCTATCTTCTTTTTAATAATAAGAAACTTCTTTTTACAATTTTTATACTGGTGCAAACTTATACTAGTATGTAGGCTTCTACCTGAATAAGGCTACAACCTTCTCTCGTTCTCTAGCTTCTCTTGGAAGGGAGCTACAACCCCCTAGCTCTTGTACTAGCTGATATGTTTACTAGTACGTACGTGCTGGCCTACAGAAGGCTACAACCTTCTCTTTTCGTCCAGGGACCACGTTTCATAAATTTTGTGACTGGATCCATCAATAACATCATTCAATCATCAAATATATCTGCATCAACCAATCTCCTTTGCACCAACCACAACTAGATCAATCAATCACTTTGAAAACCCTTCAATCTGATCTTTCAGAATGATGTAACTAGAATACAGTAACCAGAACCCAAGCTAGAACCCAAAACTTCAACAGCAAATAGCTAAAACATATTTTATAAGGTATACGCTACTTCCATGTGTTGAACCTGCGTGCATACGCTCTTTTCTCTAGGCGAACCCGTGTACAGATTTATAAATCAAATTTAAGATGTATACACTGTTTTGATATGTAGAACTAGCATGTATACATGCCTTTTCTAAAGTGAACCTATGTACAGATCTATAAATGATGATTTAAACATTACAACAATTCTAGACTTCAATTATACCTAGATCATCATATTTACAGACTACAACATGCACCCGTTATTCAGATAAATGATCAAACCACATAAAGATACTTCACTTCAAGCCTTAAGATCTTAACCCATCATTAGATCTTATCCTTCATCAAGTGCTAAGGTTCATCCTTGGTTCGGATCCAGCTATGCACCATAACCCATAATCTATAAACTAGTTCTTGCTTTTCATCAGATATTCAATACTTGAGTACCTTGGCCTAATGATCTTCCCCTCCTTTTATAGTCTTAGGCCTTACTCAATACCATGGACCAAAACCACTTAGGACCAATACCTGGGACCCAATACCTGGGGTCAATACCTCGGACCAAATACTTGGACCAATACCATGGATCAAAATACCATGGACTAAATACCTTGGACCAAAACTTAGTTTTCCAAGATATACGCGCCTTGCATTCTGTGAAAGTGCATGTGTACGTATACCCAACTTGTATACATAGAACCCACGTGTATACACGACTTAGCCAATGGTGAACCTACGTATACCTCTCTTTCTTCATCATATGATGTCTGATCTAAACTCTGTGTTGTTAACCTGCTGAACTGTGATCTGTCATCTCAGTTAGTTGCCATCAAGTACAACACCTTTGTCATAAAGCCAACAATCTCCCCCTTTGGACTTGATGGCAACCCCAAGTCACTCTCCCCCTTTGTCATCAAGGGTAAAGGGTCATGCTCCCCCTGAGTATAAGCAAGGTCTGCAAAAAGATGTTTTGAAAGAAGAACATGACTCTATACATACATCATAAATGACCTTCCTATCACCAATGACTCATACATACATCCATCTCCTAACCAAGTGGGGATATACCAAGTTTGACTCATCCACCCAACCAAGTGGGGATATACCAATTTTTTATACATGTCAAAATAAGAAACATTACATCATCCATCCCATGCATAGTGGGGTAACAAATTAGGTCGTTTCATGACCTTTACATTAAAAGATATACATGACATATATAACAGAGACCAAATATCTTAAACAAGACTATGATAGTCATCAGCAACTATCATCAGCAACATCTGTCAATCAGCATCCAGACCAGTAACCATGTTCTCCCCCTGAACCTGTTCCACCTGAATAAAAAACAACTGTGTGAATCTGTACCAAGATCTTCTAAGATAATGCCAAAAATGCATTATTAGAAGCATATGCTCCCCCTGAACCTATGCCAGATGATCACTGTCAGATCTAATCATTTCATATAATAGAAGAGTTATCAAGGCATCATCATCAATCAGATATACATCGTTATCAACAACTTATGAGAGCCAACATATGTCATCCATAGACTGTAACCATCATCAAGCAGAGCAGATAATTCATTGAACCATATCAGACCCCTTTCTTCCTGAGTCTGGCCCACTGCTTTTCCTCAAACCAACATATACGCTACTGTATCCATAGAAACTAGCGTATGTACGTGACTACGCTTCATGAAACTCACGTATAACCAGCTTTCTCTGAAACATATAGGTTTTAATAGCAGGATGATGCATCAACTACTCCCAGCTTCTGTCTGAGATATTCAAATGTCTCTCTGGGCAGTGGTTTGGTGAATATATCAACAACATGTTCTTTGGAGGGAACATACTCCAATTTGACCTTTCGTTTAAGCACTTGTTCACGTAGAAAATGATATTTGATGGGTATGTGCTTGGTCTTGGAATGCATGACTGGATTCTTTGAAATACTAATGGCACTTGTATTATCACATAGAATGGAGATGGGTAGAGTACATGTGATCCGAATGTCTTGCAATGTTTGTATCATCCAAAGGAGTTGTGTGCAGCAAGATGTAGCAGCCACATATTCTGCTTTAGCTGTAGATAATGCAATTGAACTTTGTTTCTTGCTGAACCAAGACACTAATCTGGAACCCATATAGAATGCACCACCACTAGTGCTTTTTCTGTCATCAATGCTTCTTGCCCAATCTGCATCTGTATATGCATGAAGTGTAAGATCTGTATCTCTAGCATACCATAAACCAAAATTCTGTGTTCCTTGAAGATATTTGAAAATCCTTCTGACTGACTGAAGGTGTGATTCCTTTGGATTTGCTTGGAATCTTCCAACTATTCCTACTGCATGCATGATGTCTGGTCGGGTACCTGTTAGATAAAGCAGACTGCCAATCATGGATCTGTAAGTTGGTTGATGTACTGCTGTTGATTCATCATTTGAGCTGAGACTGCATCCGGTTACCATTGGGGTACATAATGGTTTAGAATCTTCTATGCCGTATTTTTTCAAGATCTGTTTGAGATATTTGGTTTGCGACAAAAAAATACCATCTTTGTTTTATTGAACTTGTAGACCAAGAAGATATGTAAGCTCACTAAGCAGGGACATTTCAAATTATTACTGCATTACCAAAGCAAAATTCCGACTCATGGCTTCTTCATTGCTACCAAATTTGATATCATCAACATACACAACAAGTATTATCAATTTATTATTGTCAATCTTTGTATATAGATTGCTATCAGCTGATCCCTTTGAAAAACCTTATTGATGGAGATATTTGTCAAGACGGTAATACCAAGCCCTTGTAGCTTGTTTTAGACCATAGACAGCCTTTCTGATTCTGCATACAAGTTTTGCATCATTTCCAAGAATGAATCCATCTGGTTTCTCAATATAGACTTCTTCTTCTAAGTCTCCATTAAGAAAGGTAGATATTACATCCATTTGGCATACTTTGAATTTATGAAAACTAGAAAGAGCAAGGAAAATTCTTATGGCTTCAAGTCTAGCAACAAGTGCAAAAGTTTCTTCGAAATCTATATCTTCTTGTTGAGCATATTCTTTATAAACAAGTCTGGCCTTGTTTCTAATAACTTCTCCCAAGTATTATTATTAGGTCTAGGAACTAATTCCCAAGTATTATTCTTTTCAATTTGCTCAAGTTCTTCATTCATGGCCTTGACCCAACATTCATCTTTGCATGCTTCATTTACATTTTGAGGTTCGGTGGAGGATAGCAATGCTAGATAGCTTGAAGCTTCTATAATAGCTTTTCTTGTCTGCACACCTGCCTCTTTCTGTCCCAAAATTTGAGTCTTTGGATGATTTTTCTGAACATACTTGGATGGAGTCTTTTCTTCCACCGTTATCTCTTCTTCTAGTGCTTCATTGGTTTCTTCTTCAGTATTAGTTTGATTTGATGTGGGAGGATAATCCTCATCTTCTTCATAATCTTCGGTTTTTATTTGTTTTGGATTTTTGCATGCTTCGTCAACCACAACATCAATACTTTCAATAATTTTCCCAAGTCTTTTATTATAACATTTATATCCTTTACTTCCGGAAGAGTAACCAAGGAGAATACCTTCATCTGCTCTGGGTTCAAACTTACCAAGTTTTTCATCAGTCCTTTTGATGTAACATTTGTTTCCAAAACTTTGAATTCTTTTATACTAGGAGTCTTACCATACAAAATTTCATGTGGAGTTTGAGTGCTATTTACCCAAAAATTTGCTTGGTTGAGAATAGTAACGGCAGCGAATGCAACTTCACCCCAGAAGGTTGCAGGAGTTCTAGACTCATCTAGCATAGCATGAGTCATTTGTTGAACAATTCTGTTCATCCTTTCTACCACTCCATTTTGTTGAGGAGTCCTTGTAGTGGATAATTGCCTTTTTATTCCATGTTCTTCACAAAAGTCAAAGAATTCATCCGAGGTAAATTCCCCTCCTCGATCAGATCTGAGGCATTTGATTTTGCGATCTGATTAATTTTCAACCAAAGATTTGAAGGCTTTGAACTTTTCAAATGCTTCATCTTTATGCTTTAGAAGTCCTATCCAACACATTCTAGAAAAATCATTAATGAACAATATAAAGTATTCTTCTCCATGAGGTGACTTTTTCCTTGATGGTCCACATATATCAGTATGAACAAATTCAAGAGGCTTACTAGTTGATCCTTCCTTTTCAGGGAAGTGTGATATGGTTTGCTTATGAAATTGACATGATTTTCATATTGTATTTTCTGGAATGATGATATCAGGAAGATCACGAACAACCTAGAATCTGCATGCTTTTCTTATTTGAGAGAAGCTTGGATGCCCCAATCTTCTGTGCCATAGCCAGTGTTCATCATTTTTCCTTAGATAGCACTATTGTTGTCCTCGCTTGTGTATGTATAAGTTGTTTGGATTTCTTATACCTTTGATCATGGTTTCTCCTATATCAAGGTCACAAACAACACATCCATTTGATCGAAATACTACTTCATTTCCTTGATCACACATTTGACTGACACTCAACAGGTTATGCTTTAGACCATCAACATACATAACATTCCCAACTTTAACTTTTTATTTTAAAAGAACAGATCCTTTACCTTTTATGATAGCAGGAGTGCCATTTCCAAATGACACCTTCTTTTCCTTTTCTAAGGCATTATATGAATGAATTTTTTCTTTGTCACCTGTCATGTGTTTTGAACATCCACTGTCGATGTACCATTGATTTTATTGTCCTTCTGCATACAAGGCTATACCACATCTTTCTGTTTGCGGTTCTTTCTTTCTCCATATTCTGGGACTTAATGGAGTTTTCTCCTTCTGAGATGTTTGCCAAAATTTACTCCTGCATTTAGATTCTTCATGACCAAAGTTGTTGTAGATAGAGCATTCCATTTAATTTTCAAGAAGAAAAGAGTTATTGTAGGACCTTTTCATGATCCCTGTCACATTCCCTTTGATTTCATGCTTCTCTATTGATGATGGTCTTGTAAGCAACACATTGAGAAACTTTGTGTCCAAATTTATGATATGAAAAACATTGGCCATTAAAGAAGTTCCTGCGATTATCGAATCTATTGACCTGGTGATTGTAGTTTCTATTGATATTCATTCTTGAAGCAGATTGAGTATGATTTAACTAAGGTTGGTTGTAGATTTTGTTCATACTTGAAGTTAATTGAGCTTGATCTACCTGGTGATCTGCTTTATGCCTTTGCTGACGATTGTCAAACTGTTCACTGCTCTTTGCTGCATCAAGATAGCTTTTAGTGGAGGTTGATGGCTTCTGTGCTTGAGATGCTTCTTCAGTATATCCAAGACCTATCTTTATCAGAGGAGAACGCTGCACTTTGATAATTTCATTTAAGGTTTCTAATCCTTTAGCAAATCTAAGATTGAGAGCTTTTGTTTTCTCAATATCCTTTCTTAGACCCACAATTTCACATTCTAGTTTTTCATTGTGTTTTTCTCTTTCAGCAAGTTGGAATGTCAAAGTATCTATAATCATATTCTTTTCTTCTAAACAGATTTTGAGTTTAGAGATTTCTTCATAAAGTTCATCTTCATCTAAAGCATCCAAGAAATCATCATCTTCAAAAGACATCAGATGTCTATAGTCATTACTATTTTCATCTTCATCACTAATTGATAAACCATCGCTATCTTCATGCGTATAGTAGCTCTTCTTACTTACACTTTGTTTTCTATTCCATTTTGCAGATTCCTTACCTTTATCAAACTTATCTTTATGAGGACATTTTGCAGCATAATGATCGACTCTTCCACAAGCAAAACATTTGAAAGGTAGTTTACCTCTTAATCTTCTAGAACCCCGTTGAAGGTTCTTGACAAAGTTTGCTTCTTCTTCTCCTTCTGAAATATGTCCTGATTCATTAAGTTCTTCTTTTCCTAAAGCTTTAAATGTGGCTTCTCTCATATCTGATGGACCTCCTTTTCTCATCTTAAGCAGTTAAGATTCCATGCAGCTGTGTCATAGTAATAGTCTGAAGATCCTGCTTTTCTTCTATGGTAGATACTTTTGATTGAAGCTTAGCAGACAAGGATCTTAAAACCTTTTCAACTAAAGTAACTTATTTTATCTCTTCACCCAAATTCTTCATGCAATTAACAATCTCATCTATACGTAAGAAGTAACTAGCTATACTTTCATCATTGTGCATTTTGAGAGTTTCATATTGAATTCTGAGAGTTTGCACTTTTTCACATTTTACCTGAGAGTCTCCTTCATAGCTTAGAATGATTTTGTCCCATATTTCTTTGGTGGATTTGAGCTACATAACTTTGACAAATTATAATTGTGACAGACTTCCCAATAATGTATTGACAACCTTGGCATTGGTTTCATATTTCTTTTTACCTGCCGCATCTGTAGGAATTGCTAATGGAAATGTATATCCTCCTTCCACGATTTCCCAGACATTTGTTCCAAGAGATTGAAGATAGGCTGTGGTTCTTACCTTCCAATAAATGAAGTTTCTTCCATCAAAGATTGGTGGTCTAATGGATCCCTCTCTTTCTTGATTACTCATGATGATGGATCTTCCTTCAAGCAATCAAGCTTCTTCTGAAGGACCTGCTCTGATACCAATGGTTGGAAATAATACTAAGAGGGAAGCTGAATCAGTATTAGTAAGTCATTAATTTTTCATTTCCATAATCAGATTCATATACGCTACTTTAGTTAATGGAACTCGCATGTATACGCAACTGTGTTTAAGGAAACTAGTTTATAGTTTACAAACTTATGATTCAGTTAACTCATCATATGTTGATCTTTAATCAGTGAATCATAACCACATAAACAATAACCAGGTGCAGTAAAAACAAAACAGACAATCACACACATGAACACAAGATATAAGGTGGAATCCCAATGTGGGGGAAAACCACCTGCTGCAATCATCTCTATCTTCTTTTTAATAATAAGAAACTTATTTTTACAATTTTTGTACTGGTACAGACTTATACTAGTACGCAGGCTTCTACCTGCAGAAGGCTACAACCTTCTCTCGTTTTCCATCTTCTCCTGGAAGGGAGCTACAACCCCCTAGCTCTTGTACTAGCTGATATGTTTACTAGTATGTAGGTGTCAGCCTACAGAAGGCTACAACCTTCTCTTTTCTTCCAGGGACCACGTTTCATAAATTTTCAGATTGGATCCATCAATAACATCATTCAATCATCAAATGTATCTGCACCGACCAATCTCCTTTTCACCAACCATAATTGAATCAATCAATCACTTTGACAACCCTTCAATCTGATCTTTGAGAATGTTGTAACTAGAATACAGTAACCAGAACCCAAGCCAGAACCTAGAACATTGCAACAGCAAATCAAATTTAAGATGTATATGGTGTTTTGATATGCAGAACCAGTGTGTATACGCGCCTTTTCTAAAGTGAACCTGGGTACAAATTTGTAAATGATGATTTAAAAATTACAACAATTCTAGACTTTAGTTATACCTAGATCATCATATTTACAGACTACAACGTGCGCCAGTTATTCAGATAAATGATCAAACCACATAAAGATACTTCACTTCAAGCCTTAAGATCTTGACCCATCATTAGATATTATCCTTCATCAAGTGCTAAGGTTCATCCTTGGTTCGGATCTAGCTATGCACCATAACCCAATAATCTGTACACTAGATCTTGCTCTTCGTTAGATATTCAATACTTGAGTACCTTGCCCTAATGATCTTCCCATCCTTTTTGTTGAGATTGCAACAAGATGATGGAGATTAGTGAAAAGAGTCGCCTTCACTAAGTGGGCCCGCAAGCAAATTATGGCGCAAGTTCTATTTTTGATCCCAGCAGGGATGATCACATTGTGGGTGACCACAGTATGAGTGATCAAAGTCTATTTTTAGACTGGCTGTCAAAAATAAAAAAAGTCAAATATTATTGTCTCATAATAATATTTGGACTATAAACTTGATCTTATTCTCTTGGAGCACTTCAGGATGAGCTACGGATGTGGTACATGCAGATCCCAGAGGGAAATACGTGGTTACCTATGGGATGACTAATATTTGCATGTAGGACTTCAGTTAGAACTCAACTGAGTTGAGTTTAGTGGACTGGAGGTGTAGTTGATGGAGTTGTGTTCAGTTTAGCTTTGTTAAACTGGTTGTATTTAGTCTAACTGGCAAATAGACTAGAGATGAGTTGGGTGAATTAGTTATTAATTAATTCACAAGTTATTAACTCATAATGCAACTATAGAATACATCAGTTAACTCAGTTGCATGTCAGTGCATGTTCAGTTCAGCAGGGACAGGTGTTAGAGGATCATATTGCTATCAGTTGTGACTATAGTTGTGCATGATGATTTGCACAATCAGAGGGATTGAGTATGCCAATGAATTGGCCAATATCAAGAATTGTAGCCTGTGCTCACGTCCAACACAATGTGAGTGATTCTTTGCAGGTGAAATACGAGTTTGGTAAACCATTCTCATAAATTCTTGAGCA
This sequence comes from Pinus tabuliformis, assembly GCA_031772625.1. Lineage (NCBI taxonomy): Eukaryota > Viridiplantae > Streptophyta > Pinopsida > Pinales > Pinaceae > Pinus > Pinus tabuliformis. The sequence continues at coordinate 1,295,678,903 of CM062804.1, read as the reverse complement.
GGTATTGAGCTGGAGAGGCAGGCAAGCAGTGGAATAGATTTGGAGATCAGATCTGAGTTGTATTGTGTGTAACAGGTTGAGCTGGTACTAGATTGCTTGTGATAAGCATTGTACTTTGTAATGTTACATGTTCTCAATCATTAATATACATATAGTGTGGGGTTTTTAGCGAGATGCTTTCCCCGGGTTACATACTGTGTTAATGTGTGAATGCTCTTGATGTTTTATTTTTATTGATGCTACTATATTGATGATCAACGTAGAGGAGCTTATGTATTGTGTATGTATTCCGCAATAGTACATGATCAGGATAATCTCCATTGAATATGTGTTAAATTATTCAAAATTTCTACATGGTATCAGAGCTGTTGATCATCAGATATACTATTCAGGAAGTGTTTACATTCTATTTCTTTAGGCAGAGTCTATAATCGGGCCAGGTAGCCTCTGGATTCATCCTTCCTTTGGAAGGTGAGATATCCGGTGAATGCCCATACAATCAATCTCTGTACGAGAAATATTGTGTTCTCACGAATTTTAGATCGGAAGCGGTTGAGTTTGAGCTGGTGGAAATCGAATTTGCAGCAGTGTTGTTAAAATGTCTTTCAACGGATTGCAAATGTTATTCCAAAGCAAGAGCGACCTAGCGCTCAAAGATAAACTCAGAAACATCAAATGCAAGAAGGGTGATAGTATTCCCAAGTATCTCACGAAGTTCACTCAGTGTCGAGATGAGCTGGGAAGTGTGGGGGTTATTGTCGATGATGGGGACTTGGTGAGCTTGGCTCTCCTTGGTCTTCCGAAGAGTTGGCATTCCTATCAGGACTCTGTCAATGGTCGGGAGAAATTGCCAGGATGGGAAAGACTATGGTCAGATCTTATGCAGGAGGAGATCAGGTGGAGTACCAGGGATAGATCTTCGTCAAAGGGAGCTGATGAAGAGAATTGTGCTTTGGCTGCCAAAGCAAAGAAAGGGAAGAGCAAGAAAGCTTCTCAGTCTGGTGCGAAAGGCAAGAAGCAGGATATGTCCAAGGTGAAGTGTTTTCACTGTCACCAGCATGGACACTATGCCACTAATTGTCCGCAGAAGAAGAAGAACAAGCAGGCTGCTGGATCTTCAGCAGGAGAGGCTCTAGCCTCACAGTTTGAGCTTGATTTTTCATTGATCGCATGCCTAGTTTCAAGTGTGATGGGATCGGTGTGGTTCTTGGACAGTGGTGCATCTTTTCACATGACGGGAGATAAAGATTTGTTCTCTGATCTGGAGGACAAAGATCTTGGAGTGCACATCGAGATGGGCGATGATGGTAGATACAGTGCGACCGGTATCGGTACCATTTCCTTTGAGAGGGAGTCTGGTAAACCCTTCGTATTGAAGGAAGTCATGCATGTTCCAGGATTGAAGAAGAATCTTATCTCAGTGGCGATGTTAGAAGACAAGGAGTATGATGTTGTTTTCAGCGAGGGAAAGGCTTTTCTGGTCAGCAAGACAACTGGTGAGACCCAGAAGATAGGGGTTCGAGTGAGGAACCTTTATCAGTTGCATGTAGATGGATGCGCAGCAATGGCGGGCAAGGCAGAAGGATTGGTGAGCCAGGATGATGGCGATTTGTGGCACAGGAGATTGGGTCACCTTCACCATGGAGCCTTGAAGATACTGCACCAGATCACTACAGGGCTTCCTAAAGGCACACTTGCGCAGTCAAATCAGTGCAAGGGGTGTACTTTGGGGAAGTTTGTGAAAGCCACCTTTCACGAGAAGGATAGTCGTGCCACGACGATCCTTGAGAGAATTCACACAGACGTGTGTGGACCTTTCTCAGTTGCTTCGACAGCAAAACATAGGTATTATGTGATTTTTGTTGATGATTTCTCTCGTAAGTGCTGGATCTTCTTCATGCATAAGAAGAGCGAGACATATTCAAAGTTCTGTGAATTCAAAGCACTAGTCGAGAAGGAGTCGGGGAAGAAGGTGAAGGCTCTTAGGAGCGATAATGGTGGTGAATACATCTCGGACGAGTTCAAGGATTTCTGCAAGGCAGAAGGGATTCGAAGAGAGCTCATAGCTCCCCATAACCCACAACAGAACGGGGTAGCTGAGCGGAAGAACAGAATGATTATGGGTGTTGCATGGGCAATGTTGCATGATCAGGGCCTACCCCTTCACTTGTGGGCGGAAGCATGCAATACAGAAGTTTATGTGCAGAACCATTGTCCTCATAGGATACTTGGCATGAGTACACCCAAGGAGGCTTATTCTGGTAAGAAGCCTGATCTTTCTCATTTGAGGATTTTTGGTGCTAACGTTTACATGCATGTGACGAAGGATGCCAAGAAGAAGTTGGAGCCGACCGCAGAGGTTGGGATATTTGTGGGGTACACTGATACGCCCCACAACTATCATGTGTATTTGCCAGACAGTGGTAAAACTGTTGTGCGACGGGATATAAAATTTCAGGAGGAGAAAGCCATGAAGTGTTCGCTTGAGAGGGAGCTACACTTGCATGCAGACGAGGAGCTATTAGTTCCTAAGGATGAGCTTTAGGACGTGGATCAGCCACAGGACGAGGTTCATGGAGTGGAAGAGACCACTCATGCAGCACCAACCATCAAAGGTCGAAAGCGCTTGACAGAAGCTGAGCGACTGGCTCAAGATGCAGAGAAAGTTGTAGGACCACCTACAGCCCAACGCAGGCAGAGACAGTCACCTGATCGGTACACTGGATACATGGCTCTTATGAGCAAGTGTGTTGTGATTGAGCCATCCTCTTTCAAGGAAGCTGTGGAGGATCCTACATGGGTAGACGCCATGGTGGAAGAGTATGATTCTATTGTCAGAAACAGTGCATGGGAGATTGTTCCTAGACCGGAAGGGAAATCAGTGGTGGGTTTGAGATGGATCTACAAAGTTAAGCAGGCAGCTGACGGGAGTGTGGAGAAGTACAAGGCAAGATTTGTTGCCCGAGGCTTTTCACAGATAGAGGGGATCGATTATGAGGAGACCTTTGCACCTGTCGCAAGGTATTCTTCCATACGGACGATTCTTGCTCTCTCAGCGCAGATGGGATGGCACCTTCATCAGATGGATGTGAAGACTGCGTTCCTCAACGGAGTCATTGAGGAGGAGGTGTACATTGAGCAACCCAAATGCTTTGAGGTCTTCAGCAGTGAGTCGCATGTGTGCAGGCTCAAGAGAGCGCTGTATGGGTTGAAGCAAGCACCACGTGCTTGGTAGACACGGATAGACAGCTATTTCACAGGACTTGGATTCTCCAAGAGCGAGGCGGATCCTGACCTATACCAGATTGTGGTGGAGGGTAAGTTTCTTATCATTGTACTGTATGTTGATGATTTGATTCTAACGGGTGATGAGCTGTTGATACTGTCATGCAAGAAGGATCTTGCTACTGAGTTTGAGATGAAGGATTTGGGCCTCCTTCACTATTTCTGTTATGAAACCAGCTCACAAAAAGATAGAAAAGAGAGATCCACGCCTTAAAATTCAGCCTCTTCGAGGGGGCAACCTCCTTTACATTACATAAATGAACAATTCTTGGATGATACAAATGAAAAGACCTCCTTTCTATATATAGGAGTCTAAGGGGTTATAACATAATCAGAGCCGACATAACAATAATAATGTAAGGGCACAATAATAACAATAGTGGGCTTCTATGGGGTACATTAGTAACAATATGGGCACTACATGGGTACATCAATATAATAAGTGGGTTTTACTAATAACAATAAGGGGTTACACTAGTAGTATAGGGGCCTAACATGCCCCTCTCCTTCAAAAAGTGTTGTCCTCAACGCTTGAGTAGTTCTTGATGCTTTTGTATAAAATTCTTGTCCTCCCATGTGGAATCTTCAGCGGGTAAGTTCTTCCACTTGATGAGATTCTCTGAAATTGATCGATTTCGTAGCTGTCGGGTTCTTGTTTCTGTGACTGCTCCAGGTTCCAATATGATTTTTCCTTCCTTTTCAATATCTGGCAATGTTGTTTGAATTGGGATCTTTTGCAACTTTTGAATAAGTGGCCATACTTCTTTGTCCTTCTTCCATTGATCCCTTGCTTCGTTTATCCAATCTGGTTGGCTAATAGAAATAGCACAAAACAATGCTTCCACATCCTCATCCTTGAAGAGTCTTCCCATTCGGTAAGGTCGCCATTTTTTAAGTGCATGTAGTATTGCCAACATTTCCTTCTCATAAATATCTTGCTTTAGATGTAGCAGTAAAAATACCTGGTCACCTACATCAAAAAAAATTTCACTATGATGTTGATCTACCTGTTGCTTCATTTGATTTTGCACCGAAGTGGCGTTATCCTTTAAAAGTTGGAGAACTTGTTGTTGATGCTCGATGTGATCTTTCACTGCTTGAACATTTTTCTTCTTGATATGTCCTTCTATCTTTAGAGTTTGAGGAGTGGTAATTTCTTCCAATCCTTTACAAGATATGGTCGGATTCATTTCTTGACGCTCGATGTGATCTTTCACTTCTTGAACATTTTTCTTCTTGATATGTCCTTCTATCTTGATAGTTTGAGGAGTGGTAATTCCAACCAGTGAATTACACAATATGGCTGGATTCATTTCTTCTTTCCTGATTTGATCTTTCACTTCTTACACCTTTTTCTTCTTGATATGTCCTTCTATCTTGAGAGTTTGAGGAGTGGTCATTCTTGCCAATAGGTTACAAGATATGTTCTGATTCATTTCTTCTTTCTCTGGGGTCAGGTCCTGGCATATATCCTCTTCTTTTGATGTTTCTTGATCCTTTTCTTCCTCCTCTTCATACTCTATGTAAAATAATTTCTTCTCAACACACTTATGACCTTTAGTGCATTTGCTGTCACAATTGTAACAAAGCCCTTTTTCTTTTTTTTCTTCCAATTGTTGTGGTGTAACCCTTGTAGGTTTTGGAAGGCTAGGAGAAACAACACGTCCATCTTTAAAGTTGTGAGGGGTAGACTTCCTTGTTGCCATAATTTTACTTTCAAATATGTCACAAAGCCCTTTTACTCTTTCCAATTGTTGTGGTGTTGCTATAAAAAGGTGTTGCTCTTTGTATCCTCATAATGTGCTATCATTTCCTCCGTGAGAATTGACCATGTAACAAGTTTTTTACGAGAACAAAGCCCTTTATACCATAAAAATTGATCCGGTTCTAAATATGACAATGCAATACATACCTTTTGTAACTGTGGTACACCATGTAGATCAAAATATTGCTCCATCTGAAGTATCCAATTTACCGGATCCTTGCCATCAAACTTCCTCATCTTGCTTTTTCTTGATTTTAGGACCTCGATCTTGAAACGACTGTAACTATGTACTTGTGGATATTTAAGTTCTAAAATTGCTACCTGTAGTATCCCTCTGTGTCCTCTTTCCAATGCCACTAGTCTGATCCAAATTGGATTCTCCAAAAAAGAGTTATGCACAATCTCCCAAGATGACCTGATTATAGACCTTTCCAGAAGAGCGAAGTTGTACGACGTGCCACGAGTCACTGTTTCGAAATTTGGATCTGAAAAACACCCACAAGAAACTACAGTCTGTCCTCTTTCTGTACCTTCTTACGAAATTTCAATCCGATGCTCAGAAAGAAAGTTATGACGATTTTCCCCATGTCACCTGTTTTGAGTGTAATTCAGGAGTCTGCAAAAAGACCAACTTCCTCAGATCATATCTCCGAAAATATCGCGCGAAAAGCTCTAAAATTCGGACCCAAGATTCAACGCGATTTATTCTCAAATGGGTTTTTTTTGCGACTTCTGAAATGTCACAGAAAAAAAGTTATAGCGAAAATTCCACGATGACCTGTTTGGAGCAGCGAAACCCTAGAATCCAAAGCTCTGATACCAAATGTTATGAAACCAGCTCACAAAAAGATAGAAAAGAGAGATCCACGCCTTAAAATTCAGCCTCTTCGAGGGGGCAACCTCCTTTACATTACATAAATGAACAATTCTTGGATGATACAAATGAAAAGACCTCCTTTCTATATATAGGAGTCTAAGGGGTTATAACATAATCAGAGCCGACATAACAATAATAATGTAAGGGCACAATAATAACAATAGTGGGCTTCTATGGGGTACATTAGTAACAATATGGGCACTACATGGGTACATCAATATAATAAGTGGGTTTTACTAATAACAATAAGGGGTTACACTAGTAGTATAGGGGCCTAACAATTTCCTAGGATTGGAAATATGGCAGCGCAGTGGTGGACTGTTTGTTTCTCAGGGCAAGTATGCTCGGGAGATACTAGAGAAGTTCAACATGCATGGCTACAAGCCTATTGATACTCCTCTTCCTAGAGGTTGGAGGAAGGAGGATGCCACTTCGGGAGAAGAAGTGGATGCCACTGTTTATCAACAGTTGGTGGGGTCGCTAATGTATTTGGTCAATACACGACTTGATATATGCTATGCAGTTAACCAGCTTTCACAAGCTATGTTTAAGCCTACCAAGCTCTTCTGGAAGGCGGGCAAGCATGTATTGCGCTACTTGAGAGGCACATCGGGATATGGTTTATGGTACAGACAGGAGGATGAGGTGAAGCTATGTGGCTTCACGGATGCAGATTGGGCAGGGAGCCCAACGGACAGAAAGAGCACATCAGGAGGGGTCTTCAGTATTGGATCGACAGCAGTTTCTTGGTACAGCAGGAAGCAGAGATCCGTGGCACTCAGTTCAGCGAAGGCATGGTATTGTGTACATCCACCCATGGTATTCATTCACCCATGGATTTGCCCATGGTATTGTGACATCCACCCATGGTATTCATTCACCCATGGAATTGACCCGTGGTATTGTGACATCCACCCATGGAATTAACCCATGGTATTGTGACATCCACCCATGGTATTCATTCACCCATGGTATTGTAACTGAAAAATACTATAAGTAATAAATCAGATTTTGTAAAAGGACAGTTTGTCTGCCACGATGTAGCTCTTACAATTATTCTCCATTTTAATAATAATAAAAAAAATCTTTGTGGTTTTGTTTATTGGGAATTCTCCTATTTTTATTCTAGCAATTTCAATTCTTCAGATCTTAGGAGCCTCCCCCACAAGATCCATTTCAATCTTTTAGATCTTGGGGGCCTCCCCCAAGATCCGGATCAATGGTATCGGAGCAAGTTATGATTCCATGGGAATGAGGGTTTGATGCATATTTCAGTTTCAAATTTTGTAGCAATATTCAACAAACTTCATGCATGTGCTACGTCCTCCACATAGCACTTTCTTGGGCCAAGCAGGAATATTTTTATTTTTATTTTTATTTTTATGCAGGAATTGTTTTTTGGGCGGCGAGTTTGTAGATCAAATCTGAAACATTTGGTGCAATATTTACAAAAAACAAATAACAGATATGGATTCCTTGTGAAAAAAATACCAAAATTCAAAAAAAAAATCGGCCGAATCAGAGTCTGGATGAGGGAGATATCGCTGATTTAAAATCAGCTATGTTCTAGAAATTGTTTCTGATGACAACTGGTGGACGGCGATTCTCCTATCATTTTTTGAAGTTTTTGTGCAAAATTTCAGAAAAAGGATTGTAGATCTAAGATCCTCTTGAAAAATCACCCAATTTCAAAAAAAAATGGGTCGAATCAGAGTTTGGATGTGGGAGATATCACTGATTTAAAATCAACTATTTTTTCAGAACTTTTGTGACGGCGGAAAAAAGTTGCAGGGCGAATCTGAGATTCTAGAGTGTCCAGATAAGGATTTCCATCACATGGGAAGATGCAAAATGGTCCTTCTGCTTCCAAAAACAGGTTATAATAAATATTCTGAGTTATATTTACTAAGTTATGTCCATTTTAACTTTGGAGCAGCATTCGGAGCAGGTTCTCGTTGGAGACATGCCCTCCCACCCCACTTTAGTAGGCACCTGCTTCACATTCATCAGTTTCAGCATAGCAACATTCGGCTTGGGTTATTTGGAGACGTGCCCTCCCACCCCAGGCTATGTAGGCACCTGCTACTTCATCAACAACCAACATCACGGTTATGGGTCAACCGCACAAAATCCTTGTCATCAAAGTCCATTTGCTAGGCCGCACACTATTAGTATCACAGTTGGTCACAAGCATTACAGGGTATCTCTATCCTCGGATCTTCATTTGTCATGGTTATGGGTCATCCACAAACCCACACTTCATCGAAGTCCATTTGCTAGGCTGCACACTATCAGTATCACAGTTGGTCACAAGCATTACAGGGTATCTCTATCCTCGGATCTTCGTTCATCATGGTTATGGGTCATCCACAAACCCACACTTCATTGAAGTCCATTTGCTAGGCCGCACACTGTCAGAATCACAGTTGGTCACAAGCATTACAGGGTATCTCTATCCTCGGATCTTCGTTCATCATGGTTATGGGTTAACCACATAAAACCCTTATCTTCAGTGGCTCTTCATATTCAACAAAGGCTTCACAGGAGGGAACTTTACGCAATGGGGACCATTGCTTCTTAAGGAGGGAGGAATGATCCAAATGGAAAATGGCATCAACCCATGGTATTCATCCACCCATGGAATTTACCCATGGTATTGTAAGTGACATCCACCCATGGTATTCATTCACCCATGGTATTTGCCCATGGTATTGTGACATCCACCCATGGTATTCATTCACCCATGGAATTGACTCGTGGTATTGTAACTGAAAAATACTATAAGTAACAAGTCACATTTTGTAAAAGGACAGTTTGTTCGCCACGATGTAGCTCTTACAATTATTCTCCATTTTAATAAAAAAAAATTCTTTGTGGTTTTGTTTATTGGGCATTCTCCTCTTTTTATTCTGGCAATTTCAATTCTTCAGATCTTGGGGGCCTCCCCCACAAGATCCATTTCAATCTTTTAGATCTTGGGGGCCTCCCCCCAAGATCCGGATCACGAAGCCCTTTACTGATGGAGGACTTCCATGGCGGATGCCAAACTTAGGATGCCAAAATTGATTTTTCCCTGATGTGCTCGGCTCTACATTCTTCTTAGGCCCATTGTTGTCGACTCCCACTAGATGGAAAGGTCGAAGGGGGCTCTCTGGAATACACAAGAGCGGCAGATTTGGGCATCCCTGTGGCTAGCAGCGAAAACTCTTCTTCTAGAGGATAAAGCTCATGACTGGCGCACTGCCAGCGACTCGGTGCCTAGCGGTGGCCTAAGTCTTGCTTTAGGCCCCAAACATGGCTCCCAGTTCCTAGTAAATCCTCTCCATTTTTATATTTTTATTAAAACCCCTGTTGGGATTTCCTTATTACTATGGGTAAATAAATCAGACAGAGTGAAACAACTAAAGCACAACATCTCGCTAAAAGTTGGATACCCTGCACAAATACAAAATTTTATATTTGGGGGTAGAGCATTACAGGATAATCGGTCATTGGAGGATTACCATATCCTATCAGCATCCTCCATTAACCTCAACATGAGACTTTGAGGAGGTGCTGGAACAACAAGTAAAACAAATAATGTGGGAGGTGGTTATGGGAGCAGTACTTCGAAAAACACAGAAACCCAACAGAAGCAAATGAATGGAGGAGTCTCCTTCAAGAACATCCTACAAGGGAAAAGAGTTGCCATAGAACCAAAAAAACATGTGGGTACCTCCCCTAGCTCGTACATTGTGGAGCAACTGAACTACATTCCAGAACTTAAAATAGACAACACAGAAATAAATGAGCATTGTACTACTTTTGAATCAAAAGCAATTATTTGTCGTTTTAACTGCTTTTGGCCAAAACCTGTTGAGCTCTTTCATTGGATTTTGACCAATTATTCATTAGATTTTGAAATTCACCTATGCTCTAAGGGGTTTTTCATTGTAAAATTCCCATTTGTGGATGCAAGAGACATTATTTTACAGGAAGGTCCATGGTTATGGGGATAAACGGGCCTATTCATCACACCTTGGTTCCTTGATTTTGATGCAAACACTATGGTTGTCTCCAAGATGCCAGTGTGGGTCTGACTGCACAATCTCCCTCTAAATTTCTGGGATGATCGAATTCTAACAGGTATCGGGAACATCATTGGGAAATATATCAAGACAGATACCCAAAGATTGGAATAAAGGATCTACACACATGCACAGATATGTGTGGAAGTAGATCTCAGCAAAGGTTTATCAGATTGCATATAACTGATCCATAAACAAAGGAACTGGACTCAGCTGCTAGATTATGAGAACACAACTTTCAGATGTAGAATTTATAGGCAAACAAGGCATCTTCAAAATATGTGTCCTGACGCCAAGAAAGACATCAGAAGAAAGAAGAAGAATGGGAAACAACCCAAAGGCTGGAATTTCCCTCCACTCATGCCGGAGGAGGAGGAGGACACAACAAAGGAGGAAACCACACAAAACAAGATCAACCAGACAACACAAGTACTAGTAAATCAGGGGGAACACTCTCAGGATCCAAATGAGCCACAGAATAATCAGGTACAATCAACAAACATACCAGAAGCAATGGAAACAAGTGGATACAAGTGTATCCATACATTAGACAATTCAGATTCAGACAAGGACAATGCAATACCTGATACTAGCACTCAGCTTGCACTTGTCTCTTCCTCGTCGTCTCAAGGGGAATGGAACAAAGGTAGAAAAAAAGGAAAGGAGAAAAGCCTAACTTCTCTATGATCTATATATTAGCTTGATTTTTGTATGTTTCTTCTTATCATCAATCATGGACTTGATGATGCCATGTATCTTTGCAAATGCAACATGCAATTTTGTTTTCACTAATAAAATTACACTTTTTTCCTGGGAAAAGAAAATAAGGAAGCAGATCTTCAAGCCAACATTACATGTCAACTATAAGAAGGAAAATATGAGGTCAATGGCTCCCTTAATTGGATGGTTAGTCCATGATGAGTATACACCAAAATTTAGCCCATGCGAGGCATCCCAGTAGGCGACTGCCTATGAGCGAGGGCGTTGGTCCCCCGGGTCTTGGGTTCAAGTCCTCCCTGGGTGAAAAATGTACTCCAACGTGAACAAAAAAGTGAACAATTTAATAAAAAAGCGAACAATGATCGGATATACCAAAAAAGGAGTATACACCAAAATTTTAGTTTCCCCCTCATACCAAGAATCATAGAAAAGGAAAGGACTAAGAGCTATTTAATTAATAAAGCTCTCTTCATAAGCGTTGGATTAATGCAAAAAATTATTTATAAGTTTCAAAGTGAAAGGAATCATGACACATGGCATAATCTAGATCCTTCGACACAAGGTGAATGCTCTCCCTACACACGCACAGAGCAGGCATGTCGGCTCAAATACTCTATGCATTCTAGGTGGAGTACTTCACCAATATCATTGCAAGAAGTGGCAATCTCAACAACAATAGGCTTGAGGTATATTTATTCATAGTGTGTGTCACTAATCACATCTAGACCTTCACTACATTCCCTCCCAAGCAATCGGACCAGGTGTAAATCAGTGGAAATGAAACCGAGAACAATGTCGAAAGCATGGGAATGGAAAGAATGGCCTTCAACATTCATGAAAGATGATATCAGATGAACTAAGCAGCAGGGGATCTCTATCTGTTTAAATAATTTTTCTAGTAGGTCGGGTAACAATGAGAGGCCTTCTCTATATGTAGTGGTGATTCTTCCACCCGCCAATTGGCTTCCCCTTGGGATGAGTCTCCAACAATCCTGGATTGCAACTCTTGGGAGATTATCTAGCATAAGGCCTCTAGGAAATCGCAAAATCAACAGAACCGCGTGGATATTCTATAACCCAAAAATTGACAATTAAATTCTCTGCAATTTCTAATCCTGGCTTAAAACGATTCAACAAAACTAAGGGAAGCCCTCCAAAATAAAATCTAGCAGAAAATAGAGGTTATTTGGACAATTCACATCTCCTTGCTCGAAGTCGGCCTTCAAGCTTGTCGCTCGTTCGCTATGAAGCTCAGACAATAGACACTTCGAGTGTGGCGACTCTTCAACCTGTATTCAATTGGCTCAAACATCAGCGTCCAGATTGCTAGTTAAAAATGACTCATCTCTGTCATCAATGCCTACACCCTCCTCTAGACTGGTATGCAGAAGTCATAGACCTTCAATAGCAGATCATTTCCTTGTTAGAGCAAGTGCAAAGATAGCAAGATGGAATCAACAAATTGGAGGAAGAAATGGACTAGATGCGAAGGAAAATTACTGATCTTCAAGCTCAAAGAGACAATGAGGACAACTGAAGTACTTCCAGTAGTGACCCGGGCAGCCCCATGGATAAAATGTCCATTGACCCCCATAGTAAGAAATCACAGTGCCTTGCAAATGTATTTTGTTGAACGACAAATATTGTAGAATCTATAGCAGTAGTTGCCTTAGTTTTGGTTTTCAAAAAGCATGTAATGACAATCTGAAAGAGAATCTGGAACTACTTCCTCCTATACTTCATGAGGATGCATACTTGAAGAATATGTATAGCTTTCCCATACCTTGTTGTGTCCAAGCACAAAGTTAATAAAAACTTCTCCTTATTACCATACAAAAATAATAATAATTTTAAATAAAATTATAATTTAATTAATTTTATAAAAAAAAATATTATTATAAAATAAGTATTCTAATGGTTAATACTATTTATTATAAATAATGCCTATAAACATTTAAGTTATTTAATTTATATAACTATGTAAATAATAAATTAAAATCTACTTCTACACCGAAAAAAATACATTTTAAAAATGCATTTAAAATAATTTTGAATAACACGCAGGACTTAAAACTCATTCTAAGGAAATTAACGCCCAATAATTTCGAAAAAGACTTGAATAACACGCAATAATTTTGAAAAAGACTTTAATGGAAACAGAATAAAACAGTCTTCGTTGGAAAAGCACAAAGCTTTGCTTCATGTTCATCGGGACAAGTAATTCTAAAGTGGTTTTCCTTGATGTTAAAAATTCATTGCCTTCCACACTTCCATTTAACATACGTGTGACACTTGGTCGATTTTTAGTAGAGTGATTATTCACATATATGATTTAATTTTTAACTATTATATTAAGTCTAAAATGAGTAACAGTAAGTTAGTTTGAATGGTAATTTAATTTCAAAATTATAATTTAATTAAAATAAAATAATCTATAAATTCTAAAATAATTAGAATTTTTTTAATATTAATTTTATTATTTTATTTAGACAAATTGTACTTTCTTCAAAATGTGTTATTGTTTTCATTTTAATTAACATTAATTAAATAAGTATGTTTTGTATGGTATATTTATATCATCTTCATTTTTATATTTGAAAATAAAATAAAATGAAATATTATAGAAAACATACAAGTTAGAGTGAAAGGAAATATAATACAAAATATATATATCCTCATAAATGATGGTGGGGTAGAGAAAGATATTATTCAAAACATACATATCTTTATTTATGAGAATGCAGTGCAGAGTGGGGTGGAGGAAGATATTTTACAAAAGATATAAAGGGAAGAGAGGTATTATGCAAAACATATAAGTGGGTCACTCTACTTCTATGTTTTGCATAATATCTCCCTACACGTATATCTATATTTTGCATAATATCTCCCCTTAACAAGAGTATATATGAGCTTAAGGGAAGATACATACGTATATATGTTTTGCGTGATATCTCCCTCCACCAAAGTAGGGCCATAATATCTCCCCAATCTTCACCCTCATCCAAAGTTTTCTTGCAACATGACTTATCTATGATTAAGGCTCAATTTGTAATTTTTAAATTAATATTCAAATTTCAAATGTTTGATGTGATTTAATCATTTATTGAGAGGATGTGTGTGTGAGATTAATAATTTAATTTAACAAATTTATTTTTTCTATTTTGATATGTGTTGAGTCTAATATCTACATATGTGGAGTTTAATTTAACATTGATCACAAAGTAATTGGGTTTATGCATATAAGCATTTGTTGTCTTAAAGGGACAAGAAGTTATGTTAGAAGATGCATGAGGATGAATTTGTTATTTAACAATTATAGATGTGATCTTATAGTCTTTTATGTTAGTTAATAAAAAAGTTTTTTAGATGAAATATGAAGATCATCTACCTCTATCATATTTCAATTTCAATTTTTTATTAAAGGTTTTTTTAATAATGAAATGTAAAAGAGTAGTAATTTGATTTAAGTACCTTAGAATTAACATGCATAGATATTGTGTGTTTTTTTGACATGAGTTTCTTTTCGACATCATAACCTCCATAAAAATGTTTTATTTAATATGTATATAAGTTAAGTTCTAAAATCTCTCTTCAATTTTGAAAATTGAATCAAGTTAAACTTTAAATTTATTTCTAAATTTTTGATATTAATCTCTTTAAAACAATCACTTATATTCTCATAAAAATTATTAGAAAACATTCATTTTACAATAGTTTTAAAATAAGATGAAATATTGAAATAAATTTCATTAATATTAAAAAAAAAAGGTGAAATACCACATAAAAATAAAAATTAAATATAAATCAATATTTTTTAAAATAAGATAAAAAAATTCCTTCATATATTATATATATATATATATATATAATAAAAAAAATAATACAATCACAAAATTAATATATATAATTTTTTTCATTTAAATATAAATAATATTTTTATATATACAGGGTTAATCTCACTGTAACCATAATAGCCTTATTATGCACATTGTACATATCACTATGAACATAATAGGAGTCTATTTTAATGGAACCAATGCCCAATAAAAGGAAGTTCAAAGAAAAAGGTCTTAGGAAAGCTAAGGATCACTACCAAGTGATGAAATAATATCTTAGGAAAGTGGGGTTGATGTTTTAATCAACTACGGTTTAAATTCAAATATTCTAAGAAGGCCAGACTTTAAAGAAAATGTAAGCTTCGACTTTAAGTGGTCAACTTTTCGCAAGGCGACGCTTTTATTTTTAAATTAATCAACAATGCTTAGGATTATGTGATTAAACTATTCAACCTAATAAAGAGAAATATAACTTAAAATATTCAACCCAATAAAGAAAATAATATTCTAATTTAAAAATATTCAACTTAATAAAAAAATGTAATATTTGATCAAAGCTAAATCTATTATTTATAATGATTAAAAATATTGTCTTTCTGAGTTGACCCATTAGAATTTTTTTCACAATTTACATCATATTTCATCACATGGCAATGGTCAATTAAACTATCCTTCATGGACTAATAAAAAATAATATGGCTTATTCTAAGAGTGTGAAATGGTTTAATTCTATTATTGTTGATCCAGAACTATGAGTATCTAGCCCCATTCATCAGCAGCATACAAGCCTCATATGCATGGTTGTACAAGAGTTTGGTTGTCATCGTGAGAATGCACATGATCCTGTCAATCAGTTCCCTCACTGAGGCTAGACCCAAGAACCAAGTTGGACTAGAGACAGATGGGTACATGGAGTAACTAAGGTGAGAGGCCACCAGGGATGACTTGGAGCTGAGCGCACATAACATGCAGAAGTACATTGGTGGTCCTGTCATGGTCAACACCATGTTGCACATGCTTCAAGACGATTTGGATACAGGTTCCAAGACCATATACAGAAAGACACCATCAAGCAGTTTAGGGACATCATCACATAGTACCAAGCTTGGCATCAGTACGTGACCAAGAAGCACCAAGTGGAGGTTGTCGAGTTAGTATTTCCCCAAACTTTAGAGTCATAGTTTTTTGTTTTGTTAGGTTGTCTCTAGCCTATTTTACCTCACATGGGTACATGTGGAAAATGTAATATTATTTGTAAATATGTGTAAGTGAAATTTGAAGTGTCATTAGTGGAATGTGAAAGATCATCATGTTATGTAATGAGTTATTTGAAAAGAAGTTGAAGAGTCATGAGGGTAATCAAAGAGTCACAAAGGGGAATGTCAGAGGGTCACCCCACCCTTTGTTATAAATAGAACCTCATAACTCATAGGAGAGGCTTTTGGGAGCTAAGATTTTGGCTAGGCTTAGGCTTAGGCTTAGAAAAGGCTTGGGAGTATTGTGACGAGCCTTAGCTTCGCCACAACATAAAGCAAGTATACTTCTTTAGAGGAGCAGGTGTTCTTGACTGTAATGTTCCATTATTGGGGCTAGTGGTCGTCAATGGTGTATGTATGGATGGAACTTTCACTTATAATAATAATATCAGAGCCAACACACTTTCATGCATATGTTTTTATTGTAGTTGGACTATTCTGGTTGCTTTAGCAATGTATGTTGTTTAACTTACACATTTGCTTATGAACTACTTTGTATGAAATTGTATGAATCTTGTTGAATGTGTGTTGTTGGATTAAACCGTCACTTTAATTTGTGGACTATTCCACATTTTAGCTTGTGATGTCATTCCGCTCATTTGTTCCTTTAAATTTTCATACTATTACAGGCTTCTAAGGGTCACCCTCCCTTTTCCCCTCTATGTGTTAGACCCCCTATGCATAGCACTTGACTCGCCACAAGGTCACACACTTACTCTCACCCAAATTTATCATACTTACCTATGTGCGATACCACGGTCAAGGCATTACACTACCACACACTGTTAGGAGTCCTACTCCAAATGGTTTGAGGTCTAGTTGGGACTTCTTATCGGGGAGATCCCCTGAATGTTGGTGGATCTAGCACCATCAACACAACCTTTACAATATTTACAATCACAAACCAAGCTACAACAAGCTAGACATTTCAGGTGGATGGGATTCCTACAACAATTTCATTTGGTAATCAAGTACGAGAAAGGTATATACAACAAATTTGTTGATATGTTATCAAGGCCCATTTTTAATGCATTTGATGTTCTTAAGCATAACTCAATCATGCATGAAAATTACATTGAACAATATGCTCAAGATGATGCTTTTAAAGATATTTATGCAGCTTTGATTCAAGGAAACCATGTTGAAGAGTTGGATTATCATGTTCATAAAAAGTTATTGTATCATCTTGGCAAGTTATGTGTTCCACAAGGTGAAAGAGTTAATATTATAAGGGAAGCTCACACTTTTCTTATTGTTGGTCACTTTGATGTATTAGGCAAAACAGTTGCACAAATTCAGAGGTATTTTTATTGGCCTCACATGAATGAAATTGTTTCAACATATTGAAAGGGATGTTCCATGTGTGATACTAGCAAGCCTAGCAATAGGAACTTGGATTTGTACACTCCACTTCCTATTCCTTCTCATCCTTTGGAAATAATTTCTATGGATTTTGTAAGGGGTCTACCAATTTCTAGAAAAGGTCATGATTATCTATATGTTGTTGTGGATTGTTTCAGCAAAATGTGTGTGTTGATACCATGTAAGAAACATGTTACAGTTGAACAAACCGCAAAAATGTTATTCCAAAATGTATGGGTTGACTTTGGGTTGCCCACTTTTATTATTTTTTATCAAGATTCTCAATTTGTCTAGAAGTTTTGGTCAAGTTTATGGGAACTCATGGACACGAAGTTGAAGAAGAGCACCACATTTCATCCAAAAACCGATGACCAGACATAAGTGATAAACATAACAGTAGTACATCTCCTTCGTGGATATTGTAGTAAGCATCCTAAACTTTGGGATGATCATCTGCATTACATCCAACATGCATATAATCATGCCAAGCACTCATCTACGCAAGTATCTCCATTTGAAGCTTGTTTAGGTTATTTTCCAAAGTCTCCTTTGGATTTCATATTTGGTAAATATATTGCAGTAGATGGACATAGTGATGTGGACAAAGCCAAGCATTTCATTGAAAAAATTCAGCTAGTGCATCAAAGAGTACAAGAGCAACTTGAGAAAAGAAAAGCAAAGTACAAAGCAAGGCATGACAAGCATCGAGTTGATCATGATTTCCAAGTGGGAGATCAAGTTTGGTTGTATATCAGTAAGGAAAGACTTCAAGGTGAAGGTAAAAAGCTCAAGACAATCAGATATGGTCCTTTCAAAATTTTGGAGAAGATTGGTAACAATGCTTTCCGATTAGATTTTCCACCTTACATGCAAATTTATTCTGTTGTGAATGTGGAAAACTTGAGATTGTATGAGCCTCCAATGATTGATGATCATGAAGAGAATGTTCAAATTCCATCTATTGAATATTTTTCTCTTGAATATTTAGATGAGTTATAGGAAGACTCAATTCTTGATAGGAGAATAAGGACTTCACACAGAGGCAATGTGGAGTATCTTCAAGTGGGGCTCAAAGGTACCAATCCAAGTAAAGCAAGGTGGATTGAGATTGGGAAAGTGAGGGAGTTATACCCTCACTTAATTGCTGAGTAAAAACAGACTTTTGGTGGTCCAAAAGCTTCTAGTGGGGAGGAATGATCCAGGGGATAAAAAATATGCTCAAAAATGAAATTGCTCAAATTCTTCCAAAACTAGCACCAAATCGTGGATCTCGTTATTTTAATTCCAATTACGTTTGAATCGCCTCAATCTGACACCGTATGTAAACGCTATCACATTCTAAAGTTTTTGGAAAATAGCTAAAAAATCAACTTGCAGAGTTGACTTGGATATTGAGTGGGCAGGACGTACAGTGATGTGGCGCTAATGTAAACAGCTAATGTCAACAGGTTGATTGCACAGTATGGATGTCATACAGGCCAATCCCATGCTGACATGTGGCAGGGTCGTACAAATTTGGTTGGCAAAATTTCATTGGTTGGTGTGTTTGGGATTAGC
Source organism: Pinus tabuliformis (assembly GCA_031772625.1). Lineage (NCBI taxonomy): Eukaryota > Viridiplantae > Streptophyta > Pinopsida > Pinales > Pinaceae > Pinus > Pinus tabuliformis. Next base: position 1,295,660,178 of record CM062804.1, on the reverse strand, counting down.
CAATTAGGAGGCACCACATGGCCCAATGGGAGAGTGCCACATGGCCCTCGGGGTCTGTGCAAAAAAATTTAATGGTCCAACCGACCTCAGTGGGGGTCGAGCCCTCGACCTCCAATAGAAAAATGCAATGTCTTACCGCCATACCACACTAATGGTTCTTGGTATATGTTATGCATTGATTTTATTTAATATGGAGTCATCGACGCATTTCGAGGGAGGTCGGGCCGATGGGCTCGCCTAATCGGCCCTAGCCTTGGGTCATATTAAAAACCATGTAACCGTGGCAGATGCAAAGGTGGAGGGGGTGGGCGGTTAACCCAACCCTAGGTTCTAGCAAAGAATGTAAACGTTGGCTATTAATGTGAAGGGGTGGGGCATGTGGCACCCTGCCCTTGCCTCGACCCATGGTCCTATCACCCATCACATGACCAGGAGTGTGGAATCTGATGGGAATGTGGCCTCTGGCACGCACCCCTAGCCACATAGAGCGCATATGACCGAATCTAGGGGATAAAGAATCGACGCGCATGCCTTATTGGCACATTTAAGTGTTCGAGAAATTACACAATTTTTGGCGGAATTTCTGCTACTCCCGAACCAAATTGTCGCCTAGCAGTTCCGCCAAAAGGGAATTCATTTCCATTTTTGTCAATTTTGATCATTTTACATGACAGATAGCAGAGAAAGGAACAGGGAGGCCTATTTTTGCCATTTTCAGCCTTTTTGAGCCCAAGAGTAGCGTACACATGGGTTTTTGGGTGTTTTGGACACAATGGTAGCATTATTTTTGTGATGTGAGCATTGTATGTTGATATAATTTACATTTTAAGCATACAATATAAGGGGCCAACATTGGAAGCTGGACCCAGAGATGGAGCCCAGGAGGGGTGAACTCTGTCATCAAATTGTTGTTTCTTTATGATGCATGTCGTCTATTTTTCTTTGGTTAAATCTACAAAACTTAACTAAAAATAAAAAAATTATGTGCTTTTGCAATTTTGATCCGTTTCACACAAGACAAAAACTAGCTTGCAAACTTTTTCAAGAAACCTTCAATTTTTAATTTTAGATCAAGGGCTCAACTAATCCCTCCACAAACAGAAAAACTCTCCTATCCTCCAAAAATTCTAGCACCATCACTGACACCCTTAAAAACTCTACTATGTAATGCTTTGGGTTTCCTAACTACTTGAGATGGGTCAGCTCTCTAAAATGTGCCTCGAGATCCCTCCTTTCAAAACCCTCCACAATGTAGAAATTCCCACTATAGATCAATAGATTATGCAATATACTAAAGAAAAATACAAGATTCACTTCTACAACAAACTTTGCGGAAGCTTAATCGAATATGAGCAAGATCAAATAGAACACATATAACTGAGAATGAGAAATCAATCACACATGAACATAGAAGAATACTCTAGGGAAAGCTTCAACTAAAAACCCCAATCTCTGTATATCATACAAGTGGAAATATGTTCAAATTACAAAAAGAACCATCTCACAAGCTATCCTACTCTCTCTGCAATCAAACTGCTGCTCATAGACATTCAAAGGCTTCTTACAAACCTTCTCCTCTACCCTCCAAACCTCCTATTTCCTTACGCAGTTTTCCTTGGGGTCCAGTGCTGCCACCTGTGTGAATTGGCCTCTTCGCACACTCACTAACCTCTAATCTAACTACGCAATCCTGAAGGATATAATTCCTTCTGCATGGATGAGTTTCCTATATAGGAAAAATCCTCCAACTAATAGTACATTGTCCCTTCCTCTGATCCCAATTGGGTCTCTGTCTGAACATGCACGAATTATTTATGAGAGAATATTCAGTTATCTGAAGTGTAGCAGTTACATGCATGCATGCATTAACTAACTGAACTCACAATTAATTCCACAAATTGTTGGAACTAATCTAACTGGACTTAACTCAGTTAACTGAGCTAACTAATTACAACTCATTCTTATCTCTTTAACTAAGGGATAAATTCCTCAATCAATGGGATAATTGTTGCTTGTCCCCACATAGACTTCATATTTGATTTTCTACAACTAATTAACTCAAGATGAATTAATTAATTATTTTACAAACAACTGCTAAGATCAAATTCAAATTTTACTTCTCAATTTTAGTTCAGGGACTAACTAAAATTGGAATCTATCCCTAAATACTACTTATAGCAATGTTATTTTTAGCACTTCCATTTTTCATTCCTTGTTGCTATTTCCAACACTGGTACCTGAGATGCTATTTATAGCATTTCTATTTTTAGCATTTCTTGTTGTCATTTTCAATACTCCCTCTCAACACCAAAGGCATTCAAATCGAACCCGATCTTGAATCTTTGGAATGTTCTGCATGCAACACTTCTCCCAAGTGTTTGTTGCTCCAACAACTCTAGAAACAAAAAATCTCCCAACTGACCTCCCTGTTGGGCTAGAAACATCCTTTGGTGCTGAAGCTTCCTCTGCCGCTAACAAGTGCTCCCTTTGTGACCTCTAAGCTACTGCAACACTCCATGTATCTTGCACCGTTGCACACCTCTCTATGCCATCCTGCACTGGTGCAACACTCCTGTGCCTCTCGCATTGTTGCAGCCTGATAGCTCTGCACTGTCTTGGGATTCTTGCATTGTAGCTCTCTCTGTCGCTCCATCTGCATCTGCCTCTACCCACTCATCCAGTCCTGCTACTCCTCGTCGGGGCTCCCGTAGCAAAGTCTAATCAAAGAGGTTGGGTACCTCAATGATCTTGCCCCTATTCCAGCCTTCTTAGGACTGTCACTTCACATCGCCCCACCTCCTACCTGGAGGTATGGATGCATGTGATCCCTCTGCCCACTTGACTCGAAATTTCCCCCTACTGGAGGTATCTACATGAGTAGATGTCCCTACTCGATCTCCTCTCGGCTTCTGTAGTTGTGGTTGCTCCACAACCTCCTAAAGTTGCTTCACCAATTATGGCTCCTCCACAATTGTTTGAGACTTCTTCTGGCACTGCATGTTGAGAGGTAATTTACTCTCCCTCTCAACCACCAAGTCTCCATCAGTTTCCTTGCTCCTCAAGGCTTTGCATGCATCTTGAACCTCAAGAGCATACAGGTTCTTGACTCGTGAACCGATCTGCTTCACCTGCCTCATGGTGATGTGTCGAAGGAAAATCTTTCCCTTGCTGAAGACTACATCATAGCCTTTGTCTTCCAGCATTGCGATCGACACAAAATTTTTCCTCAGTCCTGGTACATACTTGACATCGATCAAGATAATGCGAGCTCCATGCTCCCTCTGAAAAACAATCGTGCCTACACCTGAGACACTATACTTTCCATCATTACCCATCGCTATGAGTATCTGGAGATCTTTCTCCAAGGTACTGAAAAGGTTCTTGTCACCTGACATGTGGAATGAAGCCCCACTGTCCAAGTACCACACACATCCCACCATGGATGAAACCATGCATGCGATAAGAGAGAAATCCAACTCAAACTGTGAGGCCAGTGCCTCACCATCATATCCCTTCGAGAATCCCTTCTTGGATTTCTTCTATGGGTAATTCGTAGCATAATGGCCCACTTCATGACAATGAAAGCATCACACTTTTGATTTGTCAAACTTCTTCCCACCATGGGAAGAACTGGATTTAGGATGGGAATCCTTCTCCTTCCCTTTCTTCACCTTACTCACTAAGGCACAATTTTCTTCATTCTCCTTGGATGAAGAACCATCTCTGGTGCTTCTTCTTATCTCCTCCTGCATCAAATCTGACCAAAGTCGTTCCCAATCTGGCAATTTTTCTCTTCCATTAACCGAGTCTTGGTAGCTATGCCAGCTCTTAGGAAGACCAAGGAGAGAAAGACTCACCATGTCATCATTGGCTGTCGTGATCCCTACACTTCCAAGCTCATCCCTGCAGGTGGTGAGCTTGTTCAGATATGTAGAGATCGTGTCACCCTTTTCACACTTGATTTTCCGAAGCTTGTCTTTCAGCACCAGCTTCCTCTTATTGTTGTTGTTCTGATATAGATCTTTCAATGTTTTCCACATCGAAAATGGTGTCTCCTTCCCATGGAGGCTCGAGACAATGTGGTCTCGAACTCCCTCTAGGAGGATTCTCCTTGCTCTAGCCACACATTTCTTCCATTCCGCCAATTCTGTAGCATTAGCTACTGCCGGCTTGGGGACTTCTTGATTAATGAAGTCCTTTAGACCGTTGTCCTCTAATATTTCTTCCATGTGATCCTTCCAGGCTATATAATTCTAGCTGCCATCAAGGGCATACTCGAGTCTTAAACCACTGGACGCCATTCATGAAATTGAGATGTGATAAGAACACTATTTCTATATTCAGGAACCTCAAACTTCGAACTTCTCACTTATTGTATATTGTTCTTCGCTTTGATCACCTTTCTCCGATACCATGTAGAAATTCCCACTATAGATCAAGAGATTATGCAATATACTAAAGCAAAATACAAGATCTACTTCTACAACAAACTTTGCGGAAGCTTAATCGAATATGAGCAAGATCAAATAGAACACATATAACTAAGAATGAGAAATCAATCACACATGAACACAGAAGAATACTCTGGGGAAAGCCTCAGCTAAAAACCCCAATCTTTGTATTATCATACAAGTGGAAATATGTTTAGATTACAAAAAGAATCAGCTCACAAGCTATCCTACTCTCTTTGCAATCAAACTGCTGCTCATAGACAGTCAAAGGCTTCTCACAAACCTTCTCCTCTGCCCTCCAAGCCTCCTATTTCATTGTGCATTTTTCCTTGGGGTCCAGTGCTGCCACCTGTGTGAATTGGCCTCTTCAAACACTCACTAACCTATGATCTAACTGTGCAATCCTGAAGGAGATAATTCCTTCTGCATGGATGAGTTTCCTACATAGGAAAAACCCTCCAACTGATAGTACTGTTAGCTCTGCTATTGACTTCACTGGTTAAAGGGAAAATTCAGGTTCTGGCAGCGGTCTTTTCTTCCTTCCTCCTCCATTTCTTTTACACTCCCATAATCCCTGTTATATCTGCTTCATCCATAAATCTCTTTCATCTTCGTTTTAAACCTCGATAATGTGTCTTCACACCATTACTCGCCCTTCCTCTTTCATCTCGCTCATATTTCCTAACCCCTGTTTTCCTTCGTTTTGCTCTAAATTTCTCCATAGCTCTGTTTCCTCGCCTCCTGTGCGGTTCTGTTTAAATTTTATAAAACCTGTTTAAACTCTGTATAACCCTTTTCTTCTCCCCGGGCGCTTAACTCACAAGACCGCACCCATATTAACCCTTTGTCGCCTTTGCATTTTCAGTCATTGATCACCATGATCTAACGATCTTCGTTTTCCGCCCGCGCGTTAAACCTCGTGCTTCTTCCCCTCCATCTCACTGTTCACCGCCGATCCGACGGCTAACGCATCCCCCGATCGCGCGACCTATGCACGCGCTAACCCGCAGGGGAGGTGGTTTTGGGCTGCCACGCATCATGAATCCGTTGGATCACGCCCACCCTATACGTAAACCACCAAGCGCTAAAAGCGGTGAGGGGGAAACCACTTACCGCCCTTCCGGTACGGCTCCCCGCCCGTTAATTGTCGTGTGCCTTCCGCTCCCGCCAGCCGTTGGATCTGCCGCCCGCAATCCAATGGCCCTCGTCCCTCCATCTCTGTTTGATCCTGATAGTCTTTCAGATCTATTCCCCGCCGTCGATCTCTGTGATCCGATGGTCAGCGTTCATCCGTTCCTCTATGCTCCCGAGAGCTCCTCCCGCGTGATCTCGGCCATTGAATTTTATGATCCGACGGCCAATATTTGCTTTCGTCTTCTGCTCATGCTTCCCACCAATCTAATGGCCTATTTCTCCCGCAGTTTCTTACATGGTCTTCACCCACAGCCTTTTCAAACTCCTGAAGGAGGAAGGAGACCACAGTTCAGTACTCACTGCATTCAAGGAGCAAAATGGCCGAAGGATAAACTGGACAACCTCGAGTAGTGAAGAGCATTTATCAGGAATGGAGTTTAATCCATAATTCATTCCAGCTGCCAGAGAAGGACATCAGACAATCTAAACAGGCCTATTTTTCCATTAAAGCTCTGAGAATTGCAATAGAGGCCCATTTCATATTGTAAATGTGGTTGGTGGTCATTTATTGACACCTCCACGCTTAGTAGTAGAGATATTTTGTAAACCAACCTCTATATATATCCAGAAGACAAATGTAATAGGTTGAGGAGTGTTGGATGAGTGTTATCTTGCTGTAAGGTTCAACTTTTGGAGATTGTAACTACTGTGATACCTACAGCGTCTAGTCTTCATTTTCAGCTAATGCAAGCTTCTTTTGCTGTTAATTTCTCATTGTCCACTTCTTCTTCTTGTTCTAGGTTGTGCCTGTTTTACATTTATTCAGGTGCTATTAATGTTTAGCATGAGAGGGGCTGTCATCCCACCTCTGTGTTAGGATTTAGCATGTATCATTGAATTTGTTTGCAGGTTTCGGTTGTTTTAATGTCAGAGAGCTGTCATCTTGTCTGTGTATTAGAAAACAGTTTTACAGACCTTTTGACTGGTTGCAACCGACCATCACAGGGTCCTGTGCATCTACTGGTGTGGTCAGTCTTCTCCATTATCACCTTATCCTCAAACTGTGAGTAATTTGTGGTTAAAAACCTTGTAGTCTGGGGGTGTTCACCCATGTCTGGAGTCAATCATAGTAGAATTGGTTATCTGGCTTGAATATACAGCATTTGTTTCATTCATCCACCAATTTATCCAACTTTTTGTTCTGTTTGTAATGTTCCCGAGCATCACTGATATACAACCTAGGTGAGTTTCTTGGGGTGATAAAAAGTACATTGTCCCTTCCTCTGATCTCAACTGGGTCTCTGTCTGAACTGACATGCATGAGTTATTTATGAGATAATATTCAGTTATCAGAAGTGCAGCAGTTACATGCATGCATGCATTAACTAACTGAACTCACAGTTAATTCCACAAACTGTTGGAACTAATCTAACTGGACTTAACTCAGTTAACTGAGATAACTAATTACAACTCATCCTTATCTCTTTAACTAAGGGATAAATTCCTCAATCAATGGGATAGCTGTTGCATGTCCCCACATAGACTTCATGTTTGATTTTCTACAACTAATTAACTCAAGATGAATTAATTAATTATTTTACAAACAGCTACTAAGATCAAATTCGAATTTTACTTCTCAATTTTAGTTCAGGGACTAACTAAAATTGGAATCTATCCCGAAATACTATTTATAGCAATGCTATTTTTAGCACTTCCATTTTTCATTCCTTGTTTCTATGTCCAACACTGGTACTTGAGATTCTATTTATAGCATTTCTATTTTTAGCATTTCTTGTTGCCATTTTCAACACACAAACCTCCATGTGAATTTGTCATAAGAGGTCACACTAGCATGCCCTAAGGTAGATAATCCATCGAACCACCAATCATGGGCCTCCCCCTCTAATTGCAAGGTAGCCATTTTAATGGGTTCCACCTTCGTCATTTGATTAAGCTAAAAGTATGTGTCTAGTTTCTCCACCCATGCCCTAGTAGTACACTTAGTAGAGCCATCAAATGTGGGAAGGTACAACCCCCCAATAGTATACTATATATCTGAGCTCTGCATGTATGATCCTCCTTCTCCATTGCCCTTATTTCCTTGCTTGAGCAGGCAATAAACCTTGAAGCTTAAAGCAACTCGAAACTCCTCCCTTTGGGACTGCCACTCATGGAAGTACTCCCCCATAGGCATCTCGTCTTGACCCTATTGCTCCCCAACACTTAGAGATAATAACATGGGTATAAGGGCCCTAGTTGGTCCACTGTAAATGTGAGGGTGGCTCTGAGGGGAATGGTAGTTGAACTAATGGGATGCACCCAAGCTCTCTCCTCCTATGAAATCCCTATAGATGTTCCTATTACGATTTCACTACTTAGTCTCCTCCAACATTTCTTTCTACCCCTTTTCCAGATCATTTAAATTCTTCAAGAGGCTCTAGAAGGTTGCGTCCTCTTTGTCCCCCGGCCCATGCTTGTTTCCTCTATTTTCTGCTCAAGAACCTCCAGATCTAGGGTAATCTCTAACTCCCTTTCCTTACTCATGTACCTTTGCCTTTGGTAAGTGATGTTTTGTTTGTCTTCTGGGGTCATAGAAGGGTTTCTTCCACAACTTGGCCAAGATCAGGGCTCTCATACAATAGTAATATCCATAATAGGAAATAACAATGATAAAAAGAGAAAATACCAGTATGCAATACAAAAATTTAACCCATGCATAAACAACAATATGAAACACCAAAAATTGCACCAAGTTGAGGCATTTTATTAATAGAAAAATATGGAGTACAAATATATGAGATATATGAAACTGGGCTTGCTACAGCAAGCAAGGAAAGACCCCAGGTGGAGATAAAGGCACCCAAGTGCTGAAAATGGCTCTGCTGGAAGGACTGCGCCAAACTAGGAATAACTATTGCAACTATTGGGAATGAACTGTTGATTTAGCCCTCCAAATTGTTCAAAAAATTCAGTGAAATCAATCACAACCTCTACACCTCAAACCCACAAAAACCCAACAAGGAATTGACCTACTTCTTGTTGATTCGAAAAGCCCCAAAAATGTGCACTCCTTTCTCTGCCCGGTGTACACACAACTAAAGGAAGAATGTTGCTTTCAATACCAAATTCACTCCATAAGTCCCTCTAAAATATCCTCTGCAAATTCCGCTGGCAATACTTCCAAATCCCGACAAGTATCTCTCCTAAACTCCAATAACTCTACACCATGTGTAGGCTCAGCTAATGACCCTTTGCGCACTTCCAAAAAGCACCAAAGAATCCCCTCCAAATTCCCTTCACTTCATAATTGCAAAACACCCAAAAACACCGAAAAATACCAAGGCACACTCCAAAAACCCCAACAACCAACATACCCTGTATATATTCTCCCAATGATGCGTGCTCCTTCTTCTGTACCCAGTCTGTTCCAAATGATGGTCGAATATGCCTGTAAATCTTCCTGAAACAACACTGAAATGTAGCAAGAGGCTCCCCTAGGGTGGCACTCGAAGTCCACTGAAGAAAGAGGTGAGGATCTCGCTCGGAAATCTCTTATGTCGAACAACACGATGTTGACTTGGCTCGGCAGCTTAATCAAACAAGGGTTCAATTCTGATTTTGGCAAAAGTCCCAAAATGAGACCCTCCACCTCTACTTATCCTTGTTTCCCTCCTCTCTCCATGTGGGCTCTACAAATCAAACTTCATTCTCTCTCTTCCTTCCCAGGTGTGTGAATTCTCCTAAGGGGTGTGAATTCCTTCTTTAGGTGGCCCCCACATTACACTTACTCTTTAATTTGCCTCCCCTACTATGTTTGGAGCCTTCTTTCATCAAAATGCTAAGTGGGGTCCTCCTAACCCACTTCCCCTAAGTCAAAACATGCCAAAATATCAAAATTGTTCAAAAATGTATTACTTAGCAAAACTTGCTAAGTGGGAACATCACACTTTTGGTTAAGAAACTATGATCCAGTGGGCAAATAAGCCATCAAAATCACCTAATGATAGCAAGCAACTTAGGCCACACCAATGCTTAACATGGCTAGATTTTTTTAATATATTGGGTTTGGAGCAACAATCTTCACACAATGAGTACATTAACTTAACAAAACACCCTATCATTGACTATTCTACATCTTGTGGGTTACAAACACGACTCCATTATAAATATTTTTATTACAATTATTTAAAATATCATTATAAAACAAAGGCTAAAAAAAACTTATTTAAATACGAACTAAAATTATTTAAATAAGAAAACTTAATAATATTTAGTGATTGTGAATATGAATAACTTTTAATGCATGTGTCCCCCGATCGGGGTGATATCGGTGGCGATCAGTGCAATTAATACGGATCAGGCAAGAGTGGGTGACGAGGCAGAAGGCAGTCAGGTAATGATGAAGGAGGACAGAGGGATTACCAGCACAGGTATCATATCGAGAAGGGACGGCACCAAGGCAATGAGGGAAGAAACCGGTGGAGGTAATGCGGCAGAGCTCGGACGTGGGAATGACCGCACAGGTGAAGTACGAAAGGAGGTGGGAGGTGATGAAATAGGCAGGTGGCAGGGAAAGCGAGCGACGAGAGACGAGGAGAACCGTCAGAGGAGACATCATAAAGGAGGGCGAGATAAGCAGAGGAGAACGTTAAACAAAGGTGCCAAGGATCAGCGAAGAGACAGAGCAGTGAAAGCTCTGAGCAGGGTAATAGCAAGGCAGGGAAGGCGGAGAAGACAAGCGGACAACGCCGGTAAGAGTTATCGAATGGCGACAAGGAGGAGAACGAGGAGCGATGAGGGCGAAGACAGTAGAGAACGGAGAAGCCAGGGAAAGAAGGGGAAAGAAATCGAAGAGGGAGAAGCGGCAGAGGAGTACCAGATGATCCAAGACGACACAGAAGAAGAAATAGAAATGTTCGACTCGGACCAGGACAGAAAGGAACAACCGCGCACGAAGATATGGAAGAATGCGGGGTCAGCAAGGGATAAAAGACAGGAGAACAGGGAGCAGGAAGACAGGAGTAACAATTGGCGAGAGGAGAGAGGGGAATTCGGGAGCACATCAGGCACGAAGAGTCGGGGAGGCAGGGGAAATTACAGGAGCAGAGGAAGAGCAGGACGGCGACGGGGGCATCGAAGTAGAGGAAGAGGAGGACTGGCAGGGAGTCGGGCAGAGAATGAACCTACACCAGCAAGAAAATACAAGAAAACATTAAAGAAGAGAATTCAGTTCGCGGAGGAAGCTTACTGTGAGAACACCAATAAAGATATTAGAAGGATAATCCAGCACCTGGAGGAAGAGGCAACACAGGGGCAATCAGGGTCTGAAATGGAAGACTGGGAATACCTCCTCCCGGATCCAGGGAATACGAGAGGCCGCATGACTCTGTATAAACAGGCCTTGCATGTTTACTGGGTCATGAAAAGGCTGCTGGCGAAGGCGATGGAGCAAGTGGCCATGGAGATGGCTGAGCTGTCACAGGGAATCCCAAACTTGAAGAAAGAATTGCAAAACATGCAGGTCACTTTGATAATGCAGGATAAAAAACTGGAGGATGTCCATCCAATGCTGAGCCCGATAAGGGTAAGGAAGAGGGCTGGAACCAGGTCAAGCGTGCCAAGACTTCCCACAAAACCCACAAGCATGGTGGTCCAAATGGAAAAGGCCCCCAGTAGGCCCCTACTCAGCAACCCCCTCCCAAAATGGAGCAAGAAAATAAATTTGCCCCCTGAAGCTCGCAAATAGAGGAAACACAGGAAGCAGACACCCAAAAATCAACCCCACTCGCAAAAGGTACCCCCTCTTCTCACAAGGGGGCAAGTCTTGCTGAGAGCTCCAAAGGAAACACTGTAGAAATCAAGGAAGTGGAGCAAGAATCTGAAGGCTCGGAGGAAGAAGGCGAAATAGGAGAATCCCAAGCTTTGATAAGGAGATCCACAAGAGGCCGCAAACAGATCAGGAAAAAAGAGAGCAGGATACTTTCAAAGATAAGCTACAAGGCAGCCAACCAACTATTGAGAAGCTATTAGCATCAAAACCAAAGATGGTGAGAAACTGGCCCCAAGGCTGCAAGGGAGCCAACCAGAAACACAAATGATGAAGATCGTCTCCTGAAACTATAGAGGTATGGGGAGCAGAATCAAAGAAGCTATCAGAAGTTTAATAAGGATAGAAGCTCCTGACATACTCCTCATTCAGGAGACCAAACTGGAGGACTCTGCCTTCCTTCATGCAAGTAAGAAACTCTGGAATAAATGCGAGGCGAAAGCAATCTCAGCCCGAGGGGCTTCCGGTGGGTTGGGCACTCTCTAGAATGCTAGCAAATTCTCAGTCATTTCTGAGACCCTCAACTCTCACTGGTTGTTTTTAAAACTGTAGCATTTAGACTCAAAAGAGATTTTTAGTCTCTTCAACGTGTATGTCCCTGTGAACGCTGGGGAAAAAAGGCTTGCTGGGAATCCATAAGAAACCAAGCAGACCTTGTGAACTTGGAGAATACCATCATTGTCGGTGATCTAAATCTCACTCTTCTTTCAACAGATAAGAGAGGAGGCAGCATTGTTCGCGATCCGGCAAGGGAATGGGCGGAGGATCTTATGCAGGACTAGGACCTGTTGGACATCAAGCCAATCTCTGGTAAGTACACTTGGACTAATAAAAGAGTTGGCCCTGGCCACATCACTGCTAGGCTGGACAGATTCTTTCTTCAAAGCTCTTTTCTTCTGCTTGGTTTAGAGGCTAGAGTCCATATTCTCCCATGCAGCACTTTTGATCATAAACCCATCAAGCTTGAGCTCTTGGCCCAGCTTGATCATGGGCCTATTCCCTTCAGATTTAGCCCGCTCTGGGCTAAGGAATCTGATTTCATGCAAATAGTTAAGGACATTTGGTTGCAGCCGGTCAAAGGCTCCCCCTTTTTTGTCTAGGAGGAGAAGCTCAGAAGAGTGAAAAGGGCTTTGAAAAGCTGGGCCAAATCTCTGCCCAATCCAGCCAACGAAAGAAAAAAAATTCAATGCACACTAGATAACCATCATCTCCAGGCTGAAAAAGCTGACATCACAAAAGAGATTCTAGATAAAGAAGCCCAACTCCAGCAAAACTATCACAAGGCCTGTCTAGCTGAGGAAGAATACTGGAGGCTTAAGTCACACAGTCTTTGGCTTAAAGCAGGGGACAGGAATTCCTCCTTTTTTCACAAGCAAGCTCAGGTAAGGAAATGCACCAATTCCATCTCCGAAATCAAAGATGGTACTACCATTCACAAGGATATTGTAAACATAAAAAAAGCAGCCTCCCTTCACTTTAAAAGCCTGTATAGTGAAGATATAGATCTGGACCAAAACTCTGATATGATGGACGTGGTCCCCTCCTTGATTACTGCTGAAATGAACCACCTCCTTGAAGCTAAAGTCACCAAGAACGAAGTCAAGGATGCCCTCTTTTCCATGAACCCAGACAAAGCCCCTGGGCCAGATGGATTCTTAGCCAGATTCCTCCAAATCTGCTGGTCGATTGTGGAAAAAGATCTCTTCAAAATGGTTCTAAAGTCCCAAGCTTGTCAGAAAATCAGTGGCAGCACGAACTCCACTTTTCTTGCTCTCATTCCCAAAGAGAAAGGAGCCAACTCCTTCAACATATTTCGCCCGATCTAGCTTTGTAATATTGGATACAAATTGATTACCAAAGTAATCGCTAATGGATTGAAGCTCATCCTCCCCAAAATCATTCCGGAAAGCCAAGAAGGCTTCATTCAAGGTAGATAGATTGTGGACAATTTCATTCTGGTCCAAGAGGCAATCCGCTCAAGTCTGAGTCGCAATGAAAAAGGTATGGTTGTCAAACTTGATCTAGCAAATGCATTTGATCGAGTTAGGCATAGTTTTCTGTTGAAAGTCTTACATAAGCTTGGATTCGATGCGAACTTTATAAACTAGATTCGGGCTTGCATCTCGGAGCCTTGGATTGCCCCGTTAGTAAATGGCAGAGCTGCTGACTTTTTCAAAGCCATGAGAGGCCTCAGGCAGGGGTGCCCTCTCTCACCCCGACTATTTGTTCTTCAAGCCTCAGTCCTCAGTTTTTATTTAGACAAGAAAATGATGGATCAGGAAATCGTTGGGCTCTGCATAGCAAGAGGCGTTAAAAACATCAATCATAACCTCTTTGTTGATGACACCTTGTTGTTGGGAGTTGCTTCTGTGCTCATGGCTTCCAAATTTAAAGGATCTCTGGATGAGTTTTGTAGGGTCTCAAGAAGCATACTAAACAATGGCAAATGCCACATCTAATGTTGGAATACATCGCCCAATTTTCTCAACTCCATTTCTAGATGCTTTGGTTTCGCTGCCTCCTCAACTTGGACTTCCTTCAAGTACTTGGGTCTCCCTGTTTTTCTCAAAAGAGCCTACAGCAGAGACTGGCTCCCCCAATTGGAGAAATTCAAGAATAAGTTGCTTGCCTGGGGCTTTTCCTAGCTCAACATTGCTGGTAAGTCTGTTCTCATCAAATCTATTCTTAACAGCCTTCCCTTATTTCAGTTTTTTGTCCTTCTTGCTCCCACTGGTATACTCAGAAAAATGGAGGAGACCATTCGAAAAAAAAATGGAAGGGGGGCAAGCAGAATGAGAAAAAGATACCGCTAGTCAATTGGGAATCCATCTCCAAACCGTTGTTGGAAGGAGGTTTGAATTTCAAAAATCTTTGCAATCATAATATTGCAATGGGTGCTAAATTAATTTGGAGAATCATTGCACCTAATCCAAGCTGGGCGCAATTAGCGCTATGGAGAAAATATTTCAAAGGCCAGCGCTCTCGCTGCCTAGATCATCCTATGTTGCATTCAAATTTTCCTTTTCTGAAGCTTTGTATCAAAGCCTGCCCTCTCATCAATGCTCATGCCTACTGGGTTCCCAATAATGGCAAAAGGATCAATCTATGGACAGATAGGATAATGAATAATGATCCGTTGGGAGACTGCTACTCACTCCAAGCACTGCACAGATGGATGAACGAGGCTGGTTTGCATTCTCTGTGGGACATTTCCATCTGGCATGGTCCTCGTTGGGCTGGTTGGAATCTTCAAACGCCCCTAGAGCTGCTTATGGAGCACGATGTCCTGTTATCCAAGCTCCATGGTTCGGCTCCAACGTTGGCTCGAAAACGTGACTCAAGAGGATGGGGTGCGCAGGCTGGTGGCTACACCGTAGCTCATGGCTACGCCAAGCTGTGTGAGCGCCCTCACGTGGCCACGAACCCAGTGCCGTGGAAGGGGATATGGCATTATCCTTCCTTGCCAAAAATCGACTACTTCAACTGGCTGCTTTGCCACTCCAAAATTTTGACTGATGAAAATCTTCAAAAGCGAGGTTTCCACGGCCCTTCAAGTTGCAGCCTGTGTAAGGAAAATCAAGAAAACGTAATTCACCTTATGCTTGAATGCACTTTCATAATGTAAATTTGGTCCGAGCTACTGGGAACTTTGAGCTCCAACTTCGCACTACCATCCTCCATTTATGATCTATTCGCTAATTGGCTACAAAGGTACCTTGGTCCCCCTCCAAAAAACAAGATTATCAAAGCTGCTTGGTCTACTCTACCTAAAATAATCTTTTGGCAGGTTTGCCTTGAGAAAAATAAAAGGATCTTCAAAAACTATGAACAGGATGCCAAGCTTGTGGTTGTTAAGATAAAATGCCAGTTAAAAGAGTGTCTGAGAGAGCATAAAGACGATTCAAGTTTAAGCCAGCAAGATATAAATTGGGGCTCTTCTCTCGATCTTCAGTTCCAAAAAGTTGCAAATAGTATCTCCCTCCCCAAAGATTGGCAAATAAGGGCTACAGCAAAAGAGTTCCAGGGATGGATTACAAATCATCCGAGACATTCTTTATTTTTTGATGGGGCTGCAAAGGGCAACCCTGGAAGAGCTGGCGCTGGAGGTGTCATATTGAACCCAGATGGCATAAGGATCCACAATTTCACCTGGGGTTTGGGCATCGCTTCCAGCATTCAAGCTGAGGCTTTGGCTCTTTTCCAAGGTCTCAAGCTTCTGAAAGGGCTGAACATCAGGGAGGCTAATGTATTTGGGGATTCTCAGGTTATCATTAACGCTATGGTGACTCATTCTAAACCTTCGGACCTAAGGCTTGCAAGGTTGATCTTCAGAATAACAGATCTTGGAGACTCATTTCAGAAATTGAATTTCTACCACGTGTTGAGAGCTAATAACAAGGAGGTGGACATAGAAGCCAACAAAGCAGCCCTTCTTACAGCTGGAGCTCTGCTCAGAGGCGGAGATGAAACTTGGGATCCAATTCCTTAATTTAGTGAGATGTCATGTTTTACTACCTATTGTTAAATCAGTATGTATGTACCCACAAGCTTGGGAAAACCACTGAAATTGACCACATAGTAGCAACTAAAAAAAGATGTGATCTAAGCATAAATGTCATGGCCTTTTAGGGTTGTGCGGCACCCATGGAATTAGGCTCACCTTTTGTAATCCGAATTTTGGCATTAAGGCCAAGTATCTAATAATATCCACTAACCGTTTCTATAAAAAAAAAGGGTTCTTTAGATGAAATATGAAGATCATCTACCTCTACCATATTTCAATTACTTATTAAAGGTTTTTTTAATAATAAAATGTAAAAGAGTAGTAATTTAATTTAAGTACCTTAAGAATTAACATGCATAAATGTGGTAGGGTCTTTTTTTGACATGAATTTCTCTTCGACATCATAACTTCCATAAAAGTGTTTTATTTAATGTGTATATAAGTTAAGTTCTAAAATCTCTCTTCAAGTTTGGAATCAAGTTAAACTTTAAATTTATTTCTAAATTTTTTATATTAATTTAAAAAAAAATTAATTAA
The DNA here is from genome assembly GCA_031772625.1 of Pinus tabuliformis. Classification (NCBI taxonomy): domain Eukaryota; kingdom Viridiplantae; phylum Streptophyta; class Pinopsida; order Pinales; family Pinaceae; genus Pinus; species Pinus tabuliformis. The sequence continues at coordinate 1,295,643,725 of CM062804.1, read as the reverse complement.
TTAATTAAAAAATAAATAAAAAATAAAAAATCACATATATTCTTATAAAAATTATTAAAAAATATTAAAAAAAAAAAAATTAAATATTGAAATAAATTAAATTGTGAAATACCACATAACAATAAAAATTAAAAACAAATCAATATTTTTTAAAATAAGATAAAAAATTTCCTTGATAATATATATATATATATATATATATATATATATATATATATATATATATATAATAAAAAATATTTTAATGCAATCACAAAATTAATATAAATAATTTTTTTTCATATTTATTTATATATATATTGATTTATTTATTTTTTGTTATGTACACGGTTAATCTCACTATAACCATATTGGAGTAGTCTACCCAGGCAGTAGAATGGCCCGGTTTCCGGTCACCGTTCGGAAAAACCACCGACTCCGACCACCGGCAATTTCTCCCCAGCTCCGCCACCCTCCGCGAGCTCCGCCCAGCTCCGCCACCCTCCGCATTTAATGATGTCTGACCAGAGTTCCATCGCTGTGTTGCCGCCATTCACACCTCAATTCGAATTTGGGAATTAACCGCGCTGCATTCGACCCGGCACGTAACCAGAAACCGGAAGGGCAAGAACAGGTTCGAGGCTGCGAGCTGTGGCATCTCATTCGTTGATGCAACCAATTTCAAAAACAAGATTTAGAAAAAAATCAGGGATCCTGAATCTCCTGAGTCCCGGAACTGCCAAAATCCATTTCTGCATGCGGCATCCATTCATCAATTTCCCATTCATTCCTAGTCTCTGCAACCTCGACCCCTTCCCATTTCGGAGTAGCAGCAGCGGCGCCAGAGCCCGGGTTCGATTCCCACAGCTCATCCCAGGAGGAAAATTCAAGTTAATGAGGAAGCGTCGAGACAGCACCAACATTATTCACAGCCGACATGTCGATCATGGCGGCATCGACGCTGCTCTTCTGTCGCTCCGCGTCGACAACAAGAGAAGCCGAGTCGGTTTGTTTCGACGAACACATTGTTGAAGAAGTTGCAGAGTCGCAGCAGTATAACAAAAAGCTGCCCTTCAAAGACGAGGAAGCCGAGGTCTCGGGTTCGATTTCCTAGTTTCCGTATGTAACAGAGCATTCTACAGTAATGGGGCGCGGGAGGCTGATTTTCAACTTTCAGTCTTCGCTGGATGCTTATTGAAGTGGGCATTGCAGCAGAGGTTTTCTTTCACTTATATTCATAATTATCTTCACTTAGATATCTTCTTTGTATTTCCTACTGTTTGCTAGAGATCTCAAAGGAGAAATTCCATTAGTGAGCCATTGGTGATAGGAATTCCTTGTAGCTTGAACTATATATATATATTCAAAATATCTTCTTTGTATTTCCTACTGTTTGCTCGAGATCTCAAAGGAGAAATTCCATTGGTGAGTGATTGGTGATAGGAATTCCTTGTAGCTTGAACTATATATATATATATATATATTCAGATTCCATTCGCATTTCTGTCTCAACGTCTTACCGTTCCTAGTTTCGGACAGTATCTCACGTGCTGCAATTTTCATTTATATAAGATTACTCTATGTGTTGCAGAGGTTGTACAAGCCCTTGTGATGATGCTTTGGTGCTTGACATAGGATTACTCATGTGTTGCAGAGGTTGTACAGGTCCTGAAGAAGTGTGGGAGAAGTTTTGAACACAAGTGGCAGCGTTCTAGACAGAGAAAATGTAATTTTCCTCAGTTTAGAGCAGTGCCGCAATCTGTGAAATGTCAGTGTAGCACTGGGCTTATGCTCCTCCCTTCCCATTGTATGCTTGCGCAGTTTATTGCTAAGATGCTCATTCAGTGCCACCGCAGATGCCTGTAGGTGCTAAAACAAAATACCATGCGCTATACAAAAGGATTTTCCCAGAGTATTCACTGAGATGGTTCGATTGAGGGGTTTTGACTTGGTTTATAACTTGCATATCGTTTTTGGTCATTACTATAATGAGAACACATTTATTGTTTGAGTAATCGAGTTAGTGATTGATATGGTCATGGAGCAATCATTGTGGAGTTGATGTAGTCATGGTTGAATAAAGCCTCCAGGAGTGTGAAAGCTTTGAAGACCTAGCTTAGTGGAGAGTTCGAACCATTTTATTGAGCTAGCTATTATATGTGTCGTGGATGAGATCGTGGTAATTTTCAGATTTGGAAACTATGTGCATAACATATATCATATGCCCGTGTGAAGGACAGGTGATTCGAGTCGGTGAAGTTTAGTGCGCATTATAGAAAGGGAATGCGATGGTGTGTAATCGCATATTGTGTGATTTGCAGAGGAGCTACGCATGTATATAGTGTGCATATGCATGTAGCATCAATATGATAGGAACAACAGGATGTTACAACAGATGGTTCTGGGAAAAAAATGCTCCAGGTAAGGGTCATGCACCATCTTGGTGTTGCTGCTCCACCCGATTCCCCTTTTAATGCAAACTCTCCTCTCAAAATTGCTGCACGAGTAATGCACTTCCTTGTGTTTCATCTAGTGGTCCAAATGAATTGGAGGTGGTTGGGGGCTTGATTCCAAATATGTAATCTTTAACTATTCTCAATTATGTAATCTTTAACTATTCTCAATTGTGGATGTTTAGATGTTTAGCCTTATAGGCTTAACATTCTCTATACAAATTCCATAATGGCAATGGTGAACTTGTTTTCCTTGCATTGTTTGTTTTGAGGTAGATGTCCTTGGGTTTGCTTATCAGTTTTAAGGACAAAATGAAATTTATAATTTTATGGTTTCACTCCTTACTTGGGTTGGCAAAGTATTGTGTCTTTGAGCCTGGTGTTCCCAATTGGGTTAGTCATGTTTGTTTCCCACCTCACTCTGGTTATTGTCCTTCTTCACAATAGCTTTAGAGTTTTGCAAAGCAAGAATGGATAGGGATTTGGGCTTAAGCTTGAGCTAGAGAAGTGATAATGGATGGTCTTTAATCATATAATTAGGACTTTGATGTTGGGAATAGGTATTTAGGGGCTAAACCAATTAAGACAAGCTCCTATTGGCAATTTGGATAATCACATGATCCTTTAGGAATTTAATAAAGTTGGCCCTAACAACAATACATTTATGGGGCATTTGGTTAAACCAAGACATCATTTGGGACTTGTGACATAAAATAACAAACGGGTTTGCCCAAATGATCTAAAAGGGCCGCTCTTGGATGGGTACATTAGAGAATTCCACTTAAACCTAGCAACGCAACTCAATTGCCTTATCAACAAAGAAGACTTGGACACACTTAAATAAGACCACTTGGGTATTCTGCAAACGTTATGGGCCACAACTAAGAACCAGATAGACACAAAAATAGAAAAAACATGGAATATTTCATCAAATTAGGAATCCCTTGGATTTGACTACTGCTACAACCCAAATTGTACATTCCTTTTAAAAGCTCCAATCCACAATACACAATTTGATAGAAACCTTCAAGAAGGTCAGCCACTATCACCTTAGCAACATCTACTCTCACTTTAGGCTGACTCTCCTACGACTCAAGGGGGGTATCCCTTCTTAGGATCACTAAGGTTTAATAAAAAAGGAACAAGGTAATGTAAATGGTAGCCTTAATGAAACATATTTCTTGGAAATTTTAGGGTTTTTTGTAAGAAAAGGAAAAAGGGTGATGAAAGGATATGAAGACCATTGCCAATATTCTGTTAAGGCATGGAGTCCTAAGGAATCAAGTGGCAAGATGAGATTAATAAAAAAACCTCTTAGAAGTCAATCACTCAGTGTTTTCAGAATAGGGCAAGAGGTTAGAACCCAATAGAAATTAACTCCCTGGATAATCAAGGAGAATTATGAATTCATGACTAATAGAAGGGATCCCTCCAAGGAGAAATCCTTCAACCATAAAATCAACTATGGCATGAAATGGAATCAAAATCCTTACTAAGGAACTTGAGAGTGTGGCCTAGCAATGAGAGTTAAAACTTACCACAAAACAACAAAGAAGAGCATGTGAGAAGAGCCTCTAGGCATTCTCCCTCCAAGTGACAAAGTTTCCCTTCAAATGGACTGATTTTTGCAGCCATACCATAGTCTTGAAAAATCACAATAATACCTTTAAAAAAGTAGAAGAATAACCAAGGGGGAAAAACCTTTCTAAGTAAAAAACATTCACCACATAGATAGGCCTTTAACACCAAAATTCCTCTAATAAAGACATTTTCATTAAGCTCCAAGGAGAGGAGTGTTCTCATAATCCAAACATGAGTAAAAATGAGGAAGTTTTCCTATATTTATATAGTGAAATCTTCTCTCTCTACAATAAAATAAGAATATTTGATTTAATTCCTTAGATCTAGCCTAAGAAAACTAAATCTAACTCACTCCTAAAATCAAGTAAATTATCACAACATAAAGATAAAGTGGTCAAAACATATGTACAATGATTTGATGAGAAAATGTCTCAAAAAGAGGGGCCAATCTACCCAATAAGTGATTAATGGTCCAAGATGCACACACCTAGCTTGAAGATGCCATAAAACATGGTGAAGGAAACTCTAACAGACACCATGATTTTCTCTACATGATTGACAAAGGCACAACAACTAGCTAGAAATTTGACTTGAGGTGACTTAAACATAAGTTGGAAGGCTTCCAAGGCAAGATATGTCTCAATATTGGTCCAAATCAATCATCAAAGAATGGTCAAATGTCTTCTAGCCAAAAAAAACCTTTCAAGGTTGTAATGTCCCGTTCTGAGTGATCATTTCATGGAATCAACTTAGTAGCCTATTTGATTTCCATAGGCTATAGTTGGTAAAAACAAGATTGAGTGATTTAATTATTTGATGTCACTTGGGAGAAAAAATAAACATTATAATGGTGGATTGAATAATTAAATTAAAAAGGTGTTATTAGGTGAATATGGAAAAATAAGGAGAACTTTATAAAGTCACTTTATATTTAATATAAAGGAGGGACCCATGGTATTATAATTATGAAAGTTATAAAAAGAGAATTGTAACTCACTTTTGAGCATGCATTGGTTATTTTCCTAAATTGAGTAAAGGGTGTGAAACCCTCATGATATATAGTTTCAGTGGTGAGATTAATCCAACCTAACTAGTTAATATTGGTTTCAATTGTGAGACATATCCACCCTAACTGATCCAAGGGAAGAATCACTCATATTATTCATGCGATTTAATGAGAAGAAGACAACTGAATTTACCAAAGATCTTGGATCTTGGAGATAGAGACAATTTATCCATTGCAACATTTCAAAGGTTTTTTGGGCGGGCCAAATTCTATATGGGCAATTGAATATTTTGTACTGGCTGATTTTACATTTGGCAAGCCGAAATTATCAGGATAAGCCAAATTAAATGAATAAGGCCAAATTCCTTGCAACAACAAAGTAAATTTTTTAAGGGTTGAAATCTATTTGTGGGAGCTAAGCATTTCAGTGGAGATTGAATTAAATCACCAAACCCAAATTTAATTGGGGTTACAATTTTCCTTGTGGAGGCTAATTTTATTTAGGGAGTCTGAATGCCATTGCAGTAGCTAAACACATCTAAAGAAAGCTAAATTATTTGATGAGGTTGAGTTAATTTCCAAGAGGGTGTATTTCACTGGGCAGGTCGATTTATTGAGGGGCCAAATTGATTTAGAGGACATTGCATTCTTCTTCAAAGTTTGGAGATTGCATCTTACTTTGAGGACACATTTTCCTTTGTTCCTCATCACTATGCCATTTTCTAAAGCAACTTCCAAGTTCCAGAAAATAATTTATTTTGTAGGTAAACTCTTGGTTTAATTTAATAAAATTTGGCTAGAGCATTTGGTATCTATCTAAGTAAATTTTTTACCCAAAAAATAATTAGCAGTGGTTTCTTAATTTTATTATGCAATGTATTGCATGCAACATTTTTGAATAAATAATTACTTGCAAAGTGTTTGATCAGAGTATACATCAACCAAAAACAACTACAAGTATGCATGTCCATGCACACAAGACTCTCTGGAAATCACACTCTGTAGGTGTATACATCCGCCTCTATCCAATGCACTAGCATTCTAATATTTGTCTCTTCATCACACACTGACCATCGCACTCTGCCTCTTTTGCTATACTTGATGCTACATGCATATGCACACTATATACATGCGTAGCTCCTCTGCAAATCACACAATATGCGATTACACACCATCGCATTCCCTTTCTATAATGCGCACTAAACTTCACCGACTCGAATCACCTGTCCTTCACACTGGCATATGATATATGTTCTGCACATAGTTTCCAAATCTGAAAATTACCACGATCTCATCCACAGCACATATAATAGCTAGCTCAATAAAATGGTTCGAACTCTCCACTAAGCTAGGTCTTCAAAGCTTTCACACTCCTGGAGGCTTTATTCAACCATGACTACATCAACTCCACAATGATTGCTCCATGACCATATCAATCACTAACTCGATTACTCAAACAATAAATGTGTTCTCATTATAGTAATGACCAAAAACGATATGCAAGTTATAAACCAAGTCAAAACCCCTCAATCGAACCATCTCAGTGAATACTCTGGGAAAATCCTTTTGTATAGCGCATGGTATTTTGTTTTAGCACCTACAGGCATCTGCGGTGGCACTGAATGAGCATCTTAGCAATAAACTGCGCAAGCATACAATGGGAAGGGAGGAGCACAAGCCCAGTGCTACACTGACATTTCACAGATTGCGGCACTGCTCTAAACTGAGGAAAATTACATTTTCTCTGTCTAGAACGCTGCCACTTGTGTTCAAAACTTCTCCCACACTTCTTCAGGACCTGTACAACCTCTGCAACACATGAGTAATCCTATGTCAAGCACCAAAGCATCATCACAAGGGCTTGTACAACCTCTGCGACACATAGAGTAATCTTATATAAATGAAAATTGCAGCACGTGAGATACTGTCCGAAACTAGGAACGGTAAGACGTTGAGACAGAAATGCGAATGGAATCTGAATATATATATATATATATAGTTCAAGCTACAAGGAATTCCTATCACCAATCACTCACCAATGGAATTTCTCCTTTGAGATCTCGAGCAAACAGTAGGAAATACAAAGAAGATATTTTGAATATATATATATAGTTCAAGCTACAAGGAATTCCTATCACCAATGGCTCACTAATGGAATTTCTCCTTTGAGATCTCTAGCAAACAGTAGGAAATACAAAGAAGATATCTAAGTGAAGATAATTATGAATATAAGTGAAAGAAAACCTCTGCTGCAATGCCCACTTCAATAAGCATCCAGCGAAGACTGAAAGTTGAAAATCAGCCTCCCGCGCCCCATTACTGTAGAATGCTCTGTTACATACGGAAACTAGGAAATCGAACCCGAGACCTCGGCTTCCTCGTCTTTGAAGGGCAGCTTTTTGTTATACTGCTGCGACTCTGCAACTTCTTCAACAATGTGTTCGTCGAAACAAACCGACTCGGCTTCTCTTGTTGTCGACGCGGAGCGACAGAAGAGCAGCGTCGATGCCGCCATGATCGACATGTCGGCTGTGAATAATGTTGGTGCTGTCTCGACGCTTCCTCATTAACTTGAATTTTCCTCCTGGGATGAGCTGTGGGAATCGAACCCGGGCTCTGGCGCCGCTGCTGCTACTCCGAAATGGGAAGGGGTCGAGGTTGCAGAGACTAGGAATGAATGGGAAATTGATGAATGGATGCCGCATGCAGAAATGGATTTTGGCAGTTCCGGGACTCAGGAGATTCAGGATCCCTGATTTTTTTCTAAATCTTGTTTTTGAAATTGGTTGCATCAACGAATGAGATGCCACAGCTCGCAGCCTCGAACCTGTTCTTGCCCTTCCGGTTTCTGGTTACGTGCCGGGTCGAATGCAGCGCGGTTAATTCCCAAATTCGAATTGAGGTGTGAATGGCGGCAACACAGCGATGGAACTCTGGTCAGACATCATTAAATGCGGAGGGTGGCGGAGCTGGGCGGAGCTCGCGGAGGGTGGCGGAGCTGGGGAGAAATTGCCGGTGGTCGGAGTCGGTGGTTTTTCCGAACGGTGACCGGAAACCGGGCCATTCTACTGCCTGGGTAGACTACTCCTAACCATATTAGCGTTACTATGCACATTGTACATATCACTCTGAACATAATAGGAGTCTATTTTAATGGAACCAACGCCCAATAAAAGGAAGTTGATGTTTTAATCAACTACGGTTTAAATTCAAATATTCTAAGAAGGCCAGACTTCAAAGAAAATGGAAGCTTCGACTTTAAGTGGTCAACTAACTTTTCACAAGGCGGCCCTTTTTTTCAAATATTAATCCACAATGCTTAGGATTCTGTAATTAAACTATTCAACCTAATAAAGAGAAATATAACTTAAAATATTCAACCCAATAAAGAAAATAATATACTAATTTAAAAATTGCAATATTCAACTTGGACACATACACCTTTGACCAAAGCTAAATGTATTATTGATAATGATTAAAAATAATGTCTTTCTGAGTTGACCCACTAGAAATGTTTTCGCAATTTACATCATACTCCATACCCACAATGCTCAATTAAACTATCCTCCATGGACTAATAAAAAATAATATCTTATAAGTCAGTATGTGATGGCTTCTAAGAGTGTGAGATGATTTAATTTTACTATTGTTTTGAGAGTTTTACAAAGCAGGTTTAGATATTTTAATTTAAAAATATAATATGAAGTTTAAATCAAATTTTTATATATATAATTTTTTAATTGAAATTTTTTTAAATAATTTAAATTATAATTATAATTTTGAATTATTAATATTGTTATCTTAATATTAAAATCAATTTAATAATTTTAAATATTTTTGTAAAATAATTATAGTAAAAAAAATTAATATTTAATATAAATTATTATAATAAAAACAAAAATATTTAATATTTTTTTTATTTTCTTTAATATTTAATATTTTGTTGAAAGCAAAATTATTATTTATATATAGAGAAATAGAGATAAAAATATGAATGATTAGTCACATGTGAGTTACTATTATCTGAAAATATTATTTTTATATATAGAGAAATAGAGATAAAAAATATGAATGATTAGTCACATGTAAATTATTATGATTTAGTGATAGATGTGATATCAACTTGTGTTTTATGCTTATTTTATCTCTTTCTTTTTTTGTGGTTGTATTTTAAGGAATTGGCAACTAGGCCAGGGTCTTACTCACGTGACGCAAGGTTGATTTTGACCACTACCACTATAACCTCTAGATCAACCCATATGTGCCCCCATGTTGAGTGCATACAATACAACAAGGCAGATTTGAACTTTGAACCTCAAACATCACAAAGGCTTCATATCACGATGATCACCAATTGAGTTGCCCCCTTTGGGGCTAAGATATATATATATATATATATATATATATATTCAAAGATAAGGTTCTTCTCAATGATAATGTCTTGTCAAGTAGCTACGAAGAGGCAAAGCAGTTGTTGAAAATGTTGGGTGTTGAGTACATATCATATTATATATGTCCGAATGATTGTATTGTATATAGAGGAGAATCTGCAGACAAAGAGATATTTCCGAAATGTGGGCATGACAGAAACTGTAATTCACAAAAAAAAAGGTAAATCACATGGTCCTCCTCATAATATATTGAGGCACATGCCCATAATCCCAAGGATTCAAAGGCTCCTTTGTTACAAAGAATTAGCTATGTTGCAGGGATGGCATGCCTCACACAGAAGTGAGTCAGGATTTATGTGAATCCCAACATATTCAATAGTCAAGAAGCATATAGAGGATACATGGCATGAAAAATTCAAGGATGAAATACGAAGTCTATGACTCAGCCCTCCAAAACACCAACTATTATGTTTGGCATGTAGTAGTGATCAATAATAATATCCCTCCATGGTTGTCCATGAAGAATGAACATCTTATGTTGGCTCTCATAGTCTCTGGTAGAAGACAAGTGAAGAATATGGATGTCTACTTACAACTATTGGTAGATGAATTGAAGGAATTATGGGAAGGTATACATTTGTATGATGTATGAGGAGTTTTACGTTGTATGGCATATGTACTTACACCATACATGATTATCCAGGCTTGGGGGTTTTCTCTGGCAAATCACATTCTTATTGATATGTTTAGTAACAATATTGTTTTGCATATTAATTTAATTCGCTGCAATTATTCAGGTTTTCATGGTCACTAACGTGGCAGCATGTATGCAATAATTTCGCAGTTCTTGTAACAAAACGGTATCATGGATGTAAATGCTGTGGACCTTCTCTGAAGGCTAAGTGGTCCGACCACCTATGAAACCCAGTGGATGACTACTCCAGGTATTCCTCCCATAAGAACACCCTTACAGAAGAGCAACATATGCTTTTTATGGTAAACCAGAGAGAACCCAAAGGCCTACAATAATGGCACCAGCTGAATGGCTTAGAGAATATGAGAGAGAGAAGGAGAAGGAGTTTGCAGAAATGTTTTATTCAAATGAGGAGCCTATGTTCGATGATCCAGAATTCTTTGACACCTATGTTGAGAAATTTCCCATTGGGATGAAAATGAAATTTGTCTTTTATGAGCTCCCATAGTGGGATCATCTTAAGATTGCCCACTTACTGGATCCCATGCATACATTTAAAAATGTCTCATCTTCTTTATGGAGGCACATATCATCAAAAGTGACACATTGGTTGTTAGGAGAGATCTTATTTCTTCAAAAACTAAAAAGAAACATTGGCCAAGATAAGAAACTAGAGGAGAGGTTGGTCCCTCTTGGTCTTTCAAAGAAGGTGATGTCCCATGGATTTTAAAGAAAGATGATCTTTCTTTGGAAAAGGAAGTTATAATGAGTGTGAGGGTGCCTTCTTTATATGGGTCTTCACTACAATGCTGCTTCACTGTGGAAGATCATTTGTCGGGGTTGAAATCGCATGACCATTTGAACCTTCTAAGAGTACGTATGTCAAAAACATGATTTTATTATTTATTTTAATTTTTATGTAATGGGATATTTTATAATTAATTTTTGCATAATGTACTATTTATTGTGCAATGTCATTATCCTCTGCTTGTGCATGGGTGTGTGAACCATGACTTCCCCAAGACCTATGACGTGTCATATCTAAATTATTTGCATTTGTATGTTGGATCACATCAAAGGAGATTCATATGGCTAGTATTCCACAGTGGCATCAAGAAATAGCTGAGATTGTTTGTATGTTTGAGAATGAATTGTCAATGAGTTTCATGGACTTGCAGTTTCATCTTCTAATTCACCTAGTAAATGAGGTTGAATTAGTTGGGGTTGTTTCTTGTTGTTGGATGTTCTTCTTAGAGTTACATTAAGAAATTGAAAGGTTTTGTTGGACAAAGGGAAAAACTTGAGGGGTCTGTTAGCACATGATAAATTTTGGCCAAATTTATGCCCCGACATGCTTAGCAGCAGCTTCTTGTTTCCTTCCCTTTCTTAATCTACAAAAGTTTTGATCCTACTTCTTTGTTTACTAGGGGCGTTCACAAGGAGAGGCTAATAGTAGCATGTGATTCATCTTTGCATCCGGTATTAGGACTGTGTTTTTGAATCTATCAATTTAAAGAAAGCATGTGTGGAGCACCATAGGATTAGAAAATCAATGAGAACAATGAAGATAATGGAAAAGTTGCACTGGTTGGGAAACAATTGAACAAAATGAAGGAAACTCAAAATTGTTTCTCAATTCTCCTTGAACTAGCCACAAATAATGACCTGATTAGATTTAAGAAAGTTGTCGAAGAAGATCGCTCAGTGATTAATGAGATTAGTTTCTGGTATGGGCGTCAAAATGGTTCCAAACATATGGGTTTATAGCACAGGACTCCTCTGGTGATTGTTGCCCTTTTTGATAGCCTAGATACATTGACTTATATATTATCTACTTATGCCAGCACCTCCATTTAAAATTCATTGAAAAAATGTCAGAGCTAGATGCAAGGAATAAGATCAACGACTTACATTAATTTCAGACCCCTCAGGCTTTTCGACATTTAAAAGAGGAAGGGGGTATGAAATAAGTTGTTTTTTTTAAACAACTCGTGACTATGTGGCAATCAACGATTACTTTCGGTACCCCCAGGAGAAATATGGCTTATCGTTCAGACCCCCTCCCGAAATCCAGTTCTAGTTTCAAATGACAGCGCGGGGTTTAAAGTGGCAGCAAAGTTGTTAAAGTGGCATTTGTGCAGCTCTGCAATTATTACAACAGAGCGACAACCAGATCTCTCATTTATCTAGTAGACCCTGTCTATATTCCAATCTCTCCAAAGCTTTTCTTGCATTGACCCAGCGTCCAGACAAACAAAAAGTGTGGAGCGAGCCTTGGTCAGGCCTTTCGTGTGACTTTCATTTCAATAGACACGAGAAGACGTCATAATTTTAATTGGACCAAGGTGAAATACTAGCAAAAAACACAAAGGTTGTGATTTAGAGGGGCGAATGCTATCAATGTTAAATCCAAGAATTGCAACCATCTTGTTACTTTCGTTCTACAATGGATTCCAGGTCCTATGGCATCCAAAAATGTCACACAAGAATCTATAGAGATTTTCAGAACTCATGAATAGTTTCATGGAAAGCCAACAATTTATTTATGATGTCAAGGGAAAAATGCTTGTTATTTTAGAAGGAGGTTATAATATACATTCAATATCTGCCTTAGTTACAATAGTTATAAAGGTACTCATTGGTGATAATCTATGGTCAACCATGTGAGCTATCATGTGTGAAAGAATTAGCTGTAGCATTGTCGATTTGTGGAGAGGAAGAAAATATAAATGTTTTATTGAGAAAGTTCAAGTGGGGTCGCTTGTTTTTCTCATTGAACAGAGAACTTTCTCAAACAAGAATGCATTCAAGGAGACACGAATAAAATTAAAGTTTGTAGATACTTGGTCACAATGTCCTAAAATGATACCATCAGAAGACAATCAAGCTTGTTGTAGGGACCAGAATTACAGTGATTTCAAGAAAGGAACTATGAAAGGATATGACATGCGGCATAACAAAGAAATTTTGAAGCAAACAATATTTAAACAGGAAGAAAATTTTCAAGGACAGATCCATGAACTGCATCATCTCTATCATGTTTAGAATTTATTAATGGATAAGCTTAGAAATAAAGATAGTACATCAAAGTTTTCTCTACCAGCAAGACAAAGTAGCCCTCTCATGTTTCAGTTTGGATCAGACCATATACAATCGAAAGGAAAAGGGAATTTTTGGGATGATCTCAAATCAATATCTGTGTTGTTTCAAACCTTCAATCGTCTGAGTGTTATGAGAGAAAGCCCATGAGGAATCAATCATTTTTCTGTAGTATTGAAAATGAGCAATATTTTTGCATTTTAGGATCACTAAGCAGAGTATTTTGAGGATAAACCAGTAGTAATCAAAACCATATCCAGTATTTTTAGGACGCTTGACAGCAAGGAAACTAATGGATCTGACACATCTGACCTGGAAATTTAAAAGGGAAGGCCTATGGATTAGCAGAGGAAAGAGCACGATTTTTGGCTAAAGAAGGGATTTACTGGACATTTTCACTGTTTTAACCAGTTAAATTTTGGGGTAGTTTATGGGTAAACGGGGATGAAATTTTAAAATCTGAGAGAGGTTATTGTCAATCATAGATCAAAGAAAATTAACCTCTTTCAATTTTCTCACAAATGTCACATATTGGGATATTAGAAGGAATCTTTGCGCCCTATTTTCAGGGGTCATTTTTTCTTGTCTTAAACATGTTTTTTTTTTTTTTTTTAATACATATTCCGAAGAACTGGTGATGATTTTCAAACAATTGAGAGACTTTTTTTCTTCAAAACAAACTCATATACAAAAACCTCCCCATGTTTGTAATATATGTCAAGGTTAGAGAGATATGAACTCATCTTTTACTCCTATTTTTCAGAAAAGTTGGTCCATTTTGCATGGCAGATAGTTCTAAAACTCAGCATAACTATTTATATTTTATGCAAGTCATTGGAATCGACCTCCTTCTATATATTTTTTGTAATTTCAATGTAAAAGGGTTGTTGAGGGTAGAATAAATGAGATATTTTTCTTTTGTAAACTGTGGGGTTTCAATTCAAGTGATCAATACAGAAGTACATAACTCTTTTTCTCAAGGATTCCTATGTCATTAGCTATTGGTGATGTTTTTCTTTCAGTGTTTATGTGTTCTTCTCTAAGTTATTCATAAAACATTTTCTTTTTCCATTATTTTAATGAAGATTATATGTGCGGAATTCACCCAAGATAGATGCTTTGTTTCATTCCTTTCAGATAATGTCAATGTTTTCTTCTAAAGTTGAGCATAGAATTCATCCCTAAGATACTCTATGTTTAATGGGTTGTGCTCCTTAATTCCTCTATCATATACTACAATAGATTCAAAGATCCAGAAGTCTGACTACCTTGCCCTTGTCATAAAATTGCTCTATAACCAATGATTGTTCACTTTTATCAAACGGACTCCATGCCCAATGGACCTCTCCTTTACCCTAAAACCAAAATTTTAAAACCAAATTCTTGATTGTCATACCTAAACTAAAACCCTAAACTATGATTGATTGAAAATCCATTGAGAGAGATCCCTCTCTGAAGCTGGAAGGGCTAGATCCCATCTTTGCAAGCGGTTTTGTGGTTAACTCTCGGTTTCTCTCACAGCCTTAGGAAATTACAAAGTGATAACATGGTCTATGGTAGATGGGTAGATATCATATGAGTCTTTCTATTATGCTAGTGAGTACATAAATAAAATCGACAACCCACCAAGTGCAACGATTTGGGACGACGAAAGGGATGATGACAAAAGAGAAGGGGAGCTTCTCGAAACGAATCGAAAGAGGTGCATGATAAAGAGTAAGTGCAGTCTTATCATTTGTCAAATTAGTACACATTAACTACTCACATTGAAGTTCATATTAATGCATATTTTGATCTCATACGTACTAAATATACATGTGCTAGTTTGATTTGATCATCAACAAATTTAGAAATTGAAGGCATCAACAAATTCATTATTTACAATATGGCAGTGACACAACCGTGGGTCACATTGTACGAAGAGAAGAGGAGGAAATGGGATAGTGACAAGAAATAATTCAAACGGTTAAATGGAAGAATTATGCCTTAGCCTGATCATTTAAAAGAAAATATGCCAATGACATGCCCTAATAGTTGGATTATTGATCAAGTCAGAGAGAAATATGGTGCATCTGGTCGTTACTCATGCATTGAAGATGATATGATAAACATAGGGATTGGATGCAATAACTTGGTAATTATATTCTCTTTTTGTACCATTTTAACTTCATACTACACCTTTGAATTGTAACATCTATATATATTTTTTATTTTTAATTATGTTTGGGTTATTAGACACATGACATTGTGATTTTTTCACTTTTTTAGAGGTTTATTTGTTCCCATCTATGTGTGCATATGGAAATGATTTTCACATGAAGGATGTCAATGATGGATGTATGACACAAGACAGTGGAGTGCAAGTCGAGTTCAACCAATCTAGTCGTGTTAGCCACTGCAATCAAAACCTAATGCAGGGGAAATTAGGTTATGTTGGAAAGATACAAGAGATCATTCAAGTGGAATTCCAATGTGTTATGTTTGGGTGCAAGTGGTGGAACACCTTTGATCGGAATAATGTAAAGGAAACTCGTGATAGTGGGCTGATATCTATCAACTCTAGAAAGATGTGGCATGAAGCTAGGGAACCTTATGTTTTCCCAAAACACTGCAACCAACTGTTTTTTAACCCAAATGTGTTAGATAGGGATTGGTGGTTCATATTAAGACATGACCCTGATCAAAACATATTTTTGAGAACAACATTGTTGTCATGCCAAGCGAGGAAGATAATCAGGGTGACGACAATGGAGAGTGATATGTACTTGTTATTTCATCATTTATGCTATTGTTGTATGTTTTTGTTGTCATTATTAAGCTAATTATATTATTTTTGTATTAGTCTTGTTGACATTTTATAATATAATTGATAAGATTCACAAATGTTTTTACACGTTTTTTTTTTGTAGTGGAAACATTTTTACAGTACTTAAAACTAAGTATTTCCAATTGTAGTATGAATTTTAGTGACTATCTCGTGATAAGTATGTGGAAAAAATAATATTTTTCTAGTTGTTCATTAAGAAATAATCAAATATATTATTTGTCAAAAGTTTAAATCTAATTTATTATCATTTTTGTATTATTTAACTCATATTTATTATTAAAATGAGTTTAATTTAAACCAGTACAATAGCAAATAAATAACCAAAATAGCATCAAATTGTTATATCTGTATTACTATATTTGTATTACTAGAAAAAAAATCACTTGCCTCTTTAAGGGAGAACTTCAAATAGAGGAAATCACGTAATGTTATATCTAAAAATAGTAAATTGATCATTTAAATTAGCAAATTAAAAATTGTAATAACAAAAGAAATTAATGTCGGATATAATTACAATGCTTCAATTTACACCTTAATCTTATATAACTTTATATAGAGATATAAAGTAACAGAAAGTGAAAAAAAAATATCTTTTATTATGAGGAAGAAATGTAATGAGTAAACAAATATAATTTACTTTTTACTACAAAGAAGAAATGTAATTTTTTCACATGACAAGAAATAATATTATTGATATACATTATGTGTAATTCATTATATGTTCCATTTACATGTGATATTTAAAACAAAAATATATTTATAACAAAAAATATTTACCATAACCATAAGTAAAATATTTAAATGTACATATTAAATAACATGATTTTATAGATACTTTATATAGAGAAAATAAAGCAATTTAAATTGAAAATTTTCTTATATTTTCACTTTAGTGAGAAAGATTGAGAGAATTCTTATCCCATTAAGATTTGTTTTCTAATTAAATGTATGAGGGATATTTGTAAATTTTTCAATGTTTAATATGGATTTGATATGTAATATTTTACAAGGTTGTTGGTGGGGACTAGAGAGAGCGGAGGCTAGGGTTTGAAGAAAACCTGCACAAGCTGCAGCCTTAGTAACAATGCTGGAGGAGGACAGTGCCAGAGCGGCAGAGCTGTGTAGAAGAGGACAGGTTCTGACTCAACAGATGAGAAACGCGGGGTCCAGCGGGACCCCATCTTATAAACATGCAATGATGCACGAGGAGAAAGCTGCACTGGATGAAGTGCAAATATCAAGGTCTGAGAAGTCAGGAAAGGAGGAATCGAAAAACAAAGGAAAGCTAAAAAGTGAGGGCAAAAACACCCCAAAACAAAAGGAAATTATTGGCAGTAACAGTACTGAGAACAAAGACAAGGAGAACCCTTTCCCTAAGGATGAACAAGCACAGAAAAACCGGCCTGAGAATGAAAGATCAGGAGACAAGGAGGATCTAAACCCTGACAATGCAGGACAAAAAGAAACAGCGACGGAGAACAAAAAGAAAGCTACCCAAGGACCATGTAAACCCATAGCAACTGAAACCCTACGGGTAATAATCTCTAACCCAAAACTACAGGCGTACCGCGACCACATGGCAGAACATGCAGTGATCTGCAAGTTCATGGGTTTTTGGCCAACAGAACGAGCCTTGTGCTTGTGGATAAAGCATCAATGGAAACCTAAAGGGGATGTAAGACTCCATTTAGGAGCCAAAGTTTTTTTCACAGTGGTTTTTAATAATCTAGATGACAAGGATCGTATCTTTGATGGGGGTCCGTATTTCTTTGCCTCAGCAGGTCTTTACATGAGACCTTGGAAACCCAACTTCGCACCAAAACAGGAAACCTTCAAACAGGTACCGGTATGGATACGCTTGTTCTCTCTACCGATTGACTACTGGGGACATGCAGCACTTGAAAAAATAGGTAACAAGTTAGGCACCTTCATCAAAGCCTCAGAGGCAACATTACAGAAAAGATACACCTCTTGTGCAAGGATTTGTGTCGAGATGGATGTTTCGGGAGCTCTTCATGAAGGTCTATGGCTGGAATACAGAGATGAGGTGTATTTTCAAGCTATAGACTATGAGCAGATCCCTTTCCACTGTAGGAAATGTCACGAACATGGAAATTTAATTAAAGAATGTCCTTTGAACAGAACGATAGAGAAACCTAAGGATAATAGAGGAGATAAGAACAAGGAGGCCTTTGTCCGACCTAATGCTAGACAAAGAGCAAACAAAAGAAGATAGACTAAAGCAAACACCTCCTTCAGAAACACAAGCAATGCTTTTGAGGTATTGGAGTCAGAGACAGAGTCAGAGGACAACAATCCAGAGCGCGAGACACTGAAGGAAAGCCAGACCACTACCGCACTAGGAACAAAAGAACCCATTTCCATTCCATCCATCGATATCCCACAGGCTTAGGGACAAACAGAAGGCCTAGAAGAAGACTCTGAGATGATGAATAGCGAAATTGGGCTAGAGGATATGGAACTAAGCGACATTCTTGAAAAAGAAGGTATGGATCTACCAAACATGGTAGAAAATTGAAAGAAGAAAGGTATGGATCACATATCGGAAGAGGAGGTGAAAAGAATCAACAACTTACTCATAGCCAGACAACAAGCAGAACTGGACCTGCAAAAAAGGAGCTTGGGTACAGCAAAAGGGCTAGGGGTAAGAGCTCAAGGACTACATCAAACTACAACCAACTCAAAGCACCGAAAAAAAGAGGAAGAAGGACAAACAATGAAGCATTACAAGAACTTGGTCAGATGCTCCCAAACTTAGGTAAGATGAAAGCCCTTGAGGTGTTCACACCCACCTCCTAAATTTGTTAATTATGATAGTACTTTCATGGAATGCTAGAGGGCTAAATAGCCTCAAGAAGCAGCGTTTACTAAATAAAAATGTCAAAAAGGAACAACCAGAAATGATTTTTTTGCAAGAAACTAAATGCACAAGCAAAACAATGGAAAACATCAGTAAGAAATTGGGAAAACGAATGGATTACATAGAAACAGCAAGCGCTGGATGGGAAGGGGACCTGGCCATCCTTTGGAACCCACAAGTTCTCCAGCTTATATCCTCTGAAGCTGCCAGATCTCATTTATCTATAGAAGTCCAAATGATAGGAAATCCAGCAACCTACTTCTGCACAAATGTCTATGGCCCTCATAAACTAGAGGCCAAACTGTTATGGATAGGAGCTCTATCTAACTTGCAACGGAGATATTGTAGAAATTTTGAATAATGTGACACATATTCACAGACATTATCATGATTATACACTTATAAGCGGAACATGCATAATAAATAACCTCCTCTATGTTGATCTTCAATTTATAGAAGCAGAAACATTCACAGGCGTACAAAGAAGCATCAATCACACATATCAACACAGTATTTTCCCGGGGAAACCATCTCGCTAAAAACCCCAACTATTTGTATATTAATGATTGAGACCATGTAACATTACAAAGTACAATGCTTATCACAAGAAATCCAGTACCAGCTCCACCTGTTACACACAATACAGCTAAGATCTGATCTCCAAATCTATTCCACTGCTTGCCTGCCTCCACTGCTCAATACCTGCTCAAGAATGAATGAGAATGGTTTACCAAACTCGTATTTCACCTCCAAAGAATCACTCACACTATTTTAGACGTGAGCAGAGGCTATAATACTGGGCAAATACATGAGCAAACTCATTGGCATACTCAATCCCTTGATTGTGCAAGATCTGATGCACAACTATAGTCACAACTGATAGCAATCTGATTCTCTAACACCTGTCCCTGCTGAACTGAACATGCACTGACATGCAACTGAGTTAACTGATGTATTCTATAGTTGTATTATGAGTTAATAACAACTCATCATTAGTCTATTTGTAGTTAGACTAATTACAACTAGTTTAACCAAGTCAAACTGAACACAACTCCATCAACTCCACAATCAACTCCACCAAACTCAACTGATTGAGTTCTAACTGAAGTCATGCATGCAACAACTCAACTGACTCATAAGAAAAGCGTACTTCCTTCTGACAGCTGCATGGGCCACATCTGTAGCTCAAACTGAAGTGCTCCAAGAGAATAAGATCAAGTTTATAGTCCAAATATTATTATGAGACAATAATATTTGACTTTTCTATTTTGGACAGCCAGTCTAAAAATAGACTTTGATCACTCCTGCTGTGATCACTCCTACTGTGGTCACTCCTACTGTGATCACTCCTGTTGTGGTCACTCCTGCTGTGATCATCCCTGCTGTGGTCACTCCTGTTGTGATCATCCCTGTTGGGATCCAAAAATAGAACTTGCGCCATAATTTGCCTGCGGGCCCACTTAGTGAAGGCGACTCTTTTCACTAAGCTCCATCATATTGTTGCAATCTCAACACTCCCTCTTGACAAGATATGGATTATCAGCAACCCCTATCCTGCCTCGGTGGTATTCGAATTTGCTCCTGGTGAGAGCCTTCGTCAGAATATCAGCATCCTGATCCTCCGTTGGAATGTATGAAAGCAACATGATCCTCCGCTGCACACAATCTCTGATATGATGGTACCTGATGTCCTTGCTTCCATATACTCGGCCTCTTGAGCTCCCTGCCCAATCTGCATCCTCCTGTCTGTACCAAGATCCATATCCCAATGTGCCTCTCAAGTAGCGCAATACATGCTTGCCCGCCTTCCAGAAGAGCTTGGTAGGCTTAACCATAGCTTGTGAAAGCTGGTTAACTGCATAGCATATATCAGGTCGTGTATTGACCAAATACATCAGCGACCCCACCAACTGTCGATAAACAGTGGCATCCACTTCTTCTCCTGAAGTGGCATCCTACTTCCTCCAACCTCCAGGAAGAGGAGTATCAACAGGCTTGCAGCCATGCATGTTGAACTTCTGCAGTATCTCCCAAGCATACTTGCCCTGAGAAACAAACAGTCCACCACTGCGCTGCCATATTTCCAATCCTAGGAAATAGTGAAGGAGGCCCAAGTCCTTCATCTCAAACTCTGTAGCAAGATCCTTCTTGAATGACAGTATCAACAGCTCATCACCCGTTAGAATCAAATCATCAACATACAGTACAATGATAAGCAACTTACCCTCCACCACAATCTGGTATAGGTTAGGATCCGCCTCGCTCTTGGAGAATCCAAGTCCTGTGAAATAGTTGTCTATCCGAGTGTACCAAGCACGTGGTGCTTGCTTCAACCCATACAGTGCTCTCTTGAGCCTGCACACATGCGACTCGTTGCTGAAGACCTCAAAGCCTTTGGGTTGCTCAATGTACACCTCCTCCTCAATGACTCTATTGAGGAATGCAGTATTCACATCCATCTGATGAATGTGCCATCCCATCTATGCTGAGAGAGCAAGAATCGTCTGTATGGAAGAATACCTTGCGACAGGTGCAAAGGTCTCCTCATAATCGATCCCCTCTATCTGTGAAAAGCCTCGAGTAACAAATCTTGCCTTGTACTTCTCCACACTTCCGTCAGCTGCTTGCTTAACTTTGTAGATCCATCTCGAACCCACCACTGATTTCCCTTCTGGTCTAGGAACAATCTCCCATGCACTGTTTCTGACAATAGAATCATACTCTTCCACCATGGCATCTACCCATGCGGGATCCTCCACAGCTTCCTCAAAAGAGGATGGCTCAGTCACATCACACTTGCTCATAAGAGCCATGTATCCAGTGTACCGATTAGGTGACTGTCTCTGCCTGTGTTGGGTTGTAGGTGGTCCTACAACTTTCTCTGCATCATGAGCTAATCGCTCAGCTTCTGTCAAGCGCTTTCGCCCTCTGATGGTTGGCACTGCATGAGTCGTCTCTTCCACTCCATGAACCTCGTCCTGTGGCTGATCCACGTCCTGAAGCTCATCCTTAGGAACTAATAGCTCCTCATCTGCATGCAAGTGTAGCTCCCTCTCAAGCGAACACTTCATGGCTTTCTCCTCCTGAAATTTTATATCCCGTCGCACAACAGTTTTACCACTGTCTGGCAAATACACACGATAGTTGTGGGGCGTATCAGTGTACCCCACAAATATCCCAACCTCTGCGGTCTGCTCCAACTTCTTCCTGGCATCCTTCGTCACATGCATGTAAACGTTAGCACCAAAAATCCTCAAATGAGAAAGATCAGGCTTCTTACCAGAATAAGCCTCCTCGGGTGTACTCATGCCAAGTATCCTATGAGGACAACGGTTCTGCACATAAACTGCTGTATTGCATGCTTTTGCCCACAAGTGAAGGGGTAGGCCCTGATCATGCAACATTGCCCATGCAGCACCCACAATCGTTCTGTTCTTCCGCTCAGCTACCCCATTCTGTTGTGGGTTATGGGGAGCTATGAGCTCTCTACAAATCCCTTCTACCTTGTAGAAATCCTTGAACTCGTTCGAGATGTATTCACCACCATTATCGCTCCTAAGAGCCTTCACCTTCTTCCCCGACTCCTTCTCGACCAGTGCTTTGAATTCACAGAACTTTGAATATGTCTCGCTCTTCTTCTGCATGAAGAAGATCAAGCACTTACGAGAGAAACCATCAACAAAAATCACATAATACCTGTGTTTTGCTGTCGAAGCAACTGAGAAAGGTCCACACACGTCTGTGTGAATTCTGTCAAGGATTGTCGTGGCGCGACTATCCTTCTCATGAAAGGTGGCTTTCACAAACTTCCCCAAAGTACACCCCTTGCACTGATCTGACTGCGCAAGTGTGCCTTTAGGAAGCCCTGTAGTGATCTGATGCAGTATCTTCAAGGCTCCATTGTGAAGGTGACCCAATATCCTGTGCCACAACTCGCCATCATCCCGGCTCACCAATCCTTCTGCCTTGCCTGCCATTGTTGCGCATCCATCTACATGCAACTGATAAAGGTTCCTCACTCGAACCCCTATCTTCCGGGTCTCACCAGTTGTCTTGCTGCGCAGGAAGGCCTTTCCCTCGCTGAAAACAACATCATACCCCTTGTCTTCTAAAGTCGCCAATGAGATAAGATTCTTCTTCAATCCTGGAACATGCATAACTTCCTTCAATACGAAGGGTTTACCAGACTCCCTCTCAAAGGAAATGGTACTGATACCGGTCGCACTATATCTACCATCATCGCCCATCTCAATGTGCACTCCAAGATCTTTGTCCTCCAGATCAAAGAACAAATCTCTATCTCCCGTCATGTGAAAATACGCACCACTGTCCAAGAACCACACCGATCCCATCACACTTGAAACCAAGCATGCGATCAATGAAAAATCAAGCTCAAACTGTGAGGCTAGAGCCTCTCCTGCTGAAGATCCAACAGCCTGCTTGTTCTTCTTCTTCTGCGAACAATTACTGGCATAGTGTCCGTGCTGGTGACAGTGAAAACACTTCACCTTGGACATATCCTGCTTCTTGCCTTTCGCACTAGATTGAGAAGCTTTCTTGCTCTTCCCTTTCTTTGCTTTGGCAGCCAAAGTGCAATTCTCTTCATCAGCTCCCTTTGATGAAGATCCATCCCTGGTACTCCGCCTGATCTCCTCCTGCACAAGATCTGACCATAGTCTTTCCCATCCTGGCAATTTCTCCCGACCATTGACAGAGTCCTGATAGGAATGCCAACTCTTCGGAAGACCAAGGAGAGCCAAGCTCACCAAGTCCTCATCATCGACAGTAACCCCCACACTTCCCAGCTCATCTCGACACTGAGTGAACTTCGTGAGATACTTGGGCATACTGTCACCCTTCTCGCATTTGATGTTTCTAAGTTTATCTTTGAGCGCCAGCTTCCTCTGATCGCTCTTGCTTTGGAATAATTTTGTTAATGATTTCCACATCAAATATAGAGTAGCCTTTCCATGGAGGCTAGACACAATGTGATCCTTCACGCCCTCCAACAGAATCCTTCGACATTTTGCGGTCTTCTTTTGCCAAGCATCAGCTTGAGTAGCATCAGTAGGCTTTGGGACATCCGTATCTACGAACTCCTTCAGCCCGTTACCATCCAATACTGCCTCCATCCTATCCTTCCATGCAATATAGTTTGAGCTGCCCTCAAGAGCATACTCCAATCACAATCCGTTGAAAGACATTGCTGCGTTGCCACCAAGAAAACATTGCTGCAAATTCAAATTCCACCAGCAACCAACTCAACCACCTCAGATCTAAGATTCGTGAGAACACAATATTTCTCGTACAGAGATTGACTGTATGGGCATTCACCGGATATCTCACCTTCCAAAGGAAGGATGAATCCAGAGGCTACCTGGCCCGATTACAGACTCTGCCTGAAGAAATAGAATGTAAACACTTCCTGAATAGTAGATCTGATGATCAACAACTCTGATACCATGTAGAAACTTTTTCTACAATTATCTAGCTCCGATACCATGTAGAAATTTTGAATAATATGACACATATTCACAGAGATTATCCTGATTATACACTTATAAGCGGAACATGCATAATACATAACCTCCTCTACGTTGATCATCAATTTACAGAAGCAGAAACATTCACAGGCGTACATAGAAGCATCAATCACACATATCAACACAGTATTTTCCCGGGGAAAGCATATTGCTAAAAACCCCAACTATCTGTATATTAATGATTGAGACCATGTAACATTACAAAGTACAATGCTTATCACAAGCAATCCAGTACCAGCTCCACCTGTTACACACAATACAGCTAAGATCTGATCTCCAAATCTATTCCACTGCTTGCCTGCCTCCACTGCTCAATACCTGCTCAAGAATGAACGAGAATGGTTTACCAAACTCGTATTTCACCTCCAAATAATCACTCACACTGTGTTAGACGTGAGCAGGGGCTATAATACTGGGCAAATACATGAGCAAACTCATTGGCATACTCAATCCCTTGATTGTGCAAGATCTGATGCACAACTATAGTCACAACTGATAGCAATCTGATTCTCTAACACCTGTCCCTGCTGAACTGAACATGCACTGACATGCAACTGAGTTAACTAATGTATTCTATAGTTGTATTATGAGTTAGTAACAACTCATCATTAGTCTATTTGCAGTTAGACTAATTACAACTAGTTTAACCAAGTCAAACTGAACACAACTCCATCAACTCCACAATCAACTCCACCAAACTCAACTGATTGAGTTCTAACTGAAGTCATGCATGCAACAACTCAACTGACTCATAAGAAAAGCGTACTTCCTTCTGACAGCTGCATGGGCCACATCTGTAGCTCAAACTGAAGTGCTCCAAGAGAATAAGGTCAAGTTTATAGTCCAAATATTATTATGAGAAAATAATATTTGACTTTTCTATTTTGGACAGCCAGTCTAAAAATAGACTTTGATCACTCCTGCTGTGATCACTCCTGTTGTGGTCACTCCTACTATGATCACTCCTGCTGTGGTCACTCCTGTTGTGATCATCCCTGTTGTGGTCACTCCTGCTGTGATCATCCCTGCTGGGATCCAAAAATAGAACTTGCGCCATAATTTTCCTGCGGGCCCACTTAGTGAAGGCGACTCTTTTCACTAAGCTCCATCATCTTGGTATATAGAAGTCCAAATGATAGGAAATCCAGCAACCTACCTCTGCACAAATGTCTATGGCCCTCAGAAACTAGAGGCCAAACTATTATGGATAGGAGCTCTATCTAACTTGCAGCAGAGATATCCCCAAGCAAAAGCCATTTTTGGAGGTGATTTTAATATGATCACTTCGCTCACGGAAAAAAAAAAGGAGGTATCCGATCACTTAACAGGGATTCTGAAGTGTTCAAAGACTTTATTAAATCAGCCAGGCTAGTAGATATTTTCCCAAGAGTGGAGCTTTCACATGGAACAACAAAAGATGGGGTGACAGATAAATCACCTCTAGACTGGATAGGTTCCTAGTGATAGAAACCATTCTTCTGGAAGGGATCACTGTGGACTCGGACATACTTCCAAGTGGCGGTTTGGATCACTAGCCGATAATAATGAATGCGGCCATTCTAGGAACACCAAGGGATAAGCCATTCAGGTTTGAGAAGTTTTGGCTTAATCATCCTAAATTCACAACGAAAATAAAACAATGGTGGAGTGAACCGATAGGTATAAGAGGAACCAAAATGTTCATTTTCCAAGCTAAGCTGAAACATATCAAAACCAGATTAAAATCCTGGAATCAAGAAGTATTCGAGAACATTTTCAAGGAAAAAAAGAAGCTGGAGGAGCAATTGGAACAAATTCACAAGGCATGGATTCAAGGAAATATTAATCAAGAAACCATGAATACAGAACAAAAACTCATGCAGGACTGGCAGACAAGATGCCAACAGGAGGAAACCCTATGGAAGCAAAAGTCTAGAATTCAATGGCTAAAGGAAGGAGAAAAGAATACAAAATTTTTTCACAGATCTACTATTGATCACAGAGGTGCTAATAAAATTTTAAGAATAAAAGATGATCAGGGAACCTCGGTGCAAACTCATCAGAAAATCTCGAGCCTTCTCATAAATCACTTCAGCCAAATTGCAAGGGAACCTAATATTAACAGAGGGGAAGCTATTAGGGACCTAGTGACTTCTATTCCCAAGCTCATCTCAGAGGATCAAAACAAGGCTCTAAATCGAGCAATAACCATGGAAGAAGTGGAAGAAGCGGTAAAAGATATGCCAAATGGCAAGGCACCAGGACTAGATGGCTTCACCATCGACTTTCACAAATACTGTTGGGAAATAATCAAAACAGAGGTATGGGAAGTGGTGGAGGATTCTAGATGCTCCTCTTCCATCCTAAAATCTCTCAATTCCACGTTCATAACCCTTATTCCAAAGGAGGAGGACGCAAACACTCCGTCAAAGTTTCAGCCAATCGCTTTATGCAATGTCCTATACAAGATCATATCTAAAGTCATTGCTAACAGACTAAAACCTATTCTTCCAAGTATCATTTCGGAAGAACAATCGGGTTATGTTGAAGGTAGACAGATTATGGACAACATTCTGCTAGCTCAAGAGATGATTCACACTCTCCAAACTCAAAAAAAAGCAGGCATGATGATGCAGTTGGACCTATCAAAAGCTTATGATAAAGTCAGCTGGCAATATTTGGAGGCTATTTTGGATGCCTTGGGCTTTGCGAAGCAATGGATCATTTGGATCCTGGCCTTGATTAAATCTACTAGATTTTCCATTCTGGTGAATGGAGCTCCCACAACCCAGTTTACTCCCTCTCGAGGTTTGCGACAAGGGGATCCCTTGTCCCCCTTTTTGTTTGTGATACTAATGGAAGGTCTCAGCAGGGTTATAAGAAGAGAAAAAGTGGATGGTATAATACAGGGACTCCAACCCTTACCCTCGAGCCCTGCAACTACTCATCAACAGTTTGTCGATGACACAATGCTACATGGTACGCCCTCTGTCAAAGAAGCTCTTGGTTTCAAAGGAATTCTCAATCGCTTCAGCCTAGCTTCAGTTATGGACTTGAATTTAGCTAAATCTTCCATTTTCTTTTTTAATATGCACCTCGCAGTTCAAAAAAACCTATCCACGGTCCTTGGTTTCAAGAGGAGTAACCTTCCTTCAAGGTACCTAGGCATTCCCTTAACTGATAAACCCTGGCAAAAAATTCATTTGGAAAAGATGTTGGCCAATCTAGAGAAACAGTGTCAACATTGAACTCATAGAACCCTCAACTTTACAAGCCGCCTAGTCCTCACCAAATCCGTCCTCCAAACCATTCCTCATTACATGCTTTCCATCCTCCCGACACCTAAAGGTGTTCTTCAGAAAATCTGATTCATTCAGAGAGCCTTTCTCTGGTTAGGCAACTCTGTGAAACAGAAGTGGTCTTTAATGGCATGGGATAAAATCTGCAAGCCCAAAAACCTGGGTGGGTTAAATCTTCAGGACCCCTATACCGTTAATCGAGCATGCGGAGCCAAGTTATGGTGGAGATGAGTAAAGGAACAAAATTTACCATGGGCCAAGCACTGGAAAGCAAAGTATGCTAATCACTATAGCCAACAGAAGTTGATCAGGATGCAAGAACCCCCAAACTGATCTCCAATCTGGAATCTGGCAAGAACTAATCGCAGCACAATTTAAGAACATAGCTTCTAGGAAGTCCGTGATGGACAGACTACCCTATTCTAGGAAGACGCATGGCAACAATTACCTAAGCTCGAAAGTCCTGATTACCAAACCATTCAGAGAAGGCACCAAGAGTTAGGAAGGACAACAGTGAAACACTATTGGAAACCTAATGATAATAATCAAGCATGGAACCAATGGATATTCAATTATACAGAGCAACTGGAAGAGGAAGAAAACATCATAGGAACATTGAAGACAGAGATGGCCAAAAGGAGAATTAGGTTTGCTCGTGATGCAGACCAACTTCGTTGGGGCAAGCTCGAGGGAGGTAATTTCTCCCTTAAAGAAGCTAGAGTCTATATAGAAGAAAACGTACAAACACTACAACAAAACCAGCGATTAGCGTCCCTTTTTACTTCTTTTTTTGCATCTAGAGCCCATTTTTGGTGCTATTTGCATCCATTTATCAAATATGGTGCAAAACTTGACACAAAATTTGCATCAAGTTTTGCACCAAATCTTACACCAAGTTTAGCACCAGGTATTGCAATAGGTTTTGCACCACGTTTTGCACCAAATTTTATGCCAAGTTTTGTGTCATCCTTTACACCAGGTTTTGTTCCAGGTTTTGCATCAAGTTTGGCACCTAATTTTGTTTGACATACTTTTGCATCCTCATTTGCATCCACTTTTTGCACCTACACTTGCATACACTTTTGCATCGACTTTTGCATCCTTTTTTGCATCCTTTTTTAAATCATTTTTTGCATCCATTTTTTCATCCATTTGTGCATCCCTTTTGCGCCAAGTTTTACATCGTGTTTTGTGTCTAGTTTTGCATAAAATTTTGCATCTACTTTTGTTGCATCCACTTTTCCCTCTTGTTTGGCATCCATATTTACATCCTCTTTTGCATCTATTATTGTACCCACTATTGCATCTAATATTTTTGTGCCACAATTAGCGCCTAGTTTGGCACCTCCTTTTGCACCCACTTTTGATTATAATTTTGCATCCACGTTTGCATCCTCATTTGCGTCTAGGTTTTCATCAACTACTACATCTATTTTTGCATCCCTTTTTGTATCCAATTTTGGACCGGGATTTGCATCAGGTTTTGTGTCTCGTTTTGCATCTACTTTTGCATCGACTTCTATTGCATCCACTTTTGCACACAATTTTGCATCCACTGTTGCACCCATTTTAAATTTCACTTTTTGCATCCCTTTTTACATCTTCATTTGCATCATACTTTGATTCTTTTTTTGCATCTATCATTACATCCACTTTTGTTATGCCACAATTTGCACCATGTTTTGCACTCACTGTTGTATCCACGTTTGCTTCCAATTTTGCATCCATGTTCACATCCTCTTTTGCATCAAATATTGCATCTATTTTTGCATCCACTTTTATGTCAGGTTTATGCATTGGGTTTTGCATCTCGTTTTGTATCTACTTTTGCATCTACTTACATTATATCCATTTTTTGCATCCAATTTTGTTTTGCCTGTTGCATCAATGTTTGCTTCCACTTTTACATCCATTTTTGCATCTTATTTTGCATATTTTTTGTCTATTGTTACATCCACTTTTGTTGCACCATATCTTGTGCCTACCATTGCAACCACATTTGCTTCCACGTTTGCATCCCCTATTGCATCCACTTTTGTTTCATCCATTTTTGCATATACTTTTGTTTCCGTTGTTGCATCCACATTTGTTTCACCACAATTTGTGCCAAGTTTTACACCTACCATTGGACCCATGTTTGCTTCCACTTTTGCCTTCATGTTTGCATCCAAGTTTGCATTGACAACTGCATCTACTTTTGCATCCACTTTTGTGTCAGGTTTTTCATGTTGTTGTGCATCTACTTTGTTGTATCCACTTTTCATCCAATTTTACTTCTATTGTTGCCCCCATTTCTATGTTCGCTTTTGCATCCCTTTTCCAACACTCATCATATTTTCTGCATTGATGATATTCCTTATGGCATTGACAATTATGAACAATTGATGACAATGTCAATAATATTGACAATGATGAAAATGAAGATGATGGCGATGACATGAATTGTGATTATGATGATAAAGACGATAGTGGTTACAATGACAATGATGATGATGGCAATGATTATGATGATGACGATGCTAATGACGTTGGCGAATCTTCCCAATTTTAGATGTTGTCATTGTCATAATCATAAGCATTATCTTTGGTGTCATGATCATCATTTTCATCTAGGTCATCATCAAAAACAATAATGGCATGAATGATGATGATGCATGATTACAACAATGTCGATAGAAATTACATTAATGATGATGATGGGGATGATAAAAATGACAATGACGATGATAATGGTGGTGATGATGATCATCATCGATCATCTGTCAAAAATAGAGTTGTTATTTCTCTTACGTATATCAATGTGTCCTAAACAACCCTTTTCTAGCACTGATCACATTTTTTGGGTTGATGATATTTCTTACAACATCTACAATTATGAACAATTGCAAACAATGTCCATAATGATGATGATGATGGCATGAATGGTGATTATGATGATAATGTAATGATGGCAATAACAATGACAAGGATGATGGTGATGATGATGACAATGATTATGATAATGAGAATGACCTTACAATCTTATGGATTCTTGAACAATTACTAGTTTCAATACCATCTTCTGGATACGTATTACTATCATACTTTTTAAATTTTCTGTCTCTCTTGAGGTATCTTACTATAATGGTGTTGTCAACACTAGAAAGATATCTTGTTGTAATGGTGGTTCTAATGTTAGCACTATCAAAGTTTAGTAGGGAGGATGCTACTACAAGAGGAATTCCTTCTAAGTGACTATGGCATTCAAAATGAGGCTTTATGGGCTGCTTGTTAACACATGTTCTCATGCTCATATAAAATTAATGTGAAAAGTTGCTTTAATTGGTTCCCATGCATAATTGATATTGATAATGGGGTGGTATAAAATTGTAATGGGCATATCCATTAGTTAGTTATGATGAGTCAACAACATTGAAACCATCCAAGTGACATTTCACCTTGGAACAATCGTCGCTCGTGCGAAAACACGAAGCTTATGTAAATGAAAGTTGTGATTGTAGTGGAATTAAAACCATCGAGAAATATCAAAGAAGACGCTACCTACCAGTTTTGAAAGACAACCAAGGCATTGAACAACTATTTGCGTTAGGATGTAGTGAGGGAATCGAAGGAAATTTGGCAGCCCTAAGTTGCCATTACTATTGCCAATCACACATTCAATAGTAACCATAAAAGGTAGCCACATATAAACAGAACCTCGAGGTGTTGACAGTCAGAATCTATTGTAATAGCTTTGACATATATATAGTTTTGTGTTTAGATGAGAATGAAGTGGGCTTCATCCAGGGTTCGGCTCAATCCTCGTCCATTCCATGCAGTGGTGTTTAATTCGCCAAGCAAGAGAATATTACGTGAGTGTTCAGAGTTAAATCAACAGAAATCAAGGACGTGTGATTGTCAAATTATTGCTCCTCCCTTATGATTGAGTGCTTGATGCGATGGTCATTATCCTTGGGTGATACTTTTATTCCCCATTTTCTATTGAAAAAGTAGCGTTTTTCTGTTCGATTATGATAGGATTGGATGAACGCCGGTTTGGGTGGATGTAGACCCATGTTTTTTTGTGGTGATCTTCAAATGTCTTGAGGATAAGAAAAAAATCCTTGACCAAGGTCCATGGTTTTGGGGATGAGTTGGTCTTCTAGTGAAGCCATGGTTTCCCAACTTCAATCATCTCACTATGTTGCCGATGACTACTCTAGTATGGGTAAGATTCCCAGTTTTCCCATTCACTTTACCCATCTAGATCTCTTAGAAAAAGTGGGCAATTTTATTGGAAGATTCGTCAAATTAGACAGGGAAAGACTTTTGAAAGGCATTTTCACCTATGTTTGAATATGCGTTTAGGTAGATCCCAATGAAGTTTTGCGAGATAAAATTGAGCTCAAGTGGATGGGAATTGTGTATTCCCAACCCCTGGACTATGAAAATACAACTTTTCGATATAGGAATTACCAACAAGATAGACACCTTCAAACTGTCTGTCCCTTTCCAATAGGGGCTTCCTCCTTACAGTCATCTAAGAACTCTAGCTGCAGTTGGAGGGATCTTAAGGAAAGAGAGGGATCCAAAATGTAACACCCCTCCCTTGTGTGTCAAACTTTGCAAACCTAAGCTGAGAAAAGCTAGGTATGATGTGTAATATAAAAAGTAAATACATTATTAATAAATTAATCACTTGGAAAAGCGAGACACCAAGAGATGAGATTCTTGCCAAATCACATTGGTGAATGGGAAAGGATAATTCTTTCATGGTAAAGCTTCTCGATTTAATTCTAGATAAGTTGGATGGATTGGAGATAAATATCCATTGAGAAAAACATAAAAGTTATGCGGGAGAGAAAGGCAATCTTCTATGAGGAAAATCCTCATGGGAGAGAAAGGTGAGCTTTTATGAGATAAGCCTAAGCAAATGGATAAAAAGATCCATAAAAGCGAGACACCGCTAATGGAAACCATATCATGAAAGAAGGTATTAAATACCCATTGCATAGATCAATTGGAGGCGGTTGATCCATGGCAAGAACCTCGACTCGGCGGTGAACTGAAGAGTCATTTCTAGGTTGGGTAGCGGTGCTCTGTTTTCCAAGTGTTGTTCTCTCTTTTGATCTAGTTTGACTCACTTGTGTGGATTGTTCTGTATGTTGGTTTCTTACCCTCTATGTTATAAATTCCTTAGCATATGAGAGAATTTGCTTGAGTTTTAAATGCACTGCATGTGGCGTTAATGAGATGATTTTATGGATGCACATAAATGAAATTCTAATTACAGTCATAGTATGTGGATCTTATGTAGAATTGGTGTTAACCTGTCTTTTGTTAAGATAGTGAATAGTCGTGCTTGAGCCTCTATGCAAATTTGTTAACTGTGGTTAAGGCTCGACTGTATAAACTATGGTACAAGTTATTTGTGCTATGCATCCAATGTTCCGCTTCTGATTAATTGTGCATAATCTCTAAGATATACATGTTAACGTGTCATGCAACTGTGGCAGACGGATTATTGATTATGTATGATAAATGATTTTGTTTTGAAACGGTAGAGCCTATGGTTCGGGTTATCTAATATATGCATTATGCATTATAGGATGAATTGCATCCATTGAGGCGTTCTAATTATTTATTCGTATTGCATAAGATATATGTCGGTGGTACTTTCGGCCATGACAATAGGAATATGAACATGCTATATGGCAAAGCTAGTTATTGTAAATGGATGACCTGATCTCCATAAATGTTGGATTGAATCCTCAAAGGAGGGATACTCGAATGCGGGATATTGAATAATATTGATTGATTCCTCCTCTATGATGTGATGTAGGCATGGGTAGAAGTGCTTGTGTTAGCTTTGTTATGAGGTAGTTGTATATGAACGCGTGTGACAACCATTACATCTAAATTTATTACAAGCTAAAATTAGTAAAGGAAACCAATATGTTGCCTTTAATACTGTGGCTAGGAGGTGTCTACTGAAAGAGGACCCAAAGTTGATCATAATTCATGGAACAAGGTACCAATCAACCTTAAGCACAATGCAAGAATAGGATGAAAACCTTAAGCATGACCACCAACTCATCGAATGGCCTTGAGGCTGCAATATGCAAGAAGAGGATGAAAAACATTGACTTTGAAAGCTTTTACAACCAGAGAACCTTAAAACCCCAACTCCCTCCTTAGGACAAGTGTATTTGAGTTTACCAAGAGTTGGCTTCCAACACACCCAACGCTCAATGCCAAACATGACATGGTACACTAAAACACAAAGACCGTAAAACCTTTCAACATATCGACAAAGTACACATTCTTCCTTGAAATACACATTCTAAGGAAACCCACAAATGACTTCTCCTCATTTTGAGGATGGTACCTAAGTTAAATTGGATTGCATAGGGATTTCTTAACACAGGGTTCAAATTTATTACAACAATATACTCATTAATCACTAAATATGTCATTTGTAGGAATTGTAGTTAGGTCGGGAGGATAACACTCCTATCCATTTTTAAAGCTACACCCAATTAATAAGTTCTCCATGTGCCACAATAAATGCAATTTTTATGACTATAGTGACACATCCCTCGAGATTTCCTTCCACACCAACACTTTTATCCATGAACTAAAGAGTGACTATTTCATTATTATATTATACATACATGTGAAGAGCATTTACCAGGCATGGAGTTTAATCCATAATTCATTCCAGCTGCCAGAGAAGGACATCAGACAATCTAAACAGGCCTATTTTTCCATTAAAGCTCTGAGAATTGCAATAGAGGCCCATTTCATATTGTAAATGTGGTTGGTGGTCATTTATTGACACCTCCACGCTTAGTAGCAGAGATATTTTGTAAACCAACCTCTATATATAACCAGAAGAGAAATGTAATAGGTTGAGGAGTGTTGGATGAGTGTTATCTTGCTGTAAGGTTCAACTTTTGGAGATTGTAACTACTGTGATACCTACAGCGTCTAGTCTTCATTTTCAGCTAATGCAAGCTTCTTTTGCTGTTAATTGCTCATTGTCCACTTCTTCCTCTTATTCCAGGCTGTGCCTGTTTTACATTTATTCAGGTGCTATTAATGTTTAGCATGAGAGGGGCTGTCATCCCACCTCTGTGTTAGGATTTAGCATGTATCATTGAATTTGTTTGCAGGTTTCGGTTGTTTTAATGCCAGAGAGCTGTCATCTTGTCTGTGTATTAGAAAACAGTTTTACAGACCTTTTGACTGGTTGCAACCGACCATCACAGGGTCCTGTGCATCTACTGGTGTGGTCAGTCTTCTCCATTATCACCTTATCCTCGAACTGTGAGTAATTTGTGGTTAAAAGCCTTGTAGTCTGGGGGTGTTCACCCATGTCTGGAGTCAATCATAGTAGAATTGGTTATCTGACTTGAATATACAGGATTTGTTTCATTCATCCACCAATTTATCCAACTTTTTGTTCTGTTTGTAATGTTCCCGAGCATCACTGATATACAACCTAGGTGAGTTTCTTGGGGTGATAAAAAGTACATTGTCCCTTCCTCTGATCTCAACTGGGTCTCTGTCTGAACTGACATGCATGAGTTATTTATGAGAGAATATTCAGTTATCTGAAGTGCAGCAGTTACATGCATGCATGCATTAACTAACTGAACTCACAATTAATTCCACAAACTGTTGGAACTAATCTAACTGGACTTAACTCAGTTAACTGAGCTAACTAATTACAACTCATCCTTATCTCTTTAACTAAGGGATAAATTCCTCAATCAATGGGATAACTGTTGCATGTCCCCACATAGACTTCATGTTTGATTTTCTACAACTAATTAACTCAAGATGAATTAATTAATTATTTTACAAACAGCTGCTAAGATCAAATTCGAATTTTACTTCTCAATTTTAGTTCAGGGACTAACTAAAATTGGAATCTATCCCGAAATACTATTTATAGCAATGCTATTTTTAGCACTTCCATTTTTCATTCCTTGTTTCTATGTCCAACACTGGTACTTGAGATTCTATTTATAGCATTTCTATTTTTAGCATTTCTTGTTGCCATTTTCAACACACAAACCTCCATGTGAATTTGTCATAAGAGGTCACACTAGCATGCCCTAAGGTAGATAATCCATCGAACCACCAATCATGGGCCTCCCCCTCTAATTGCAAGGTAGCCATTTTAATGGGTTCCACCTTCGTCATTTGATTAAGCTAAAAGTATGTGTCTAGTTTCTCCACCCATGCCCTAGTAGTACACTTAGTAGAGCCATCAAATGTGGGAAGGTACAACCCCCCAATAGTATACTATAGATCTGAGCTCTGCATGTATGATCCTCCTTCTCCCTTGCCCTTATTTCCTTGCTTGAGCAGGCAATAAACCTTGAAGCTTAAAGCAACTCGAAACTCCTCCCTTTGGGACTGCCACTCACGGAAGTACTCCCCCATAGGCATCTCGTCTTGACCCTATTGATCCCCAACACTTAGAGATAATAACATGGGTATAAGGGCCCTAGTTGGTCCACTGTAAATGTGAGGGTGGCTCTGAGGGGAATGGTAGTTGAACTAATGGGATGCACCCAAGCTCTCTCCTCCTATGAAATCCCTATAGATGTTCCTGTTACGATTTCACTACTTAGTCTCCTCCAACATTTCTTTCTACCCCTTTTCCAGATCATTTAAATTCTTCAAGAGGCTCTAGAAGGTTGCGTCCTCTTTGTCCCCCGGCCCATGCTTGTTTCCTCTATTTTCTGCTCAAGAACCTCCAGATCTAGGGTAATCTCTAACTCCCTTTCCTTACTCATGTACCTTTGCCTTTGGTAAGTGATGTTTTGTTTGTCTTCTGGGGTCATAGAAGGGTTTCTTCCACAACTTGGCCAAGATCAGGGCTCTCATACAATAGTAATATCCATAATAGGAAATAACAATGATAAAAAGAGAAAATACCAGTATGCAATACAAAAATTTAACCCATGCATAAACAACAATATGAAACACCAAAAATTGCACCAAGTTGAGGCATTTTATTAATAGAAAAATATGGAGTACAAATATATGAGATATATGAAACTGGGCTTGCTACAGCAAGCAAGGAAAGACCCCAGGTGGAGATAAAGGCACCCAAGTGCTGAAAATGGCTCTGCTGGAAGGACTGCACCAAACTAGGAATAACTATTGCAACTATTGGGAATGAACTGTTGATTTAGCCCTCCAAATTGTTCAAAAAATTCAGTGAAATCAATCACAACCTCTACACCTCAAACCCACAAAAACCCAACAAGGAATTGACCTACTTCTTGTTGATTCGAAAAGCCCCAAAAATGCGCACTCCTTTCTCTGCCCGGTGTACACACAACTAAAGGAAGAATGTTGCTTTCAATACCAAATTCACTCCATAAGTCCCTCTAAAATATCCTCTGCAAATTCCGCTGGCAATACTTCCAAATCCCGACAAGTATCTCTCCTAAACTCCAATAACTCTACACCATGTGTAGGCTCAGCTAATGACCCTTTGCGCACTTCCAAAAAGCACCAAAGAATCCCCTCCAAATTCCCTTCACTTCATAATTGCAAAACACCCAAAAACACCGAAAAATACCAAGGCACACTCCAAAAACCCCAACAACCAACATACCCTGTATATATTCTCCCAATGATGCATGCTCCTTCTTCTGTACCCAGTCTGTTCCAAATGATGGTCGAATATGCCTGTAAATCTTCCTAAAACAACACTGAAATGTAGCAAGAGGCTCCCCTAGGGTGGCACTCGAAGTCCACTGAAGAAAGAGGTGAGGATCTCGCTCGGAAATCTCTTATGTCGAACAACACGATGTTGACTTGGCTCGGCAGCTTAATCAAACAAGGGTTCAATTCTGATTTTGGCAAAAGTCCCAAAATGAGACCCTCCACCTCTACTTATCCTCGTTTCCCTCCTCTCTCCATGTGGGCTCCACAAATCAAACTTCGTTCTCTCTCTTCCTTCCCAGGTGTGTGAATTCTCCTAAGGGGTGTGAATTCCTTCTTTAGGTGGCCCCCACATTACACTTACTCTTTAATTTGCCTCCCCTACTATGTTTGGAGCCTTCTTTCATGAAAATGCTAAGTGGGGTCCTCCTAACCCACTTCCCCTAAGTCAAAACATGCCAAAATATCAAAATTGTTCAAAAATGTATTACTTAGCAAAACTTGCTAAGTGGGAACATCACACTTTTGGTTAAGAAACTATGATCCAGTGGGCAAATAAGCCATCAAAATCACCTAATGATAGCAAGCAACTTAGGCCACACCAATGCTTAACATGGCTAGATTTTTTTAATATATTGGGTTTGGAGCAACAATCTTCACACAATGAGTACATTAACTTAACAAAACACCCTATCATTGACTATTCTACATCTTGTGGGTTACAAACACGACTCCATTATAAATATTTTTATTACAATTATTTAAAATATCATTATAAAACAAAGGCTAAAAAAAACTTATTTAAATACGAACTAAAATTATTTAAATAAGAAAACTTAATAATATTTAGTGATTGTGAATATGAATAACTTTTAATGCATGTGTCCCCCGATCGGGGTGATATCGGCGGCGATCAGTGCAATTAATACGGATCAGGCAAGAGTGGGTGACGAGGCAGAAGGCAGTCAGGTAATGATGAAGGAGGACATAGGGATTACCAGCACAGGTATCATATCGAGAAGGGACGGCGCCAAGGCAATGAGGGAAGAAACTGGTGGAGGTAATGCGGCAGAGCTCGGACGTGGGAATGACCGCACAGGTGAAGTACAAAAGGAGGTGGGAGGTGATGAAATAGGCAGGTGGTAGGGAAAGCGAGCGACGAGAGACGAGGAGAACCGTCAGAGGAGACATCATAAAGGAGGGCGAGATAAGCAGAGGAGAACATTAAACAAAGGTGCCAAGGATCAGCGAAGAGACAGAGCAGTGAAAGCTCTGAGCAGGGTAATAGCAAGGCAGGGAAGGTGGAGAAGACAAGCGGACAACACCGGTAAGAGTTATCGAATGGCAACAAGGAGGAGAACGAGGAGGGATGAGGGCGAAGATAGTAGATAATGGAGAAGCCAGGGAAAGAAGGGGAAAGAAATCGAAGAGGGAGAAACGGCAGAGGAGTACCAGATGATCCAAGACAACACAGAAGAAGAAATAGAAATGTTCGACTCGGACCAGGACAGAAAGGAACAACCGCGCACGAAGATATGGAAGAATGCGGGGTCAGCAAGGGATAAAAGACAAGAGAACAGGGAGCAGGAAGACAGGAGTAACAATTGGCGAGAGGAGAGAGGGGAATTCGGGAGCACATCAGGCACGAAGAGTCGGGGAGGCAGGGGAAATTACAGGAGCAGAGGAAGAGCAGGACGGGGACGGGGGCATCGAAGCAGAGGAAGAGGAGGACTGGCAGGGAGTCGGGCAGAGAATGAACCTACACCAGCAAGAAAATACAAGAAAACATTAAAGAAGAGAATTCAGTTCGCGGAGGAAGCTTACTGTGAGAACACCAATAAAGATATTGGAAGGATAATCCAGCACTTGGAGGAAGAGGAAACACAGGGGCAATCAGGGTCTGAAATGGAAGACTGGGAATACCTCCTCCCAGATCCAGGAAATACAAGAGGTCGCATGACTCTGTATAAACAGGCCTTGCATGTTTACTGGGTCATGAAAAGGCTGCTGGTGAAGGCGATGGAGCAAGTGGCCATGGAGATGGCTGAGCTGTCACAAGGAATCCCAAACTTGAAGAAAGAATTGCAAAACATGCAGGTCACTTTGATAATGCAGGATAAAAAACTGGAGGATGTCCATCCAATGCTGAGCCCGATAAGGGTAAGGAAGAGGGCTGGAACCAGGTCAAGCGTGCCAAGACTTCCCACAAAACCCACAAGCACGGTGGTCCAAATGGAAAAGGTCCCCAGTAGGCCCCTACTCAGCAACCCCCTCCCAAAATGGAGCAAGAAAATAAATTTGCCCCCTGAAGCTCGCAAATAGAGGAAACACAGGAAGCAGACACCCAAAAATCAACCCCACTCGCAAAAGGTACCCCCTCTTCTCACAAGGGGGCAAGTCTTGCTGAGAGCTCCAAAGGAAACACTGTAGAAATCAAGGAAGTGGAGCAAGAATCTGAAGGCTCGGAGGAAGAAGGCGAAATAGGAGAATCCCAAGCTTTGATAAGGAGATCCACAAGAGGCCGCAAAACAGATCAGGAAAAAAGAGAGCAGGATACTTTCAAAGATAAGCTACAAGGCAGCCAACCAACTATTGAGAAGCTATTAGCGTCAAAACCAAAGATGGTGAGAAACTGGCCCCAAGGCTGCAAGGGAGCCAACCAGAAACACAAATGATGAAGATCGTCTCCTGAAACTATAGAGGTATGGGGAGCAGAATCAAAGAAGCTATCAGAAGTTTAATAAGGATAGAAGCTCCTGACATACTCCTCATTCAGGAG
This sequence comes from Pinus tabuliformis, assembly GCA_031772625.1. Classification (NCBI taxonomy): domain Eukaryota; kingdom Viridiplantae; phylum Streptophyta; class Pinopsida; order Pinales; family Pinaceae; genus Pinus; species Pinus tabuliformis. The sequence continues at coordinate 1,295,603,545 of CM062804.1, read as the reverse complement.
ACCAAACTGGAGGACTCTGCCTTCCTTCATGCAAGTAAGAAACTCTGGAATACATGCGAGGCGAAAGCAATCTCAGCCCGAGGGGCTTCCGGTGGGTTGGGCACTCTCTAGAATTCTAGCAAATTCTCAGTCATTTCTGAGACCCTCAACTCTCATTGGATGTTTTTAAAACTGTAGCATTTAGACTCAAAAGATATTTTTAGTCTCTTCAACGTGTATGTCCCTGTGAACGCTGGGGAAAAAAGGCTTGCTGGGAATCCATAAGAAACCAATCAAACCTTGTGAACTTAGAGAATACCATCATTGTCGGTGATCTAAATCTCACTCTTCTTTCAACGGATAAGAGAGGAGGCAGCATTGTTCGTGATCGGGCAAGGGAATGGGCGGAGGATCTTATGCAGGACTAGGACCTGTTGGACATCAAGCCAATCTCTGGTAAGTACACTTGGACTAATAAAAGAGTTGGCCCTGGCCACATCACTGCTAGGCTGGACAGATTCTTTCTTCAAAGCTCTTTTCTTCTGCTTGGTTTAGAGGCTAGAGTCCATATTCTCCCATGCAGCACTTCTGATCATAAACCCATCAAGCTTGAGCTCTTGGCCCAGCTTGATCATGGGCCTATTCCCTTCAGATTTAGCCCACTCTGGGCTAAGGAATCTGATTTCATGCAAATAGTTAAGGACATTTGGTTGCAGCCGGTCAAAGGCTCCCCCTTTTTTGTCTGGGAGGAGAAGCTCAGAAGAGTGAAAAGGGCTTTGAAAAGTTGGGCCAAATCTCTGCCCAATCCAGCCAACGAAAGAAAAAAAAATCAATGCACACTAGATAACCATCATCTCCAGGCTGAAAAAGTTGACATCACAAAAGAGATTCTAGATAAAGAAGCCCAACTCCAACAAAACTATCATAAGGCCTGTCTAGCTGAGGAAGAATACTGGAGGCTTAAGTCACACAGTCTTTGGCTTAAAGCAGGGGACAGGAATTCCTCCTTTTTTCACAAGCAAGCTCAGGTAAGGAAATGCACCAATTCCATCTCCGAAATCAAAGATGGTACTACCATTCACAAGGATATTGTAAACATAAAAAAAGCAGCCTCCCTTCACTTTAAAAGCCTGTATAGTGAAGATATAGATCTGGACCAAAACTCTAATATGATGGACGTGGTCCCCTCCTTGATTACTGCTGAAATGAACCATCTCCTTGAAGCTAAAGTCACCAAGAACGAAGTCAAGGATGCCCTCTTTTCCATGAACCCAGACAAAGCCCCTGGGCCAGATGGATTCTCAGCCAGATTCCTCCAAATCTGCTGGTCGATTGTGGAAAAAGATCTCTTCAAAATGGTTCTAAAGTCCCAAGCTTGCCAGAAAATCAGTGGCAGCACGAACTCCACTTTTCTTGCTCTCATCCCCAAAGAGAAAGGAGCCAACTCCTTCAACAGGTTTCGCCCGATCTCGCTTTGTAATATTGGATACAAATTGATTACCAAAGTAATCGCTAATAGATTGAAGCTCATCCTCCCCAAAATCATTCCGGAAAGCCAAGGAGGCTTCATTCAAGGTAGACAGATTGTGGACAATTTCATTCTGGTCCAAGAGGCAATCCGCTCAAGTCTGAGTCGCAATGAAAAAGGTATGGTTGTCAAACTTGATCTAGCAAATGCATTTGATCGAGTTAGGCATAGTTTTCTGTTGAAAGTCTTACATAAGCTTGGATTCGGTGCGAACTTTATAAACTAGATTCGGGCTTGCATCTCGGAGCCTTGGATTGCCCCGTTAGTAAATGGCAGAGCTGCTGACTTTTTCAAAGCCATGAGAGGCCTCAGGCAGGGGTGCCCTCTCTCACCCCTACTATTTGTTCTTCAAGCCTCAGTCCTCAGTTTTTATTTAGACAAGAAAATGATGGATCAGGAAATCGTTGGGCTCTGCATAGCAAGAGGCGTTAAAAACATCAATCATGCCCTCTTTGTTGATGACACCTTGTTGTTGGGAGTTGCTTCTGTGCTCATGGCTTCCAAATTTAAAGGAGCTCTGGATGAGTTTTGTAGGGTCTCGAGAAGCATACTAAACAATGGCAAATGCCACATCTATTGTTGGAATACATCGCCCAATTTTCTCAACTCCATTTCTAGATGCTTTGGTTTCGCTGCCTCCTCAACTTGGACTTCCTTCAAGTACTTGGGTCTCCCTATTTTTCTCAAAAGAGCCTACAGCAGAGACTGGCTCCCCCAATTGGAGAAATTCAAGAATAAGTTGCTTGCCTGGGGCTTTTCCTAGCTCAACATTCCTGGTAAGTCTGTTCTCATCAAATCTGTTCTTAACAGCCTTCCCTTATTTCAGTTTTTTGTCCTTCTTGCTCCCACTGGTATACGCAGAAAAATGGAGGAGACCATTCGAAAAAAAAATGGAAGGGGGGCAAGTAGAATGAGAAAAAGATATCGCTAGTCAATTGGGAATCCATCTCCAAACCGTTGTTGGAAGGAGGTTTGAATTTCAAAAATCTTTGCAATCATAATATTGCAATGGGTGCTAAATTAATTTGGAGAATCATTGCACCTAATCCAAGCTGGGCGCAATTAGCGCTATGGAGAAAATATTTCAAAGGCCAGCGCTCTCGCTGCCTAGATCATCCTCTGTCGCATTCAAATTTTCCTTTTCTGAAGCTCTGTATCAAAGCCTGCCCTCTCATCAATGCTCATGCCTACTGGGTTCCCAGTAATGGCAAAAGGATCAATCTATGGACAGATAGGATAATGAATAATGATCCGTTGGGAGACTGCTACTCACTCCAAGCGCTGCGCAGATGGATGAACGAGGCTGGTTTGCATTCTCTGTGGGACATTTCCATCTGGCATGGTCCTCGTTGGGCTGGTTGGAATCTTCAAACGCCCCCAGAGCTGCTTATGGAGCGCGATGTCCTGTTATCCAAGCTCCACGGTTCGGCTCCAACGTTGGCTCGAAAACGTGACTCAAGAGGATGGGGTGCGCAGGCTGGTGGCTACACCGTAGCTCATGGCTACGCCAAGCTGTGTGAGCGCCCTCATGTGGCCACGAACCCAGTGCCGTGGAAGGGGATATGGCATTATCCTTCCTTGCCAAAAATCGACTACTTCAACTGGCTGCTTTGTCACTCCAAAATTTTGACTGATGAAAATCTTCAAAAGCGAGGTCTCCACGGCCCTTCAAGTTGCAGCCTGTGTAAGGAAAATCAAGAAAACGTAATTCACCTTATGCTTGAATGCACTTTCATAATGTAAATTTGGTCCGAGCTACTGGGAACTTTGAGCTCCAACTTCGCACTACCATCCTCCATTTATGATCTATTCGCTAATTGGCTGCAAAGGTACCCTGGTCCCCCACCAAAAAACAAGATTATCAAAGCTGCTTGGTCTACTCTCCCTAAAATAATCTGTTGGCAGGTTTGGCTTGAGCAAAATAAAAGGATCTTCAAAAACTATGAACAGGATGCCAAGCTTGTGGTAGTTAAGATAAAATGCCAGTTAAAAGAGTGTCTGAGAGAGCATAAAGACGATTCAAGTTTAAGCCAGCAAGATATAAATTGGGGCTCTTCTCTCGATCTTCAGTTCCAAAAAGTTGCAAATAGTATCTCCCTCCCCAAAGATTGGCAAATAAGGGCTACAGCAAAAGAGTTCCAGGGATGGATTACAAATCATCCGAGACATTCTCTATTTTTTGATGGGGCTGCAAAGGGCAACCCTGGAAGAGCTGGCGCTGGAGGTGTCATATTGAACCCAGATGGCATAAGGATCCACAATTTCGCCTGGGGTTTGGGCATCGCTTCCAACATTCAAGCTGAGGCTTTGGCTCTTTTCCAAGGTCTCAAGCTTCTGAAAGGGCTGAACATCAGGGAGGCTAATGTATTTGGGGATTCTCAGGTTATCATTAACACTATGGTGACTCATTCTAAGCCTTCGGACCTAAGGCTTGCAAGGCTGATCTTCAGAATAACAGATCTTGGAGACTCATTTCAGAAATTGAATTTCTACCACGTGTTGAGAGCTAATAACAAGGAGGCGGACATAGAAGCCAACAAAGCAGCCCTTCTTACGGCTGGAGCTTTGCTCAGAGGCGGAGATGAAACATGGGATCCAATTCCTTAATTTAGTGAGCTGTCATGTTTTACTGCCTATTGTTAAATCAGTATGTATGTACCCACAAGCTTGGGAAAATCACTGAAATTGACCACATAGTAGCAACTAAAAAGAGATGTGATCTAAGCATAAATGTCATGGCCTTTCAGGGTTGTGCGGCACCCGTGGAATTAGGCTCACCTTTTGTAATCCGAATTTTGGCATTAAGGCCAAGTATCTAATAATATCCATTAACCGTTTCTATAAAAAAAAAGGGTTCTTTAGATGAAATATGAAGATCATCTACCTCTACCATATTTCAATTACTTATTAAAGGTTTTTTAATAATAAAATGTAACAGAGTAGTAATTTAATTTAAGTACCTTAAGAATTAACATGCATAAATGTTGTAGGGTCTTTTTTGACATGAATTTCTCTTCGACATCATAACTTCCATAAAATGTAAAAGAGTAGTAATTTAATTTAAGTACCTTAAGAATTAACATGCATAAATGTGGTAGGGTCTTTTTTTGACATGAATTTCTCTTCGACATCATAACTTCCATAAAAGTGTTTTATTTAATGTGTATATAAGTTAAGTTCTAAAATCTCTCTTCAAGTTTGGAATCAAGTTAAACTTTAAATTTATTTCTAAATTTTTTATATTAATTTTAAAAAAAAATTAATTAATTAATTAAAAAATAAATAAAAAATAAAAAATCACATATATTCTTATAAAAATTATTAAAAAATATTAAAAAAAAAAAAATGAAATATTGAAATAAATTAAATTGTGAAATACCACATAACAATAAAAATTAAAAACAAATCAATATTTTTTAAAATAAGATAAAAAATTTCCTTGATAATATATATATATATATATATATATATATAATAAAAAATATTTTAATGCAATCACAAAATTAATATAAATAATTTTTTTTCATATTTATTTATATATATATTGATTTATTTATTTTTTGTTATGTACACGGTTAATCTCACTATAACCATATTAGCCTTACTATGCACATTGTACATATCACTCTGAACATAATAGGAGTCTATTTTAATGGAACCAACGCCCAATAAAAGGAAGTTGATGTTTTAATCAACTACGGTTTAAATTCAAATATTCTAAGAAGGCCAGACTTCAAAGAAAATGGAAGCTTCGACTTTAAGTGGTCAACTAGCTTTTCACAAGGCGGCCCTTTTTTTCAAATATTAATCCACAATGCTTAGGATTCTGTAATTAAACTATTCAACCTAATAAAGAGAAATATAACTTAAAATATTCAACCCAATAAAGAAAATAATATACTAATTTAAAAATTGCAATATTCAACTTGGACACATACACCTTTGACCAAAGCTAAATGTATTATTGATAATGATTAAAAATAATGTCTTTCTGAGTTGACCCACTAGAAATGTTTTCGCAATTTACATCATACTCCATACCCACAATGCTCAATTAAACTATCCTCCATGGACTAATAAAAAATAATATCTTATAAGTCAGTATGTGATGGCTTCTAAGAGTGTGAGATGATTTAATTTTACTATTGTTTTGAGAGTTTTACAAAGCAGGTTTAGATATTTTAATTTAAAAATATAATATGAAGTTTAAATCAAATTTTTATATATATAATTTTTTAATTGAAATTTTTTTAAATAATTTAAATTATAAACAGTTTAAATTATAATTATAATTTTGAATTATTAATATTGTTATCTTAATATTAAAATCAATTTAATAATTTTAAATATTTTTGTAAAATAATTATAGTAAAAAAAATTAATATTTAATATAAATTATTATAATAAAAACAAAAATATTTAATATTTTTTTTATTTTCTTTAATATTTAATATTTTGTTGAAAGCAAAATTATTATTTATATATAGAGAAATAGAGATAAAAATATGAATGATTAGTCACATGTGAGTTACTATTATCTGAAAATATTATTTTTATATATAGAGAAATAGAGATAAAAAATATGAATGATTAGTCACATGTAAATTATTATGATTTAGTGATAGATGTGATATCAACTTGTGTTTTATGCTTATTTTATCTCTTTCTTTTTTTGTGGTTGTATTTTAAGGAATTGGCAACTAGGCCAGGGTCTTACTCACGTGACGCAAGGTTGATTTTGACCACTACCACTATAACCTCTAGATCAACCCATATGTGCCCCCATGTTGAGTGCATACAATACAACAAGGCAGATTTGAACTTTGAACCTCAAACATCACAAAGGCTTCATATCACGATGATCACCAATTGAGTTGCCCCCTTTGGGGCTAAGATATATATATATATATATATATATATATATATATATATATATATATATATATATATTCAAAGATAAGGTTCTTCTCAATGATAATGTCTTGTCAAGTAGCTACGAAGAGGCAAAGCAGTTGTTGAAAATGTTGGGTGTTGAGTACATATCATATTATATATGTCCGAATGATTGTATTGTATATAGAGGAGAATCTGCAGACAAAGAGATATTTCCGAAATGTGGGCATGACAGATACTGTAATTCACAAAAAAAAAGGTAAATCACATGGTCCTCCTCATAATATATTGAGGCACATGCCCATAATCCCAAGGATTCAAAGGCTCCTTTGTTACAAAGAATTAGCTATGTTGCAGGGATGGCATGCCTCACACAGAAGTGAGTCAGGATTTATGTGAATCCCAACATATTCAATAGTCAAGAAGCATATAGAGGATACATGGCATGAAAAATTCAAGGATGAAATACGAAGTCTATGACTCAGCCCTCCAAAACACCAACTATTATGTTTGGCATGTAGTAGTGATCAATAATAATATCCCTCCATGGTTGTCCATGAAGAATGAACATCTTATGTTGGCTCTCATAGTCTCTGGTAGAAGACAAGTGAAGAATATGGATGTCTACTTACAACTATTGGTAGATGAATTGAAGGAATTATGGGAAGGTATACATTTGTATGATGTATGAGGAGTTTTACGTTGTATGGCATATGTACTTACACCATACATGATTATCCAGGCTTGGGGGTTTTCTCTGGCAAATCACATTCTTATTGATATGTTTAGTAACAATATTGTTTTGCATATTAATTTAATTCGCTGCAATTATTCAGGTTTTCATGGTCACTAACGTGGCAGCATGTATGCAATAATTTCGCAGTTCTTGTAACAAAACAGTATCATGGATGTAAATGCTGTGGACCTTCTCTGAAGGCTAAGTGGTCCGACCACCTATGAAACCCAGTGGATGACTACTCCAGGTATTCCTCCCATAAGAACACCCTTACAGAAGAGCAACATATGCTTTTTATGGTAAACCAGAGAGAACCCAAAGGCCTACAATAATGGCAGCAGCTAAATGGCTTAGAGAATATGAGAGAGAGAAGGAGAAGGAGTTTGCAGAAATGTTTTATTCAAATGAGGAGCCTATGTTCGATGATCCGGGATTCTTTGACACCAATGTTGAGAAATTTCCCATTGGGATGAAAAGGAAATTTGTCTTTTATGAGCTCCCATAGTGGGATCATCTTAAGATTGCCCACTTACTGGATCCCATGCATACATTTAAAAATGTCTCATCTTCTTTATGGAGGCACATATCATCAAAAGTGACACATTGGTTGTTAGGAGAGATCTTATTTCTTCAAAAACTAAAAAGAAACATTGGCCAAGATAAGAAACTAGAGGAGAGGGTGGTCCCTCTTGGTCTTTCAAAGAAGGTGATGTCCCATGTATTTTAAAGAAAGATGATCTTTCTTTGGAAAAGGAAGTTATAATGAGTGTGAGGGTGCCTTCTTTATATGGGTCTTCAGTACAATGCTTCTTCACTGTGGAAGATCATTTGTCGGGGTTTAAATCGCATCACCATTTGAACCTTGTAAGAGTACGTATGTCAAAAACATGATTTTATTATTTATTTTACTTTGTATGTAATGGGATATTTTATAATTAATTTTTGCATAATGTACTATTTATTGTGCAATGTCATTATCCTCTGCTTGTGCATGGGTGTGTGAACCATGACTTCCCCAAGACCTATGACGTGTCATATCTAAATTATTTGCATTTGTATGTTGGATCACATCAAAGGAGATTCATATGGCTAGTATTCCACAGTGGCATCAAGAAATAGCTGAGATTGTTTGTATGTTTGAGAATGAATTGTCAATGAGTTTCATGGACTTGCAGGTTCATCTTCTAATTCACCTAGTAAATGAGGTTGAATTAGTTGGGGTTGTTTCTTGTTGTTGGATGTTCTTCTTAGAGTTACATTAAGAAATTGAAAGGTTTTGTTGGACAAAGGGAAAAACTTGAGGGGTCTGTTAGCACATGATAAATTTTGGCCAAATTTATGCCCCGACATGCTTAGCAGCAGCTTCTTGTTTCCTTCCCTTTCTTAATCTACAAAAGTTTTGATCCTACTTCTTTGTTTACTAGGGGCATTCACAAGGAGAGGCTAATAGTAGCATGTGATTCATCTTTGCATCCGGTCTTAGGACTGTGTTTTTGAATCTATCAATTTAAAGAAAGCATGTGTGGAGCACCAGAGGATTAGAAAATCAATGATAACAATGAAGATAATGGAAAAGTTGCACTGGTTGGGAAACAATTGAACAAAATGAAGGAAACTCAAAATTGTTTCTCAATTCTCCTTGAACTAGCTACAAATAATGACCTGATTAGATTTAAGAAAGTTGTTGAAGAAGATCGCTCAGTGATTGATGAGACTAGTTTCTGGTATGGGCGTCAAAATGGTTCCAAACATATGGGTTTATAGCACAGGACTCCTCTGGTGATTGTTGCCCTTTTTGATAGCCTAGATACATTGACTTATATATTATCTACTTATGCCAGCACCTCCATTTAAAATTCATTGAAAAAATGTAAGAGCTAGATGCAAGGAATAAGATCAACGACTTACATTAATTTCAGACCCCTCAGGCTTTTCGACATTTAAAAGAGGAAGGGGGTATGAAATAAGTTGTTTTTTTTAAACAACTCGTGACTATGTGGCAATCAACGATTACTTTCGGTACCCCCAGGAGAAATATGGCTTATCGTTCAGACCCCCTCCCGAAATCCAGTTCTAGTTTCAAATGACAGCGCGGGGTTTAAAGTGGCAGCAAAGTTGTTAAAGTGGCATTTGTGCAGCTCTGCAATTATTACAACAGAGCTACAACCAGATCTCTCATTTATCTAGTAGACCCTGTCTATATTCCAATCTCTCCAAAGCTTTTCTTGCATTGACCCAGCATCCAGACAAACAAAAAGTGTGGAGCGAGCCTTGGTCAGGCCTTTCGTGTGACTTTCATTTCAATAGACACGAGAAGACGTCATAATTTTAATTGGACCAAGGTGAAATACTAGCAAAAAACACAAAGGTTGTGATTTAGAGGGGCGAATGCTATCAATGTTAAATCCAAGAATTGCAACCATCTTGTTACTTTCGTTCTACAATGGATTCCAGGTCCTTTGGCATCCAAAAATGTCACACAAGAATCTATAGAGATTTTCAGAACTCATGAATAGTTTCATGGAAAGCCAACAATTTATTTATGATGTCAAGGGAAAAATGTTTGTTATTTTAGAAGGAGGTTATAATATACATTCAATATCTGCCTTAGTTACAATAGTTATAAAGGTACTCATTGGTGATAATCTATGGTCAACCATGTGAGCTATCATGTGTGAAAGAATTAGCTGTAGCATTGTCGATTTGTGGAGAGGAAGAAAATATAAATGTTTTATTGAGAAAGTTCAAGTGGGGTCACTTGTTTTTCTCATTGAACAGAGAACTTTCTCAAACAAGAATGCATTCAAGGAGACACGAATAAAATTAAAGTTTGTAGATACTTGGTCACAATGTCCTAAAATGATACCATCAGAAGACAATCAAGCTTGTTGTAGGGACCAGAATTACAGTGATTTCAAGAAAGGAACTATGAAAGGATATGACATGCGGCATAACAAAGAAATTTTGAAGCAAACAATATTTAAACAGGAAGAAAATTTTCAAGGACAGATCCATGAACTGCATCATCTCTATCATGTTTAGAATTTATTAATGGATAAGCTTAGAAATAAAGATAGTACATCAAAGTTTTCTCTACCAGCAAGACAAAGTAGCCCTCTCATGTTTCAGTTTGGATCAGACCATATACAATCGAAAGGAAAAGGGAATTTTTGGGATGATCTCAAATCAATATCTGTGTTGTTTCAAACCTTCAATCGTCTGAGTGTTATGAGAGAAAGCCCATGAGGAATCAATCATTTTTCTGTAGTATTGAAAATGAGCAATATTTTTGCATTTTAGGATCACTAAGCAGAGTATTTTGAGGATAAACCAGTAGTAATCAAAACCATGTCCAGTATTTTTAGGACACTTGACAGCAAGGAAACTAATGGATCTGACACATCTGACCTGGAAATTTAAAAGGGAAGGCCTATGGATTAGCAGAGGAAAGAGCACGATTTTTGGCTAAAGAAGGGATTTACTGGACATTTTCACTGTTTTAACCAGTTAAATTTTGGGGTAGTTTATGGGTAAACGGCGTTGAAATTTTAAAATCTGAGAGAGGTTATTGTCAATCATAGATCAAAGAAAATTAACCTCTTTCAATTTTCTCACAAATGTCACATATTGGGATATTAGAAGGAATCTTTGCGCCCTATTTTCAGGGGTCATTTTTTCTTGTCTTAAACATGTTTTTTTTTTTTTTTTAAATACATATTCCGAAGAACTGGTGATGATTTTCAAACAATTGAGAGACTTTTTTTCTTCAAAACAAACTCATATACAAAAACCTCCCCCATGTTTGTAATATATGTCAAGGTTAGAGAGATATGAACTCATCTTTTACCCCTATTTTTCAGAAAAGTTGGTCCATTTTTCATGGCAGATAGTTCTAAAACTCAGCATAACTATTTATATTTTAGGCAAGTGGTTGGAATCAACCTCCTTCTATATATTTTTTGTAATTTCAATGTAAAAGGGTTGTTGAGGGTAGAATAAAAGAGAGATTTTTCTTTTGTAAACTGTGGAGTTTCAATTCAAGTGATCAATACAGAAGTACATAGCTCTTTTTCTCAAGGATTCCTGTGTCATTAGCTATTGGTGATGTTTTTCTTTCAGTGTTTATGTGTTCTTCTCTAAGTTATTCATAAAACATTTTCTTTTTCCATTATTTGAATGAAGATTATATGTGCAGAATTCATCCAAGATAGATGCTTTGTTTCATTCCTTTCAGATAATGTCAATGTTTTCTTCTAAAGTTGAGCATAGAATTCATCCCTGAGATGCTCTATGTTTAATGGGTTGTGCTCCTTAATTCCTCTATCATATACTACAATAGATTCAAAGATCCAGAAGTCTGACTACCTTGCCCTTGTCATAAAATTGCTCTATAACCAATGATTGTTCACTTTCATCAAACAGACTCCATGCCCAATGGACCTCTCCTTTAACCTAAAACCAAAATTTTAAAACCAAATTCTTGATTGTCATACCTAAACTAAAACCCTAAACTATGATTGATTGAAAATCCATTGAGAGAGATCCCTCTCTGAAGCTGGAAGGGCTAGATCCCATCTTTGCAAGCGGTTTTGTGGTTAACTCTCGGTTTCTCTCACAGCCTTAGGAAATTACAAAGTGATAACATGGTCTATGGTAGATGGGTAGATATCATATGAGTCTTTCTATTATGCTAGTGAGTACATAAATAAAATCGACAACCCACCAAGTGCAACGATTTGGGACGACGAAAGGGATGATGACAAAAGAGAAGGGGAGCTTCTCAAAACGAATCGAAAGAGGTGCATGATAAAGAGTAAGTGCAGTCTTATCATTTGTCAAATTAGTACACATTAACTACTCACGTTGAAGTTCATATTAATGCATATTTTGATCTCATATGTACTAAATATACATGTGCTAGTTTGATTTGATCATCAACAAATTTAGAAATTGAAGGCATCAACAAATTCATTATTTACAATATGGCAGTGACACAACCGTGGGTCACATTGTACGAAGAGAAGAGGAGGAAATGGGATAGTGACAAGAAATAATTCAAACGGTTAAATGGAAGAATTATGCCTTAGCCTGATCATTTAAAAGAAAATATGCCAATGACATGCCCTAATAGTTGGATTATTGATCAAGTCAGAGAGAAATATGGTGCATCTGGTCGTTACTCATGCATTGAAGATGATATGATAAACATAGGGATTGGATGCAATAACTTGGTAATTATATTCTCTTTTTGTACCATTTTAACTTCATACTACACCTTTGAATTGTAACATCTATATATATTTTTTATTTTTAATTATGTTTGGGTTATTAGACACATGACATTGTGATTTTTTCACTTTTTTAGAGGTTTATTTGTTCCCATCTATGTGTGCATATGGAAATGATTTTCACATGAAGGATGTCAATGATGGATGTATGACACAAGACAGTGGAGTGCAAGTCGAGTTCAACCAATCTAGTCGTGTTAGCCACTGCAATCAAAACCTAATGCACGGGAAATTAGGTTATGTTGGAAAGATACAAGAGATCATTCAAGTGGAATTCTCTTTGTTCCAATGTGTTAGGTTTGGGTGCAAGTGGTGGAACACCTTTGATCGGAATAATGTAAAGGAAAATCGTGATAGTGGGTTGATATCTATCAACTCTAGAAAGATGTGGCATGAAGCTAGGGAACCTTATGTTTTCCCAAAACACTGCAACCAAGTGTTTTTTAACCCAAATGTGTTAGATAGGGATTGGTGGTTCATATTAAGACATGACCCTAGATCAAAACATATTTTTGAGAACAACGTTGTTGTCATGCCAAGCGAGGAAGATAATCAGGGTGACGACAATGGAGAGTGATATGTACTTGTTATTTCATCATTTATGCTATTGTTGTATGTTTTTGTTGTCATTATTAAGCTAATTATATTATTTTTGTATTAGTCTTGTTGACATTTTATAATATAATTGATAAGATTCACAAATGTTTTTACACGTTTTTTTTTTGTAGTGGAAACATTTGTACAGTACTTAAAACTAAGTATTTCCAATTGTAGTATGAATTTTAGTGATTATCTCATGATAAGTATGTGGAAAAAATAATATTTTTCTAGTTGTTCATTAAGAAATAATCAAATATATTATTTGTCAAAAGTTTAAATCTAATTTATTATCATTTTTGTATTATTTAACTCATATTTATTATTAAAATGAGTTTAATTTAAACCAGTACAATAGCAAATAAATAACCAAAATAGCATCAAATTGTTATATTTGTATTACTATATTTGTATTACTAGAAAAAAAATCACTTGCCTCTTTAAGGGAGAACTTCAAATAGAGGAAATCACGTAATGTTATATCTAAAAATAGTAAATTGATCATTTAAATTAGCAAATTAAAAATTGTAATAACAAAAGAAATTAATGTCGGATATAATTACAATGCTTCAATTTACACCTTAATCTTATATAACTTTATATAGAGATATAAAGTAAAAGAAAGTGAAAAAAAAAATATCTTTTATTATGAGGAAGAAATGTAATGAGTAAACAAATATAATTTACTTTTTACTACAAAGAAGAAATGTAATTTTTTCACATGACAAGAAATAATATTATTGATATTACATTATGTGTAATTCATTATATGTTCCATTTACATGTGATATTTAAAACAAAAATATATTTATAACAAAAAATATTTACCATAACCATAAGTAAAATATTTAAATGTACATATTAAATAACATGATTTTATAGATACTTTATATAGAGAAAATAAAGCAATTTAAATTGAAAATTTTCTTATATTTTCACTTTAGTGAGAAAGATTGAGAGAATTCTTATCCCATTAAGAGTTGTTTTCTAATTAAATGTATGAGGGATATTTGTAAATTTTTCAATGTTTAATATGGATTTGATATGTAATATTTTACAAGGTTGTTGGTGGGGACTAGAGAGAGCGGAGGCTAGGGTTTGAAGAAAACCTGCACAAGCTGCAGCCTTAGTAACAATGTTGGAGGAGGACAGTGCCAGAGCGGCAGAGCTGTGTAGAAGAGGACAGGTTCTGACTCAACAGATGAGAAACGCGGGGTCCAGTGGGACCCCATCTTATAAACATGCAATGATGCACGAGGAGAAAGCTGCACTGGATGAAGTTCAAATATCAGGGTCTGAGAAGTCAGGAAAGGAGGAACCGAAAAACAAAGGAAAGCTAAAAAGTGAGGGCAAAAACACCCCAAAACAAAAGGAAATTATTGGCAGTAACAGTACTGAGAACAGAGACAAGGAGAACCCTTTCCCTGAGGATGAACGAGCACAGAAAAACGGGCCTGAGAATGAAAGATCAGGAGACAAGGAGGATCTAAACCCTGACAAGGCAGGATAGAAAGAAACAGTGACGGAGAACAAAAAGAAAGCTACCCAAGGACCATGTAAACCCATAGCAACTGAAACCCTACGGGTAATAATCTCTGACCCAGAACTACAGGCGTACCGCGACCACATGGCAGAACATGCAGTGATCTGCAAGTTCATGGGTTTTTGGCCAACAGAACGAGCCTTGTGCTTGTGGATAAAGCAGCAATGGAAACCCAGAGGGGATGTAAGACTCCATTTAGGAGCCAAAGGTTTTTTCACAGTGGTTTTTAACAATCTAGATGACAAGGATCGTATCTTTGATGGGGGTCCGTATTTCTTTGCCTCAGCAGGTCTTTACATGAGACCTTGGAAACCCAACTTCGCACCAGAACAGGAAACCTTCAAACAGGTACCGGTATGGATACGCTTGTTCTCTCTACCGATTGACTACTGGGGACATGCAGCACTTGAACAAATAGGTAACAAGTTAGGCACCTTCATCAAAGCCTCAGAGGCAACATTACAGAAAAGATACACCTCCTGTGCAAGGATTTGTGTCGAGATGGATGTTTCGGGAGCTCTTCATGAAGGTCTATGGCTGGAATACAGAGATGAGGTGTATTTTCAAGCTATAGACTATGAGCAGATCCCTTTCCGCTGCAGGAAATGTCACGAACATGGACATTTAATCAAAGAATGTCCTTTGAACAGAACGACAGAGAAACCCAAGGATAATAGAGGAGATAAGAACAAGGAGGCCTTTGTCCGACCTAATGCTAGACAGAGAGCAAACAAAAGAAGACAGACTAAAGCAAACACCTCCTTCAGAAACACAAGCAATGCTTTTGAGGTATTGGAGTCAGAGACAGAGTCAGAGGACAACAATCCAGAGCGCGAGACACTGAAGGAAAGCCAGACCACTACCGCACCAGGAACAAAAGAACCCATTTCCATTCCATCCATCGATATCCCACAGGCTCAGGGATAAACAGAAGGCCTAGAAGAAGACTCTGAGATGATGAATAGCGAAATTGGGCTAGAGGATATGGAACTAAGCGACATTCTTGAAAAAGAAGGTATGGATCTACCAAACATGGTAGAAAATTGAAAGAAGAAAGGTATGGATCACATATCGGAAGAGGAGGTGAAAAGAATCAACAACTTATTCATAGCCAGACAACAAGCAGAACTGGACCTGCAAAAAAGGAGCTTGGGTACAGCAAAAGGGCTAGGGGTAAGAGCTCAAGGACTACATCAAACTACAACCAACTCAAAGCACCGAAAAAAAGAGGAAGAAGGACAAACAATGAAGCATTACAAGAACTTGGTCAGATGCTCCTAAACTCAGGTAAGATGAAAGCCCTTGAGGCGTTCACACTCACCTCCTAAATTTGTTAATTATGATAGTACTTTCATGGAATGCTAGAGGGCTAAATAGCCTCAAGAAGCAGCGTTTACTAAAGAAAAAAGTCAAAAAGGAACAGCCAGACATAATTTTTTTGCAAGAAACTAAATGCACAAGCAAAACAATGGAAAACATCAGTAAGAAATTGGGAAAACGAATGGATTACATAGAAACAGCAAGCGCTGGATGGGAAGGGGGCCTGCCCATCCTTTGGAACCCACAAGTTCTCCAGCTTATATCCTCTGAAGCTGCCATATCTCATTTATCTATAGAAGTCCAAATGATAGGAAATCCAGCAACCTACTTCTGCACAAATGTCTATGGCCCTCATAAACTAGAGGCCAAACTGTTATGGATAGGAGCTCTATCTAACTTGCAACGGAGATATTGTAGAAATTTTGAATAATATGACACATATTCACAGAGATTATCCTGATTATACACTTATAAGAGGAACATGCATAATAAATAACCTCCTCTATGTTGATCTTCAATTTATAGAAGCAGAAACATTCACAGGCGTACAAAGAAGCATCAATCACACATATCAACACAGTATTTTCCCGGGGAAAGCATCTCGCTAAAAACCCCAACTATTTGTATATTAATGATTGAGACCATGTAACATTACAAAGTACAATGCTTATCACAAGAAATCCAGTACCAGCTCCACCTGTTACACACAATACAGCTAAGATCTGATCTCCAAATCTATTCCACTGCTTGCCTGCCTCCACTGCTCAATACCTGCTCAAGAATGAATGAGAATGGTTTACCAAACTCGTATTTCACCTCCAAAGAATCACTCACACTATTTTAGACGTGAGCAGAGGCTATAATACTGGGCAAATACATGAGCAAACTCATTGGCATACTCAATCCCTTGATTGTGCAAGATCTGATGCACAACTATAGTCACAACTGATAGCAATCTGATTCTCTAACACCTGTCCCTGCTGAACTGAACATGCACTGACATGCAACTGAGTTAACTGATGTATTCTATAGTTGTATTATGAGTTAATAACAACTCATCATTAGTCTATTTGTAGTTAGACTAATTACAACTAGTTTAACCAAGTCAAACTGAACACAACTCCATCAACTCCACAATCAACTCCACCAAACTCAACTGATTGAGTTCTAACTGAAGTCATGCATGCAACAACTCAACTGACTCATAAGAAAAGCATACTTCCTTCTGACAGCTGCATGGGCCACATTTGTAGCTCAAACTGAAGTGCTCCAAGAGAATAAGATCAAGTTTATAGTCCAAATATTATTATGAGACAATAATATTTGACTTTTCTATTTTGGACAGCCAGTCTAAAAATAGACTTTGATCACTCCTGCTGTGATCACTCCTACTGTGGTCACTCCTACTGTGATCACTCCTGTTGTGGTCACTCCTGCTGTGATCATCCCTGCTGTGGTCACTCCTGCTGTGATCATCCCTGTTGGGATCCAAAAATAGAACTTGCACCATAATTTGCCTACGGGCCCACTTAGTGAAGGAGACTCTTTTCACTAAGCTCCATCATATTGTTGCAATCTCAACACTCCCTCTTGACAAGATATGGATTATCAGCAACCCCTATCATGCCTCGGTGGTATTCGAATATGCTCCTGGTGAGAGCCTTCGTAAGAATATCAGCATCCTGATCCTCCGTTGGAACGTATGAAAGCAACATGATCCTCCGCTGCACACAATCTCTGATATGATGGTACCTGATGTCCTTGCTTCCATATACTCGGCCTCTTGAGCTCCCTACCCAATCTGCATCCTCCTGTCCGTACCAAGATCCATATCCCAATGTGCCTCTCAAGTAGCGCAATACATGCTTGCCCGCCTTCCAGAAGAGCTTGGTAGGCTTAACCATAGCTTGTGAAAGCTGGTTAACTGCATAGCATATATCAGGTCGTGTATTGACCAAATACATCAGCGACCCCACCAACTGTCGATAAACAGTGGCATCCACTTCTTCTCCTGAAGTGGCATCCTACTTCCTCCAACCTCCAGGAAGAGGAGTATCAACAGGCTTGCAGCCATGCATGTTGAACTTCTGCAGTATCTCCCAAGCATACTTGCCCTGAGAAACAAACAGTCCACCACTGCGCTGCCATATTTCCAATCCTAGGAAATAGTGAAGGAGGCCCAAGTCCTTCATCTCAAACTCTGTAGCAAGATCCTTCTTGCATGACAGTATCAACAGCTCATCACCCGTTAGAATCAAATCATCAACATACAGTACAATGATAAGCAACTTACCCTCCACCACAATCTGGTATAGGTTAGGATCCGCCTCGCTCTTGGAGAATCCAAGTCCTGTGAAATAGCTGTCTATCCGAGTGTACCAAGCACGTGGTGCTTGCTTCAACCCATACAGTGCTCTCTTGAGCCTGCACACATGCGACTCGTTGCTGAAGACCTCAAAGCCTTTGGGTTGCTCAATGTACACCTCCTCCTCAATGACTCCATTGAGGAATGCAGTATTCACATCCATCTGATGAATGTGCCATCCCATCTGTGCTAAGAGAGCAATAATCGTCCGTATGGAAGAATACCTTGCGACAGGTGCAAAGGTCTCCTCATAATCGATCCCCTCTATCTGTGAAAAGCCTCGAGTAACAAATCTTGCCTTGTACTTCTCCACACTCCCGTCAGCTGCTTGCTTAACTTTGTAGATCCATCTCGAACCCACCACTGATTTCCCTTCCGGTCTAGGAACAATCTCCCATGCACTGTTTCTGACAATAGAATCATACTCTTCCACCATGGCGTCTACCCATGCGGGATCCTCCACAGCTTCCTCGAAAGAGGATGGCTCAGTCACATCACACTTGCTCATAAGAGCCATGTATCCAGTGTACCGATTAGGTGACTGTCTCTGCCTATGTTGGGCTGTAGGTGGTCCTACAACTTTCTCTGCATCTTGAGCTAATCGCTCAGCTTTTGTCAAGCGCTTTCGCCCTCTGATGGTTGGCACTGCATGAGTGGTCTCTTCCACTCCATGAACCTCGTCCTGTGGCTGATCCACGTCCTGAAGCTCATCCTTAGGAACTAATAGCTCCTCATCTGCATGCAAGTGTAGCTCCCTCTCAAGCGAACACTTCATGGCTTTCTCCTCCTGAAATTTTATATCCCATCACACAACAGCTTTACCACTGTCTGGCAAATACACACGATAGTTGTGGGGCGTATCAGTGTACCCCACAAATATCCCAACCTCTGCGGTCTGCTCCAACTTCTTCCTGGCATCCTTCGTCACATGCATGTAAACGTTAGCACCAAAAATCATCAAATGAGAAAGATCAAGCTTCTTACCAGAATAAGCCTCCTCGGGTGTACTCATGCCAAGTATCCTATGAGGACAACGGTTTTGCACATAAACTGCTGTATTGCATGCTTTCGCCCACAAGTGAAGGGGTAGGCCCTGATCATGCAACATTGCCCATGCAGCACCCACAATCGTTCTGTTCTTCCGCTCAGCTACCCCGTTCTGTTGTGGGTTATGGGGAGCTATGAGCTCTCTACAAATCCCTTCTACCTTGTAGAAATCCTTGAACTCGTCCGAGATGTATTCACCACCATTATCACTCCTAAGAGCCTTCACCTTCTTCCCCGACTCCTTCTCGGCCAGTGCTTTGAATTCACAGAACTTTGAATATGTCTCGCTCTTCTTCTGCATGAAGAAGATCCAGCACTTACGAGAGAAACCATCAACAAAAATCACATAATACCTGTGTTTTGTTGTCGAAGCAACTGAGAAAGGTCCACACACGTCTGTGTGAATTCTGTCAAGGATTGTCGTGGCGCGACTATCCTTCTCGTGAAAGGTGGCTTTCACAAACTTCCCCAAAGTACACCCCTTGCACTGATCTGACTGCGCAAGTGTGCCTTTAGGAAGCCCTGTAGTGATCTGATGCAATATCTTCAAGGCTCCATTGTGAAGGTGACCCAATATCCTGTGCCACAACTCGCCATCATCCCGGCTCACCAATCCTTCTGCCTTGCCTGCCATTGTTGCGCATCCATCTACATGCAACTGATAAAGGTTCCTCACTCGAGCCCCTATCTTCCGGGTCTCACCAGTTGTCTTGCTACGCAGGAAGGCCTTTCCCTCGCTGAAAACAACATCATACCCCTTGTCTTCTAACATCGCCAATGAGATAAGATTCTTCTTCAATCCTGGAACATGCATAACTTCCTTCAATACGAAGGGTTTACCAGACTCCCTCTCAAAGGAAATGGTACTGATACCGGTCACACTGTATCTACCATCATCGCCCATCTCAATGTGCACTCCAAGATCTTTGTCCTCCAGATCAAAGAACAAATCTCTATCTCCCGTCATGTGAAAATACGCACCACTGTCCAAGAACCACACCGATCCCATCACACTTGAAACCAAGCATGCGATCAATGAAAAATCAAGCTCAAACTGTGAGGCTAGAGCCTCTCCTGCTGAAGATCCAACAGCCTGCTTGTTCTTCTTCTTCTGCGGACAATTACTGGCATAGTGTCTGTGCTGGTGACAGTGAAAACACTTCACCTTGGACATATCCTGCTTCTTGCCTTTCGCACTAGATTGAGAAGCTTTCTTGCTCTTCCCTTTCTTTGCTTTGGCAGCCAAAGTGCAATTCTCTTCATCAGCTCCCTTTGATGAAGATCCATCCCTGGTACTCCGCCTGATCTCCTCCTGCACAAGATCTGACCATAGTCTTTCCCATCTTGGCAATTTCTCCCAACCATTGACAGAGTCCTGATAGGAATGCCAACTCTTCGGAAGACCAAGGAGAGCCAAGCTCACCAAGTCCTCATCATCGACAGTAACCCCCACACTTCCCAGCTCATCTCGACACTGAGTGAACTTCGTGAGATACTTGGGCATACTGTCACCCTTCTTGCATTTGATGTTTCTGAGTTTATCTTTGAGCGCCAGCTTCCTCTGATCGCTCTTGCTTTGGAATAATTTTGTTAATGATTTCCACATCAAATATAGAGTAGCCTTTCCATGGAGGCTAGACACAATGTGATCCTTCACGCCCTCCAACAGAATCCTTCGACATTTTGCGGTCTTCTTTTGCCAAGCATCAGCTTGAGTAGCATCAGTAGGCTTTGGGACATCCGTATCTACGAACTCCTTCAGCCCGTTACCATCCAATACTGCCTCCATCCTATCCTTCCATGCAATATAGTTTGAGCTGCCCTCAAGAGCATACTCCAATCACAATCCGTTGAAAGACATTGCTGCATTGCCACCAAGAAAACATTACTGCAAATTCAAATTCCACCAGCAACCAACTCAACCACCTCAGATCTAAGATTCGTGAGAACACAATATTTCTCGTACAGAGATTGACTGTATGGGCATTCATCGGATATCTCACCTTCCAAAGGAAGGATGAATCCAGAGGCTACCTGGCCCGATTACAGACTCTGCCTGAAGAAATAGAATGTAAACACTTCCTGAATAGTAGATCTGATGATCAACAGCTCTGATACCATGTAGAAACTTTTTCTACAATTATCTAGCTCCAATACCATGTAGAAATTTTGAATAATATGACACATATTCACAGAGATTATCCTGATTATACACTTATAAGCGGAACATGCATAATACATAACCTCCTCTACATTGATCATCAATTTACAGAAGCAGAAACATTCACAGGCGTACATAGAAGCATCAATCACACATATCAACACAGTATTTTCCCGGGGAAAGCATATTGCTAAAAACCCCAACTATCTGTATATTAATGATTGAGACCATGTAACATTACAAAGTACAATGCTTATCACAAGAAATCCAGTACCAGCTCCACCTATTACACACAATACAGCTAAGATCTGATCTCCAAATCTATTCCACTGCTTGCCTGCCTCCACTGCTCAATACCTGCTCAAGAATGAACGAGAATGGTTTACCAAACTCGTATTTCACCTCCAAAGAATCACTCACACTGTGTTAGACGTGAGCAGAGGCTATAATACTGGGCAAATACATGAGCAAACTCATTGGCATACTCAATCCCTTGATTGTGCAAGATCTGATGCACAACTATAGTCACAACTGATAGCAATCTGATTCTCTAACACCTGTCCCTGCTAAACTGAACATGCACTGACATGCAACTGAGTTAACTAATGTATTCTATAGTTGTATTATGAGTTAGTAACAACTCATCATTAGTCTATTTGCAGTTAGACTAATTACAACTAGTTTAACCAAGTCAAACTGAACACAACTCCATCAACTCCACAATCAACTCCACCAAACTCAACTGATTGAGTTCTAACTGAAGTCATGCATGCAACAACTCAATTGACTCATAAGAAAAGCGTACTTCCTTCTGACAGCTGCATGGGCCACATCTGTAGCTCAAACTGAAGTGCTCCAAGAGAATAAGGTCAAGTTTATAGTCCAAATATTATTATGAGAAAATAATATTTGACTTTTCTATTTTGGACAGCCAGTCTAAAAATAGACTTTGATCACTCCTGCTGTGATCACTCCTGTTGTGGTCACTCCTACTATGATCACTCCTGCTGTGGTCACTCCTGTTGTGATCATCCCTGTTGTGGTCACTCCTGCTGTGATCATCCCTGCTGGGATCCAAAAATAGAACTTGCGCCATAATTTTCCTGCGGGCCCACTTAGTGAAGGCGACTCTTTTCACTAAGCTCCATCATCTTGGTATATAGAAGTCCAAATGATAGGAAATCCAGCAACCTACCTCTGCACAAATGTCTATGGCCCTCAGAAACTAGAGGCCAAACTGTTATGGATAGGAGCTCTATCTAACTTGCAGCAGAGATATCCCCAAGCAAAAGCCATTTTTGGAGGTGATTTTAATATGATCACTTCGCTCACGGAAAAAAAAAAAGGAGGTATCCGATCACT
This sequence comes from Pinus tabuliformis, assembly GCA_031772625.1. NCBI lineage: Eukaryota > Viridiplantae > Streptophyta > Pinopsida > Pinales > Pinaceae > Pinus > Pinus tabuliformis. The sequence continues at coordinate 1,295,580,726 of CM062804.1, read as the reverse complement.
TAACAGGGATTCTGAAGTGTTCAAAGACTTTATTAAATCAGCCAGGCTAGTAGATATTTTCCCAAGAGTGGAGCTTTCACATGGAACAACAAAAGATGGGGTGACAGATAAATCACCTCTAGACTGGATAGGTTCCTAGTGATAGAAACCATTCTTCTGGAAGGGATCACTGTGGACTCGGACATACTTCCAAGTGGCGGTTTGGATCACTAGCCGATAATAATGAATGCGGCCATTCTAGGAACACCAAGGGATAAGCCATTCAGGTTTGAGAAGTTTTGGCTCAATCATCCTAAATTCACAACGAAAATAAAACAATGGTGGAGTGAACCAATAGGTATAAGAGGAACCAAAATGTTCATTTTCCAAGCTAAGCTGAAACATATCAAAACCAGATTAAAATCCTGGAATCAAGAAGTATTCGGGAACATTTTCAAGGAAAAAAAGAAGTTGGAGGAGCAATTGGAACAAATTCACAAGGCATGGATTCAAGGAAATATTAATCAAGAAACCATGAATACAGAACAAAAACTCATGCAGGAATGGCAGACAAGATGCCAACAGGAGGAAACCCTATGGAAGAAAAAGTCTAGAATTCAATGGCTGAAGGAAGGAGAAAAGAATACAAAATTTTTTCACAGATCTGCTATTGACCACAAAGGTGCTAATAAAATTTTAAGAATAAAAGATGATCAGGGAACCTCGGTGCAAACTCATCAGAAAATCTCGAGCCTTCTCATAAATCACTTCATCCAAGTTGGAAGGGAACCTAATATTAACATAGGGGAAGCTATTAGGGACCTAGTGACTTCTATTCCCAAGCTCATCTCAGAGGATCAAAACAAGGCTCTAAATCAAGCAATAACCATGGAAGAAGTGGAAGAAGCGGTAAAAGATATGCCAAATGGCAAGGCACCAGGACTAGATGGCTTCACCATCGACTTTCACAAAACCTGTTGGGAAATAATCAAAACAGAGGTATGGGAAGTGGTGGAGGATTCTAGATGCTCCTCTTCCATCCTAAAATCTCTCAATTCCACGTTCATAACCCTTATTCCAAAGGAGGAGGACGCAAACACTCCGTCGAAGTTTCGGCTAATCGCTTTATACAATGTCCTGTACAAGATCATATCTAAAGTCATTGCTAACAGACTAAAACCTATTCTTCCATGTATCATTTCAGAAGAACAATTGGTTTATGTTGAAGGTAGACAGATTATGGACAACATTCTGCTAGCTCAAGAGATGATTCACACTCTCCAAACTCAAAAAAAAGCAGGCACGATGATGCAGTTAGACCTATCAAAAGCTTATGATAAAGTCAGTTGGCAATATTTGGAGTCTATTTTGGGTGCCTTGGGCTTTGTGAAGAAATGGATCATTTGGATCCTGGCCTTGATTAAATCTACTAGATTTTCCATTCTAGACTCTAGTGAATGGAGCTCCCACAACCCAATTTACTCCCTCTCGAGGTTTGCGACAAGGGGATCCCTTGTCCCCCTTTTTGTTTTTGATACTAATGGAAGGTCTCAGCAGGCTTATAAGAAGAGAAAAAGTGGATGGTATAATACAGGGACTCCAACCCTTACCCTCGAGCCCTGCAACTACTCATCAACAGTTTGTCGATGACACAATGCTGCATGGTACGCCCTCTGTCAAAGAAGCTCTTGGTTTCAAAGGCATTCTCAATCGCTTTAGCCTAGCTTCAGTTATGGACTTGAATTTAGCTAAATCTTCCATTTTCTTTTTTAATATGCACCTCGCAGTTCAAAAAAACCTATCCACGGTCCTCGGTTTCAAGAGGAGTAACCTTCCTTCAAGGTACCTAGGCATTCCCTTAACTGATAAACCCTGGCAAAAAATTCATTTGGAAAAGATGTTGGCCAATCTAGAGAAACAGTGTCAACATTGAACTCATAGAACCCTCAACTTTACAAGCCGCCTAGTCCTCACCAAATCTGTCCTCCAAACCATTCCTCATTACATGCTTTCCATCCTCCCGACACCTAAAGGTGTTCTTCAGAAAATCCGATTCATTCATAGAGCCTTTCTCTGGTTAGGCAACTCTGTGAAACAGAAGTGGTCTTTAATGGCATGGGATAAAATCTGCAAGCCCAAAAACCTGGGTGGGTTAAATCTTCAGGACCCCTATACCGTTAATCGAGCATGCGGAGCCAAGTTATGGTGGAGATGGGTAAAGGAACCAAATTTACCATGGGCCAAGCACTGGAAAGCAAAGTATGCTAATCACTATAGCCAACAGAAGTTGATCAGGATGCAAGAACCCCCAAACGGATCTCCAATCTGGAATCTGGCAAGAACTAATCGAAGCACAATTCAAGAACAGAGCTTCTAGGAAGTCCGTGATGGACAGACTACCCTATTCTGGGAAGACGCCTGGCAACAATTACCTAAGCTCGAAAGTCCTGATTACCAAACCATTCAGAGAAGGCACCAAGAGTTAGGAAGGACAACATTGAAACACTATTGGAAACCTAATGATAATAATCAAGCATGGAACCAATGGATATTCAATTATACAGAGCCACTGGAAGAGGAAGAAAACATCATAGGAACATTGAAGACAGAGATGGCCAAAAGGAGAATTAGGTTTGCTCGTGATGCAGACCAACTTCGTTGGGGCAAGTTCGAGGGAGGTAATTTCTCCCTTAAAGAAGCTAGAGTCTATATAGAAGAAAACGTACAAACACTACAACAAAACCAGCGATTAGCGTCCCTTTTTACTTCTTTTTTTGCATCTAGAGCCCATTTTTGGTGCTATTTGCATCCATTTATCAAATATGGTGCAAAACTTGACACAAAATTTGCATCAAGTTTTGCACCAAATCTTACACCAAGTTTAGCACCAGGTATTGCAATAGGTTTTGCACCACGTTTTGCACCAAATTTTATGCCAAGTTTTGTGTCATCCTTTACACCAGGTTTTGTTCCAGGTTTTGCATCAAGTTTGGCACCTAATTTTGTTTGACATACTTTTGCATCCTCATTTGCATCCACTTTTTGCACCTACACTTGCATACACTTTTGCATCGACTTTTGCATCCTTTTTTGCATCCATTTTTTCATCCATTTGTGCATCCCTTTTGCGCCAAGTTTTACATCGTGTTTTGTGTCTAGTTTTGCATAAAATTTTGCATCTACTTTTGTTGCATCCACTTTTCCCTCTTGTTTGGCATCCATATTTACATCCTCTTTTGCATCTATTATTGTACCCACTATTGCATCTAATATTTTTGTGCCACAATTAGCGCCTAGTTTGGCACCTCCTTTTGCACCCACTTTTGATTATAATTTTGCATCCACGTTTGCATCCTCATTTGCGTCTAGGTTTTCATCAACTACTACATATATTTTTGCATCCCTTTTTGTATCCAATTTTGGACCGGGATTTGCATCGGGTTTTGTGTCTCGTTTTGCATCTACTTTTGCATCGACTTCTATTGCATCCACTTTTGCACACAATTTTGCATCCACTGTTGCACCCATTTTAAATTTCACTTTTTGCATCCCTTTTTACATCTTCATTTGCATCATACTTTGATTCTTTTTTTGCATCTATCATTACATCCACTTTTGTTATGCCACAATTTGCACCATGTTTTGCACTCACTGTTGTATCCACGTTTGCTTCCAATTTTGCATCCATGTTCACATCCTCTTTTGCATCCATGTTCACATCCTCTTTTGCATCAAATATTGCATCTATTTTTGCATCCACTTTTATGTCAGGTTTATGCATTGGGTTTTGCATCTCGTTTTGTATCTACTTTTGCATCTACTTACATTATATCCATTTTTTGCATCCAATTTTGTTTTGCCTTTTGCATCAATGTTTGCTTCCACTTTTACATCCATTTTTGCATCTTATTTTGCATATTTTTTGTCTATTGTTACATCCACTTTTGTTGCACCATATCTTGTGCCTACCATTGCAACCACATTTGCTTCCACGTTTGCATCCCCTATTGCATCCACTTTTGTTTCATCCATTTTTGCATATACTTTTGTTTCCGTTGTTGCATCCACATTTGTTTCACCACAATTTGTGCCAAGTTTTACACCTACCATTGGACCCATGTTTGCTTCCACTTTTGCCTTCATGTTTGCATCCAAGTTTGCATTGAAAACTGCATCTACTTTTGCATCCACTTTTGTGTCAGGTTTTTCATGTTGTTGTGCATCTACTTATGTTGTATCCACTTTTCATCCAATTTTACTTCTATTGTTGCCCCCATTTCTATGTTCGCTTTTGCATCCCTTTTCCAACACTCATCATATTTTCTGCATTGATGATATTCCTTATGGCATTGACAATTATGAACAATTGATGACAATGTCAATAATATTGACAATGATGAAAATGAAGATGATGGCGATGACATGAATTGTGATTATGATGATAAAGACGATAGTGGTTACAATGACAATGATGATGGCAATGATTATGATGATGACGATGCTAATGACGTTGGCGAATCTTCCCAATTTTAGATGTTGTCATTGTCATAATCATAATCATTATCTTTGGTGTCATGATCATCATTTTCATCTAGGTCATCATCAAAAACAATAATGGCATGAATGATGATGATGCATGATTACAACAATGTCAATAGAAATTACATTAATGATGATGATGGGGATGATAAAAATGACAATGACGATGATAATGGTGGTGATGATGATCATCATCGATCATCTGTCAAAAATAGAGTTTTTATTTCTCTTACGTATATCAATGTGTCCTAAACAACCCTTTTCTAGCACTGATCACATTTTTTGGGTTGATGATATTTCTTACAACATCTACAATTATGAACAATTGCAAACAATGTCCATAATGATGATGATGATGGCATGAATGGTGATTATGATGATAATGTAATGATGGCAATAACAATGACAAGGATGATGGTGATGATGATGACAATGATTATGATAATGAGAATGACCTTACAATCTTATGGATTCTTGAACAATTACTAGTTTCAATACCATCTTTTGGATACGTATTACTATCATACTTTTTAAATTTTCTGTCTCTCTTGAGGTATCTTACTATAATGGTGTTGTCAACACTAGAAAGATATCTTGTTGTAATGGTGGTTCTAATGTTAGCACTATCAAAGTTTAGTAGGGAGGATGCTACTACAAGAGGAATTCCTTCTAAGTGACTATGGCATTCAAAATGAGGCTTTATGGGCTGCTTGTTAACACATGTTCTCATGCTCATATAAAATTAATGTGAATAGTTGCTTTAATTGGTTCCCATGCATAATTGATATTGATAATGGGGTGGTATAAAATTGTAATGGGCATATCCATTAGTTAGTTATGATGAGTCAACAACATTGAAACCATCCAAGTGACATTTCACCTTGGAACAATCGTCGCTCGTGCGAAAACACGAAGTTTATGTAAATGAAAGTTGTGATTGTAGTGGAATTAAAACCATCGAGAAATATCAAAGAAGACGCTACCTACCAGTTTTGAAAGACAACCAAGGCATTGAACAACTATTTGCGTTAGGATGTAGTGAGGGAATCGAAGGAAATTTGGCAGCCCTAAGTTGCCATTACTATTGCCAATCACACATTCAATAGTAACCATAAAAGGTAGCCACATATAAACAGAACCTCGAGGTGTTGACAGTCAGAATCTATTGTAATAGCTTTGACGTATATATAGTTTTGTGTTTAGATGAGAATGAAGTGGGCTTCATCCAGGGTTTGGCTCAATCCTTGTCCATTCCATGCAGTGGTGTTTAATTCGCCAAGCAAGAGAATATTACGTGAGTGTTCAGAGTTAAATCAACAGAAATCAAGGACGTGTGATTGTCAAATTATTGCTCCTCCCTTATGATTGAGTGCTTGATGCGATGGTCATTATCCTTGGGTGATACTTTTATTCCCCATTTTCTATTGAAAAAGTAGCGTTTTTCTGTTCGATTATGATAGGATTGGATGAATGCCGGTTTGGGTGGATGTAGACCCATGTTTTTTTGTGGTGATCTTCAAATGTCTTGAGGATAAGAAAAAAATCCTTGACCAAGGTCCATGGTTTTGGGGATGAGTTGGTCTTCTAGTGAAGCCATGGTTTCCCAACTTCAATCCTCTCACTATGTTGCCGATGACTACTCTAGTATGGGTAAGATTCCCAGTTTTCCCATTCACTTTACCCATCTAGATCTCTTAGAAAAAGTGGGCAATTTTATTGGAAGATTCGTCAAAGTAGAGAGGGAAAGACTTTTGAAAGGCATTTTCACCTATGTTTGCATATGTGTTTAGGTAGATCCCAATGAAGTTTTGCGAGATAAAATTGAGCTCAAGTGGATGGGAATTGTGTATTCCCAACCCCTGGACTATGAAAATACAACTTTTCGATATAGGAATTACCAACAAGATAGACACCTTCAAACTGTCTGTCCCTTTCCAATAGGGGCTTCCTCCTTACAGTCATCTAAGAACTCTAGCTGCAGTTGGAGGGATCTTAAGGAAAGAGAGGGATCCAAAATGTAACACCCCTCCCTTGTGTGTCAAACTTTGCAAACCTAAGCTGAGAAAAGCTAGGTATGATGTGTAATATAAAAAGTAAATACATTATTAATAAATTAATCACTTGGAAAAGCGAGACACCAAGAGATGAGATTCTTGCCAAATCACATTGGTGAATGGGAAAGGATAATTCTTTCATGGTAAAGCTTCTCGATTTAATTCTAGATAAGTTGGATGGATTGGAGATAAATATCCATTGAGAAAAACATAAAAGTTGTGCGGGAGAGAAAGGCAATCTTCTATGAGGAAAATCCTCATGGGAGAGAAAGGTGAGCTTTTATGAGATAAGCCTACGCAAATGGATAAAAAGATCCATAAAAGCGAGACACCGCTAATGGAAACCATATCATGAAAGAAGGTATTAAATACCCATTGCATAGATCAATTGGAGGCGGTTGATCCATGGCAAGAACCTCGACTCGGTGGTGAACTGAAGAGTCATTTCTAGGTTGGGTAGCGGTGCTCTGTTTTCCAAGTGTTGTTCTCTCTTTTGATCTAGTTTGACTCACTTGTGTGGATTGTTCTGTATGTTGGTTTCTTACCCTCTATGTTATAAATTCCTTAGCATATGAGAGAATTTGCTTGAGTTTTAAATGCACTGCATGTGGCGTTAATGAGATGATTTTATGGATGCACATAAATGAAATTCTAATTACAGTCATAGTATGTGAATCTTATGTAGAATTGGTGTTAACCTGTCTTTTGTTAAGATAGTGAATAGTCGTGCTTGAGCCTCTATGCAAATTTGTTAACTGTGGTTAAGGCTCGACTGTATAAACTATGGTACAAGTTATTTGTGCTATGCATCCAATGCTGCGCTTCTGATTAATTGTGCATAATCCCTAAGATACACATGTTAACGTGTCATGCAACTGTGGCAGACGGATTATTGATTATGTATGATAAATGATTTTGTTTTGAAACGGTAGAGCCTATGGTTCGGGTTATCTAATATATGCATTATGCATTATAGGATGAATTGCATCCATTGAGGCGTTCTAATTATTTATTCGTATTGCATAAGATATATGTCGGTGGTACCTTCGGCCATGACAATAGGAATATGAACATGCTATATGGCAAAGCTAGTTATTGTAAATGGATGACCTGATCTCCATAAATGTTGGATTGAATCCTCAAAGGAGGGATACTCGAATGCGGGATATTGAATAATATTGATTGATTCCTCCTCTGTGATGTGATGTAGGCATGGGTAGAAGTGCTTGTGTTAGCTTTGTTATGAGGTAGTTGTATATGAACGCGTGTGACAACCATTACATCTAAATTTATTACAATCTAAAATTAGTAAAGGAAACCAATATGTTGCCTTTAATACTGTGGCTAGGAGGTGTCTACTGAAAGAGGACCCAAAGTTGATCATAATTCATGGAACAAGGTACCAATCAACCTTAAGCACAATGCAAGAATAGGATGAAAACCTTAAGCATGACCACCAACTCATCGAATGGCCTTGAGGCTGCAATATGCAAGAAGAGGATGAAAAACATTGACTTTGAAAGCTTTTACAACCAGAGAACCTTAAAACCCCAACTCCCTCCTTAGGACAAGTGTATTTGAGTTTACCAAGAGTTGGCTTCCAACACACCCAACGCTCAATGCCAAACATGACATGGTACACTAAAACACAAAGACCATAAAACCTTTCAACATATCGACAAAGTACACATTCTTCCTTGAAATACACATTCTAAGGAAACCCACAAATGACTTCTCCTCATTTTGAGGATGGTACCTAAGTTAAATTGGATTGCATAGGGATTTCTTAACACAGGGTTCAAAATTATTACAACAATATACTCATTAATCACTAAATATGTCATTTGTAGGAATTGCAGTTAGGTGGGGACGATAACACTCCTATCCATTTTTAAAGCTACACCCAATTAATAAGTTCTCCATGTGCCACAATAAATGCAATTTTTATGACTATAGTGACACATCCCTCGAGATTTCCTTCCACACCAACACTTTTATCCATGAACTAAAGAGTGACTATTTCATTATTATATTATACATACATGTTAATATAAGCATTAAAATTTGTATTCCTTTGTAAAAAATGCTAGTCCAAGAGATACATTTGATCACCTTGTCTTGTATCCAATATCCAATGTTGACCCCTATATCCTTAGATCTAGAGTGAAGGTTTCATTTCTAATGTTGTGTTTGAGCTTAAATTCTAATTAAATATTTGGGTTAGCCAAGGTCATTACTTAACTTAATGGCTTTGCAATATACAATGTATCATATTTTTTTTAAGTTCAATTGGTGAGATATGTCTGGGGGATTGAACTTTCGATCACTTGGATACACAAGGGCTTGCCAACATGCTTTTTTCCAATTGTGCTAATACCCTCAGAAAATATACAATGTATCATATTAACATCCACTTAAACCAAATTGACTTTTGGGACACATGTCTCTTTGATGATGAAGGGAATCCAATTATGTGATGTCAAACACATTCCCTCACAAACACTCACAAAGACCCTACACTTTTTAGGGTTCGAACCTAGGTTGTCTGTTATGAAACCAACTCACAAAAAGAGAGAAAAGATAGATCAACAACTTAGAAATCAGCCTCTTCGAGGGGGCAACCTCCTTTACATTACACAAAAGAACAATTATTGGATGATACAAATGACAAAGTCTCATTTCTATATATAGGAGTCTAAGGGGTCACAATATAATCAAAGTCAACATAACAATAATAATATAAGGGCACAAAAATAACAATAGTGGGCTTCTATGGGGCACAATAATAACAATATGGGGACAATAAGGGCACAACAATAACAGTAAGGGCCACAATGACACTAGTAATGGGGGAATCACTAGTGTTATAGGGACCTAACATTGTCTATATGGAAACACTGTATAATTTTGAATTTATTTATTGTAGATTTGTACATAGATGGATATTCCTTTCTTTTCATTTATCTTTTAGACTTCTTGCTTTCACCAATTGATTTAGAGCTTATGGAGTCTCAAGTAGCACCAATCCCCTTGCTTCTATTGGATTGAATAACATGATTTCTCTTTTGAAATCCATAATATCTCATTCACATGCTTCCTATTTCTCCCATAAGACTTTAGCACAGACTCCATGATCATGTTTGTGTCCCTCTTAATAACGCATTCCTTGGAAGGGGCCATAAAATCTTTTATTAGGACTAAACTTGGATGTCTCTTCTTTCTCGCCCTTTGATTCTTCATTCAATCATACCACCCATCAACTTGTTATTTTTCCATTTTTCTTATAATGACCTTTGTTGTTGGGAAGGTGCCTTTCAAGTATTTTGTCTTTGCATATAGATACACATAAAGTATCATTATTTTAATCTAATGGACGTGGTTGTTAAAATCACCAATATTTAATTAAATATGCATTGTTATACCTTTGCTCAAGTCAACTTCAATTCAAATTCTAACACATGTGTGTATACCCTTCCTTGCTTAGTTTGTATATTGTTGTAAGTCCCCAATATATTTATGTTGGCTTTTGAAAGATCATCTCATCCCAAAATAAGTAGGGGGGATTCAATATTCAAATCCGGCAGAGTGGGGCTGAAGAAATGGATATTGAAGATGGATTCAATTATAGAAACTATCTTTTGAAAAAAGGTTAGTTTTGCCCCAAAAAGAAAGTCCCTCCTTTGAGACCTTGCCACAACTTCCATAGTTGTGAAATTTTACAATAATAGAACCTCTAGAGTAGAGGTTTACCATATAGTTAGAACTTAGGTTGGAATTGATTTGATTCTTGAACTCTTTAGATGATGACTAGAGATCATTAAATACATAGTTTGAAGCGTTTGCTTGTAGTTATTAATGAACTTGTTAACCATCCATAGATGAATACTTCCCTTGCACATGTGCTTGATTTTGTCAATAATGAAAGAATCCTACTATGTTTTTGGTATATTCGACAAGACTACATCTTTAAAGTAGGAGGGACAATCGAAGTCACGCAGGAGGAGGTATTCCCTTTGTTTAGCGAAACTCTACAGAGATAAAGCACTAAATGCAAGATTAACCCCTTGTTTATGTGATAATTAGGGAATATATATCTATTCTCTCAAAGATTAGTCTTATATATTCAAAAAGAATTTCTCATTTATTCTAAATAACACTTAACACTGTTTATAGAATAATTTCTGACCATTACAATCACAATAATCATTTTTCAAGGCAAAAACTACATCAAAACTTTTTGAATATGCAAGTAGATAATCTCCACAAATGAAGATGAAAACATATTTTGAGCATGTTTAAAGTGGATTAAAATATAATAATAAAAGACACAACAAAAATCTTGATACAATAATAGCTCAAATAATTATCTTTAACAAAAATCTATTAAAAATTACTATAAAATTATAAAATGAAATTAACATTAATAAATAATCAATTAATATATACAAAATCCCAATTTAATAATGAATAATTACTTAATTCTTTAAGTTCCACTTCAAAGAAAGCATTGACACATCAACTAGAGAAGGGTGCATTATTGTTTTGGAGTAAGAGAAGGGTGCTTTATTGTTTCGGAGTTCTATGTCCGTCGCATCAATATTTTATTTGATGTGCCCAATTATTTTTCCAAAGTAAAACTATTATTCAGCTTAAATAATAGAATGTATAATATTTCAAATTCTATAAAATGTATAATATTTCAAATTCTTTGAAAATCCGTTTTACTGAAACACAAATATATGGCCGTCGATGACATGATCGGACGGTAGATATTCTATCCCGCCTTTAAATTCAAATCCTCTTGGTAGAGTTTGGCGCCATTGCGCGTATCCCTCTCAACGAGCTCAGTAGCTCGCATATGAACAATCATGGTTTGCAATCGCATAAACATTGCCCCAGAATCGATCCACGAGCCACCAGATCTCTCTCTGCACGACTTCCAACAGTTCATCTGTGTTTCTTCGTGGTCAAAATGATTTCAAAAAAGGTATTTTTCTGCAAGAGAGTGCTAAAATTGCAAAGCGCCATTATTTTCTTGTCGCCGTCATGAATCCTCTACGCCTTGTCCTAATGAAATTATTTAGAGTTCTTGATTGGAAAAATTTGCCATATTTCAACTTTCTGGAAATATTTCATTAAATAAGCTACCGTATTATCTAAAATAAATCTGAAGAAAGAGGTCGTGCTCAAAACAATGTTTTAAGCAGCAAATTTCACAAGGGTTGTTTCTGGTTCAGTTATTCTGAGCTTTCAATGGAAAATTTTGACTCTATTTTGGCTTACAGGAAAGATTTCATAAACTAACGCTCTCTATAAATGGACTAGACAAGGTTGTGCTCAAATTTTTTTTTTAAAAATGGTAGAGTTTGGGAAGAAGTTCTTTAAGTTAATGGATCAGCATTCAGATGCATTTCGAGTGGTTTGATTGAATGATTTCTGTCTCAGTTCCGCACATTTAAAAGTTTTGGAGAATGGGAATTGATAATTCTGGTATTTGATGGTGTTCTATTCAAATTACACAGAAGAAGATAGAAAGCTAGGGCTTTTAGAGGCTAAGCGTACACAATGGCACAATCTTTACAGGTTTTCGTGAGATTTTTAAGACAGGAAAATAGGATAGAAAATTAGGGATTTCACTAAGCCAAGAAAGCTAATGCTACATTCTTTACAAATTTACTTCAGAGTTTTGAGACTGAACATTTTTGATGTTCAAGTGGTTCGTAGATATCTTCATGCGGTTTCTATTTCCATGGAACCAAGAATTTGATACCTCAACATGAAATACTGTGCTCCGAAGGGTTTTCCCTTCCAGCTCATCTTTGTGTAATGGAATAGAATCGTTAATGCTCTTTAGTGTCTGGAGAAGTCAAAACTAATGGATCAGGAAGCAGGGGCTATTGGAACGGTTAGTAATTGAGGGAAACACTATCCTTCACAATATAACAACGTAGAGGAAAACTCATGGTACATTTTTGTAGTTTTGGTCAGATTAGGCCATCCAAGCACGCCGTTAGAGATTTCAGAGAGAAGCTCTTTGTTTTCTTTAGCACCGGCTGAAGGGGAGAACTTTTGCCACATTCTGGGGTCATCTCTGTTCATTATAGAAGGAGGTCTTGTAACCTGCTCCAAACTGCCAGTTTCTCTCTTTGAAAGTTTGTATTGAAAACCAGTGCTGGGTCGAAGGTTTACTCATATGAAGGATGCAGAAAATGAGAGTCCTTTAGTGAGTCCATGAAAAAGTCTTGGCGAAGATTTGGGGCAAAATGATACCTGCAGCAGAGCCAACAAAGTTCCAAAATTAGAGCCAACCTCACCAATTAAAATCTGCAAACAACCTGGAATCCTATCTTTAGGACGAGATTGTTTGAAGCACCCCGAAAACTCAAGTATGTTATTACTATGCTACCTTTCTATAGACTAGAATTATTTCTTTTATTGCTGCAATATCCGTGATATAGTCCTGGTTCAAGCAATTGAAAGATAGACTTGATTTTTCTTCTAGTTGATTATGAGACTCTGTACTCAAGGTCATAAGAAAAAAAAATCCAAAACTTTTTAGCTAGTGAAGTATAAGTTCCTGAAAGTTAAATAGTAACTATCTCTATCCAATTACCCACTGTGTAGGCAGGCATATCATTGATTTTAGCAAGCCTTAGCATTTTCCTGTCTACCTGGATAAGGAAGCAAAATACAAACGAATAACTATCTTATCCCTGGTTGAACAGGACAGGTAAAAACCATTGTTTCCTTAAATTAGTTTCATCTTTTACCCCTATAATAAGTTATTGTGTCAGGTTTCTGAACTCTTCCCTGACACACATGAAAGTCACATGCAGTTTCAACAATGGTATTGATAAATTATAACAAATTCTTGTACAAGAACATTCTTATAGCCGTTGCCTCTCGATGCCAAGCAGATGTTGCAATGAGAATTTTGTCCAACCATCCAAAATAGTAAATACATAGCTCCTCCTTCTTCCTTAGTCTTATAGCTATTGCAATATGATTAACAGAGCAAAGATTTAACCGTGTCCTTAACATCAGCACTGAGATGATATACAATAAATCCTGCCATAGTCACTCTAGCTCTCCATTTTCCTGTAACTTCATACCTCTCAATCCTTTCTTCTCCCTCACAAGAAATTATGTTCACTGTGTTGAACTCGAATGAGGCATCCTCTCAAGAGGGGTTATTGGCCCACATAACAAAGGCACACACAGCAAGAGGGTTATTGAGCCTACACAATGAGGGCATACAACACAAGAAGGTTATTGAACCTATATATCAAGTTTTCCTAGGTTGGAATTAACCACAAACCTAGTTTCAAATAAATCAAATTAAATATGGCCTTACCCATAATTACAGGTATGATACCTACAAATGATTTGGGGCCACACGTATAGATACACCAATAAATTTCAACCACAAACCTGTAAATTTCATTTTCCTTCACACCATGCATCTAATTTGTATTCTGTATGAGAATTAACAAAGGAATGATGCTCTTTTTCCTTTTTTCCGCTTTCCACAATATTTGCTGTTTGTTTTGGTGAGTTTTCCATGTTCTAGATCCCACTTTGTTCCCACACACTCAAATTTTAGTTGCCTTGCTCTGCCACAATAATAATGCTTCAAATTCTTAGTTCTGGATTTGCTTATTCTTATTTTTAGATTTGCTTTAAACCGAATCTTTACCTGTAAATTGAGATGTAAACTTAGAGTTGTGTTTATAGATTCAGAAATAAAGTTGAGTTTTTGAAAAGTTCTCAAATGAGAGGCAAACGTTTTAGGCTAAGCACAACCATACCCTTTATTTTCCTCCCTTCCTATGGATTATAATTGATAATCTAATATTTTTTAACTTCATTTGATTCTCTGAAGTTGATTCCCTTCCTCCATTTTCATTAAAATCATCATGTTATAAGGCAAAAGGGCATACCTTTATATGAAATTTTGCCAGCAAAGAGTCCAAAATTAAATTTTGGACAATTAAATTTTCATGCAACTAAGCAACATTGCTTTTTAACAATACTCTTGGTTCAACATTTTTTGACAATGGTCTTGGTTCAGTACTTTCTTACGAGCAGAGCCCTCTCCATTCCTTCAAGCAAGAGTGGTCTCCTTGGAAAAATAATAAATCTGACCATTTCAATTTTTTCATAATGTAATACCTTGTACCGGATATCTTTGGTTTATGCCTTCTAAAATCTTGGATACCTCATCAATTTTTCCCTTAGAGAAACACTGTTTTACAGAGTCAAAAAGTTAGTCTCACAACCTCTTCTAATTATTTTGCCTTCTAATTGTAATGATTTTTCCACTTCACTGGTCTGAAATAGAGCAGACATTACTTCTGTGTATACTTTAACATGTACAGAGGATTTACAATCTATCACTTCTTCAAGAACTTTTTATGCCTCAATTTTTTTTCCTACCTTCCCAAGATGATGCATGCCATAGATAAAACTTGCATGACTTGGAACAACACGTTCCCTAAGCATTTTGTTCAGTGTCTGGGCAGCAGCTTGAACTTTCTTTGATTTGCAGCAAGCTTTGATGAGTGAATAGTACAGAGCATATGTGGGTGAGAGACCCTTTCTAATCATTATCGCCAGTTGATTCACTGCCTCATCCACCATACCCAACTTGCATAGGCCTCCAATGAATGTCCTATAGCAAACTATATCAGGATTTAAATTTTTTCATCTCCATTAGATAGTTCCTTGCATGGTCCACTCTACCAGCGTTGCACAAAGCATTGATCAATGCATTCAAATGGATTGTCCACTCCGAGAAAGGATTGTCCCTGATTTTAATATATAGTGTGACAAACCGTATGTGACAGGCAGGTGGAAAACTTTTCTCGCAATTGACTAAGCGACGTCCTGCGAGCCAGACTTGAGACGGAAACCCTCGTCAGAAGTATATGCTTGGCTCTTTTCCAAACAAATGAAGAGTCAATGAGGTTTTGTGTAATCACTTCTGGTATCGTATTGGGTTATTGTTAGAAGCGATAATTGGATTCGGATTCTCATCGAGTGAGTTGTTCTGCTTTCTCAATTTGAGAGGGTTTGTTTGGAGGGAAAAATGAAAGAGGACATACAATAATAGTGAGGGGAAAGATGCAGAGGAAGAGGATTGAGAACATCGCCAGCAGGCAGGCTACATTTTCCAAACGTAGGTGGATTGCTGAAGAAAGCTTACGAGCTCTCGGTGCTCTGCACTGCAGAAGTTGAACTTGTGATTTTCTCCCCAGCAGGAAAGCTCTATGAACTGTTTTTTAGTGCAAATCCTACTATTTTGATTCTAATAATCATGGCTATGCAAACCTCATGAGATTCTTACTAATAACCCCGGTGGTGCAAGCCCTAGTAAGCTCGATGTTGAAAAACTTAGTGTAAAACCTCCAACAACAACATAATCAATACATGATGTCAAAAAAAATGGAGAAGCATCCAAGGTTCTTAAGAAATGATGTAATGAATGAGGTGGAGAAGCATCCAATGTTATTGAGCGATGGTTAGCTATACGAGGAAACATGCAATGTCATCTTCCTTTCATTTTCATGGATATAACTTAATATAACTTTCTTATGTAGAAAACATGGCTTATCTTAGGCTTAACCATGCATATAAAATACCACCTATCATCTTCATTGAAAAAAGAATGGTGTCTTTGTTCATAAATATCAGTGATTAATCGTAGGAATGGCTATTATTCTCTATCAAACAAAATCAAGGACTAAGTAATGAAGATCTTGGTCGACAACAAAACTTATGATTATTAACTTCACATTAAAATTCACTTCATCTCTGCCACCTTCAAGGAAATCTTTGTTATCCATCACCATATTGATGTTGTGACTTGGTCCTTGAAAAACATTCAGCATGTTTAATTCATGGAAACCTTCAAGTTAGACAGTATATGTCATGCTAACTTGCAAGAGATTGGTGTGAGGTACATTGAGGCTTGCAGGGCCTGCCCTGCAGTTTGCCCTCATGAAAGCATAGAAGTAGATTATAACCAGTTTCTTAGGAAACCATGAATCCTTTCTAGCCTTGACATCTCCGTGACCAACAAGATATACAACTCCTGATAATTCAGAACACTTCCATAGTTCCAAATGTACATCACAAGAAGGAAGCAGGTGGCAAAAACCATTTATCCAACCATTTTCCCCCACTTTCATCAAAACTGCAGAAAAATAAATTAGCTCAGTTGATCCAAATAGAACAGGAAATCCAATCGCAAGGAATATATTTTTTGCCCATATAAGAACCATGACAAGAGTCACTAGGCTTGTAGTCACCATAATCATCTCTACCTTTGCAATGCCATATGCATTTGATATCTCGACCGTGCTCTTAAAACAATCACATACCAAGACACACATCATCATTAGAACCCAGTTGATGACAAGAATGTAGATCTGACCCATGAATCGTCGAGATGTGTGAATTATTTTCAATCTGGGAAAGCATCCTAGGGCCATGGACATTTTAATAGATGAAATTGTTGCTGAGATCATTGCCTGGCTTGCAATCATGGCAACAACACTAGCTATCACGAAGACTGGCCAGATAAAACCATCTGGAATTGAAGCAGAGAATACGTTCTCCACCACAGAGGGATGCTTCATAAGATATGCAACTTGATCCATGTAAGCCAATAGTAGGCATGGGAATACTACACATGTGAAGGCTATCTGGATGGATCTTACTGAGAAGTGACCCAAATCAGCAAACATAGCTTCAGCTCCTATTATGCATAACACGCAACCTCCTAGGGACATCCATGCTTTGATAGTGTTCCTCTTGAACAAGTAATAGATATAAACAGGATTGAATGCCCTTAAAATTGTCATGTCATGTTAAATAATATTGTAAAGTAAAATAGAACCAATAGAGAAAAACCATATCATGAGTGCCAGAGAAAATGTCATGCCTACTTTGCTTGTACCAAACTGTTTTATGCTGAACAAGATCACCAGGAATATGATTGAGACAATGACCACTGTGTCTTCCGTAAAGCTAGATATTTCATCTTGCATGCCACTAACAACAAACATGACTAATATTGCAGGTGTAAGTATGCCATCCCCAATTACCATGGAAGTACCCATGAGAAACAAGAGTAGCAGTAGGGTCTTCAATTTTGTACTTCTCTAAAGGCTTTCTTTGATTCTTAATCATCTTTCCAGTTTCGGGGTGGGCAACTTGAGCTTGAAATTGGAATTTTTTTCATCTGATGGTTGCTGGTTGGGGAGCAGATTGACCTTCGTATATGTGCAAATCAAAGAGTACAAGGAAAATGTCCCCCCTTCACCATTGTCATTGGATTTGAGCATAATGAACACCTATTTAGCCAAAGGGATGAGGGCTATTGTGTACATCACTAAAGCTAATGCACCCAAAACATCTTCCTCTCCTTTGGTACGAGCTTGGATGAATACACTAGTGAAAACATACAAGGAGTTGGTACCCATATCTCCATAGACCACTCCAAGTGTTTGGAATGCCAAGTCGAGCGTCCGTCCTAATGAAAGGTCCTTATCATGGCCCTTATGAACACCGAGCACGTCCATGGCCTCCACATCAAAGGAATCCACTCACTTGGTCTTCAGAACGAGCCCACGCCTCATTTTGTGTCATGTCTGATCATCGTCAACAAACCACCTTGGGGATTACCCTTCCATTTCACTGCCATCAACCGACCTGGACTCTGATGACAACAAAGACATTGAGCCCTCACTGATCCCATCCCTATCTTTCTCATCCTAGACATTGATATGATAATGGGGTTGACAATGACAAGAATGATACACAAAAGAGAAATCAATAAAAACTTAGGAGAATCCCCACAACTGTTTATAAAAAAAGCACAAGTTTATCATCCAAAGAAGCAATTTTTGCATTCAAAGACCACAATCCTCAATCTCATAATTTTATCATCCATAGAAACAACTCCTGCATTCAAATCCCATAATCCAGAAAAAGAAAGAGCTCAATCTCTTCGACCCACATCGTAACATCGCATCCCACATCCAGATTTCCATTGAAATCTTGAAAATCCTCATACCCAAATGATTTTTTGCAGTGACTTCTATGAATACATTACCATCCTTCGATCATAGCGTTTTTCTTATCTCATCAGAGAAATTCTCCGAGGTCACGTTAATTCCAATAAAATTATACAGAGCGATAACCCGTAGTTATGAAACAAAATTGACACACTAGAATCTCAGCTGAAGCAATATATGTTATAAAGATGATAAGCTCGTGGAAGATGTTCATTGTAGTTTTGTTGGATTATTGAATATTAAATCATAGATAGTTTGAATTGATTTAGGTGATAATGGCTTCATTGTAGACCATGTTAAAACATTAATTCTAAATCATAGATAAAATTTTAACCTTTCTTATATAGCATTAATTGTGTAACAATTTACAATGTTAATTGTTTATTTACTTATAAATTAATAAAATATAAATTATTTATAAATTAATAAAATATAAGTGATGGCTTTAGGTACCAAGAAATATCTGCGAATAAATTAGCTCCTCTACGAGTATGTTAATTTTTTCAGATAGATTACAAATATAAAATTTAAAAGTATATAATATTTGTTTTATGAATTTTTCTTACTAATTTTTTTTTTTTTTTTTTTTTTTTTTTTTTTTTTTTTTTTTTAAGTTAAATTACAAATACAAAATTTAAAAGTATATAATATTTGTTTTATGATTTTTTTTACAAATTTTGTTTTTGTTTTTGTTTTTTGTTTTTTTTTTTCTCTACATTCGGTTATTTTTCTGTGTTCTCTCCATGTGATTTTTTCTCACTAGTGAACAATCATGGTATTAAAAACTCGATGATGGGATAATGTGTTCTATCATATCTCAAGCTATTCCCTCGCCGTAAACACTCTTAAATGATCATTTTCATGGTATTAAAAACTCACAATGATGGGACATTGTGTGCTACCATATCTCAAACTATTCCCACACTTTTTAGATGTAAACACTCTTAAAATTATCATTTTTAAATTGCCTATAAATATGAACTTTTTATTACTATATGAATAAACCATTAAAATGTTATAAATAAGATATATGAAATAAAAATTCTTAATTTCTTTTTTATTATTATGTAAAGCCAAATTATGTTGAATTGTCAAAATTTAGACTTTAAAATTGTTAATATTCTTTTATTATATAAAGCTAACCTCTCCTAACCCAAAACATCACTTAAATCAATCTCTTATATCATAAAATATTCTAAAAAGTGAGATTTTATATTCTTTTCAACTTTAGTATTTTGTCAAATATTAAGAAATGCGAAACATAATATATATGTTAAAGAAGAAACATATTATATATCTTCAAGGAGAAACATATAATGGTAATGCAAAGTTTTAAAAGGTATGTGATCCTTAGGCTTATTGGAGAGTATATAAAAAATTTCACACCTTTTTATGAGATATGGGAGGAAAACATGTTAAAGATTTTTAATAAATATAAAATTTCCAAAATGATGCTAGTTACGTGTGATTCTTTTTTCATTGTTTGTGATTATGAAAAATGAAACTCAATGTTTTTTCATTAGTGCACACATATTTCATTATATAATTGCATATAGAAAAATCATTCCAGAGCCGATAACAATAAAAGTGAAGAATTTATGGTCCAACGTTATATTTAAGGGAGATGTTTAAGGATGACGTTTGAATTTTGTTTTTCATTTTAAGACATTTGGAGCAAATATTAGGAAGGACTTTGAGAAAGGATTGTCCTTGATTTTCGAAAATGGAGTTGTTCCTTTCCAGCCATATGCCCCAAGTGACCATCAAAGGGAGAGCTCATATGTTTTTTGGATGTTTTCTTTATAGCCATTTTTTTACACATATCCATAGAGTCCCCATGCCATTGATGTGAATTACTTGTTCGGTTTTTTTTAACCAAAATTTTTAACCAAACAAGAAAAATTAAAAAAAAAGCCTCAAGATCAAAGACTGAAACAAAGACCTATTGAAATACCTTTTAAAGTATGGAAAGAACTTGTAAAATCATATGAGAGGTTGGATGCACAAAGAAAAGCCAGCAATGAGAGCATTCAGGTATTGAATTTTTCATTAAACATTATTTAGAATGTATTAATACTTATAAGTATCTTAGACATGTATTTGTGTGAAAATAAATTGAATTGGTTTATGTTTAAGGACAAGGCATCCAAGGCGAGGTTAACCAAGAAAAAATTCACTCATCGTAGTGGCCAGAAAGGTTTAAAAGCACTGATAACAACCTTTGTAAGTATATTAAACATGTGATATTTTTTTAATAAATTTTGTACTAGAAGAAAGTCATTGTTATCTAATTTCTCCCTATTTACTGATTGATAGGAACTAAAATATGGAAGACCTCCAAATCATTTGGAAAAGGAGGTGCTGCAGCAAAAGAGATGGGTTGAATTTGTTGTTTGGATGGACTCTATGGTATGTAATCTTAGTTGGATTTCCAATATACTTTTAAACCATATTTTCATTTTATTTTTTAGTACTATTAGATATTATATCTTACCTCATTTTATGGTTAACATTGTATAACAAAAACATGCGTTGTGTTATGTAATTAATACTAACATGTAATATTGATTTTTTTTGTCAGAATGCTATAGGTAATGATTGCCAAGACGATGATCCAAATTATGTTCAACATATATCAGGAGATGATGAGGATGAGGATGATGGTGGTGAAGGAGGAGATGATGATGATAGTTGCGGTGTTGGTGATGATGTGGATCAGAGTAATGAGGATGGTCAAGATGATCATGAGGATGATCTTGGTGGTGGTAGCTAGGCATGCACATGCATTGTTTTTTATGAAGAAATTATTGTGTAGAATGACATTGTTATGTTTAGATGGGTGTTGTGAATTTACCCTATATCAATGAGACATTTTGATTTTGTAATCATACGATGAGTTTGATTTATGTATGTTGTTAATTTATCGTAGAATAACGATATTCATGAAATATTTTGATTTGTTAATCATATTTGAATTTTACTTGTTTTGATTAAAAATAATACTGATTTTATTAGTATTATGTTGCTATTTTATACATGTTTTGAAAATTGTTAATGACACATTGTTATTTTTTTGGATGGATGTTGTCAATTTCTCTTAAATTTCTTTACAAATGATTTTGAATTGTGATATCTGCTTTAATGATATTTAGAAACTATCATATATTTCACTATGAATCTATAAAGGGGGTCATATATGTAAAGAAAAATATACTCTATATAAGAAGTCAAATGCGGATGTAACCATGGATGCAAAATTGAAAGTAAAATTGGATGTTAAACTAAGAATTAATACAAAATGCAAACAATTGACATACAAAGTGTTTTAAATTAGAAGTGAAAAATTGTGCAATAGTTGACACAAAGAAGGGAACAAAACATGGCATACAAAAGGATATCAAATTGGGCAAAAACAAGGACACATAAATGGGCACCAAATTAGATGCAAAAAAAGACAACAACTAGATGTAAAATAAGATGCAAAGTTGAGCGTTAAAAAGAAGCAAAAAACGTTACAAATTAATATGCCAAATGATGATGCAAATAATGGTGTAAATTTGGGATGCAAACTTGGGTGCAAAAAAGGAAAAAAAAAAAAAAAGATGTAAGAAAAGACATAAAACAAGATGCAAAATGGGGCTGAAAAAAGGTGAAACCAAGGATGCCATATTGGATGTAAAAAATGATTCATAATCACATGCAAATTTAGGCTCGCACTCAGACACAAAATTATATGCAAATGTGGACACAAAATGAGGCAAAAAAAGATGCAAATTTGGATGGTGAAAACGATGTAAAACTAGACACCAAAAAAATGCAAAATTGGATGAAAAAGTCGGTGTAAATAATGGTGCAACATTGGACACAAGTAGACACAAAAAAATGGTGCAAAAAGGGGCATAAAATAGCTTAAAATTGGATGCAAAACTTGGTGCAAAAACAAATACAAAAGTAGACGTAAAAAATGGCTCTAAATTGAATGTACCATTAGACACAAAATAAGATGCAAAGGTGGACACAACACATGACTCAACATAAGATGCAAATATAAATGCAAATTTGGATGCTCAAAATGATGTAACATTAGATGCAAGAGATGGTGTTAAAAATGATGCAAAATTGGATGAAACAAATGACGCAAAATATGGTGCAAAATGAGATGGGAAAAATGGAGACAAATCAAACGTAAATGTGGATGTAAAAAATGGTCCAAAAAAAGATGCAAAAATGGGCACAAAAATGGATGCAAAATTTGGTGCTAAATCAAATTCAACACATGGTGCAAAGATAGGCACCAAAGCTGGTGCAAAAATAGAAGCAAAAACTAGTGTAAGACTAGATACAAAACCTGGCGTAAGACTAGATGCAAAAACTGACACAAAATGGATGCATAAAAAGACGTTAAATTGGATTCAAAATACAGTGTAAACTTGATGCAAATGATGGTGCAAAAATGGAAGCAAAGAATGACACAAAATAGGAAGCAAAAGAGAATGAAAAATAGATGCAAAAAATGACACAAAACTAGAAGCAAAACCTGTCATAAAATAAGATGCAAATCTTGGTTCAAAATTTGACGCAAAAAATGATGCATAGTTTGGTGTAAAAAATGATGCAAAATCTAGCGTGAAAAAGGATGCAAAATCAGGTGCAAAAAAGGACGCTTTAAAAATTGTACAATAGAGCCAGATTTAGCGCCAGGTTGCTCATCACAATTACAAAAAAAATGCACTAAAATTTGGCGCTAAATCTGGCGCAAATCGCTGGTTTTGTTGTAGTGAAAGAGAAAAAGTTAATTGGTATAGCAAAGTTTGGTATGCAGATCTTTGGCCGAAGATTAAAACCTTCCTCTGGCTCTTGATGCACCGAAGAACTCTTACTTGGGAGAACCTCCGGAAAAAAGGATTCATAGGCCCCTCACGATGCCCATTGTGTGAAATTGAGGAGTCGTCCATGAATCACCTCCTGAATACTTGTAAATGGAAAGAAAGCATATGGAAATGGATGGAGGCCATATTTAAGAGAGCAGAGAGGGATAGAAACTCAATACAGGAAAGCATAAGGAATTGGCGAAGCAACATTTCCAAATCCCAATTGGTTAACACATTATGGAAATTAACCCCAGGATTTAAAGTGTGGACGGCATGGAAAGAACGAAACTGGAGGGTGTTTCAAAATGAAGTTAAAACCACAGAAACCATTAAAGTCATCATTTTGCAAAATATGAGGGAAACGGTTCTTACCAGAGGGAAAGTAGAACAGAACAAGGATTTCTCAGTAACTGACCTGCAAATTCTGAAGGCATTTGGTATTGAGACAGGTTCCATCATGGTCTCCTCTGAACTACGTCAACAACAAGGACCCTCCATGAATGTCTAGTCACCACCACCAACAGGCTTTCAAAAACTCAACTTTGATGGGGCTTCCCGTGGGAATCCTGGTCCGGCAGGTATAGGAGGGGTCCTTCAAAACCAAGAAGGAGAAATACAACATATTGTCAATCAATCATTGGGTGAAGTAACCAACAATGAAATGAAGTTTGTGGCCTTAGAGCAAGGATTACGAATTCTAATATGCCTAAACACAGGAGCTACAGTGGTGAAAGGAGACTCCCTTTTGGCGATCAATGCAGCAAGGAAAATGAAAATGGGGGGGAAACCGAGTAAGGTTACTAAGCACTGGAGGTTGGCCAAGGTCACAGAGCTCATAGCTGAGCATCTCTCAAGTCTCGACGATATCATTCTGCAAGCTGTGAGAAGAAAGGCAAATGCAGTGGCTGATTGTCTGGCCAACTACGGGATTGATCACCACTTCACCTACCCGGACACCTGTTGGTATGATGTCACATGCACAGAACTTCGGGATAAGTGTTTACTCCTCTCGAGACAAGACGTTCGTTAAAGGAAGGAGGGTGGCTGAGGTACGTTGGATCATGCCTTAACAGCAAATGAAGAGGGACTATCGGAGGAACATCGAGCGTAAGGACCATGAATTACATGAAGAAGAGTGGGAAATCATGAACAAGGACAAAGTGCAACAAACGAGGAGATCGAGCTACAAAAAATATGATAGGAGACGGCAACAAATCACAGGGGAGGACACTTGGCGTTCTTTCAATTGCCTCAAGCGTGGCAGAGTTAAGACGCTGGATACGCATCATGAACAGGAATTGGGAATTTGTAATCGCAGTTATTATGGTAGGAACAATGCCTATCCGACGGCGGAGTGGAAGATCTGCCACACCTTCACACCCGCAACTATATCTAAAGCTTCCAACTAGGAAATTAGCATATTGACTTCTCCCGGCTCGCCTCTTAGCATTCGCAGTGCTGCTAAACTATCCAGTGATTTCGCGACCTGCAATAGCATAATGGTGCGTGAAGGAAGTCGAAGTGTTTGCGCTAACCGGGATCTGAGGAAGGCCTGGGAGGCTTATGAGACACGAACCACCCAGAAGGAAAAGCACAAAATAGCAGAGCTTGAAGCTGTAGTAACAGAGGAGGAAGAACGTATGAACGAGCAAGATTTGGAGAAGGAAATGGAGTGGATTTCTGATCCAGGCACATCAACCACAAGAGCAACTCAATTTGTTCGAACCCAGGCAGAAATGTGGAGGATGAAAACCATGTTGGCTAAGGCGCTCAGCATGCAGGCAGCCGAATTCAAAAAAGTTAAACAAGTTGTCTCTCTTAATTCAACGGAGAATCTGGCGAGGCTTGATGCCTTGGAATTCAATCTCAGCGCCTTGACTCAGGAGATCGGAGTCCTCTCGAGGAAAGTTAGTGTACTCATCAGTATCCTCAGGCTCTCCATGCAACAGGAAGCCACTGCAGGGAATGCAGCCGAGAAGGAGGTAATCGACACCAGTCAGGGGAAGAGGCCCATTCTTCAGAGGATTCCGCAGACTGAGAAAACCACTGCAACGGCCGGCCCAAGTCATCCCAGTAAAGACTATGTTACCCTGAAGCTATAATGGCTTCTTTGTTCCTGTTATCTTGTTTTGATTTTGTTATGTTATGTTCATGGCATCTAGACTCCTGGTTTCAAGTAGCAGTAGAGGTCCTCTTGGCCTCTATCGGTCCTGTTGGCACTACTGTCCAGCAGCCCTGCGTGGTTAGCTCCGGGTTCAGTAGTTGAAGTTTTAGTTGCTTTTAGTCTTTTTGAGCATGCGTCAAGGTTGTGGCTTAGTCTGTGCATGCAGACCCTTTTGTATCCTATGTATTTTATGAATTAATATAAAACCGCTGATTTACAAAAAAAAGATATGTAATATTTTACAAAATATTAATAATAAAAATAAGTAAATGTATACATGCTTACATGAGGCATATTTTAACATTTTGATGTGGAGAATGTGAATTATAAATAAAATATTTCAATGTCAACTGCATATATACCATACCAACCTAAATCTATTTAAGCGTATTATATCAACCTAATTTTACAATCATAGTTTCAACCATACTAAACTTTGTAATTTATAAAAATATCTTTGCATTTTTTTTAAGTCGTTTTGCATGCAATTTCATATATAAAAGTTTGATATAAGTTCACCAATACATAATCTATAATAAATATTATTTCATAAAATAAACATCATGATGATAACCATCTAACAATCATAAACATCATCTAAGATACACATTTGAATTCACTACCATCATCTAATTATATACGCTTCTAGCACATATAAACGTCATTAGCTATCACAAAATCGAATAATCTAACAGGGCATCATCATCGTGTGATCATTTAACAAAACACAAACATTCTAATCTAACATCATCACCACACACATCCTCAAATTAATATAAATCTCATGTCAAATAACTACTATATTCACATACACATCTATCTGCAAGCACATTAAATGAACATATCTAACATGACCTAACAATATACACATCAACATTAACATATAAATTAAGTAGATAAACATGAACAAAAAGAATGCAATATATATATATATATATATAGATATACACAAACAAGTCAAAGAGCTACATCAAGTCAAATATCTACAATCAAATATCTGATAAAACAGACGTAGTACCAGGCTGGTTTGTAGTAGAAGACGATGGATGGTCAACTACTGCATGATCAACATCTATCAAACTCAACTAAGGTGGAGAAGAAAGTGGTTGGTCTGCATGAGTAGAAGATGATGGATGATCAACTGCGTCTGCGCCTTGAACGTGGTCTAGTGAAATATGAGATGGAGGAGGAGGAGGTTGGTTTGTTGATCTGTCAGGAGAAACATGAGGCACATCCTCTAGCTCTAACATCTCATCATCAGACGACTGACGAGATGGAGTACTACTAGAAGGATCACCGACACCTTGATGGCCATGATCCGATGGGGTGGTACTACCAGAAGCATCATGATCACCACCCTCATCACCTTCATCGCCCTGATCATCATCATCAGCACCCTCATCTGATGTATATGTTGTTGCATGGTGCTGGCATGTATCCCTCATCGTTGTCAGTACCCTACTAGCTCCGATGATATGCCACGTAAGAGACATCATCTCACGCAGACAGTGCCTATACAAACCCATGAAACTATAATAGTGGTGATATCTTGAGGCCTCACAGTACAAACTCCTGCATCAATCAAAACTGTGGTCAATCTATTGTAGTGGTCCATCTGAACTCGCAGACCATGTCTACGGCCCCGGACACCCATGCCCCCTTGAGGATGTGCCTCACCCTCTTGGGCCTCGCCCATCTCCTCGACATCTGGTGGGGGAGGAGGCACGTCCCCATCAAATGTGCCGATATCTACAAAATATATAGTACAGATAAATAATTAGACAATTTCATTAAACAATTTAATAAAACAAGTTAAATAATGTGCTAGAATAAATTTTATTCTAATTCATTAAAACAATAAAATGAAACTAGCTGATTAATTTAAAGAAACACTAATATTACCTCTATCATCTAGAGGCTCAGCCACTGTGAAGAAGATGTTGGGACACCCTTTCCAATCAATCCCCGCATATGAAAACGCCAACATGACAAATGCATGGTCATCCTCACTGACCAGTAGCGCCAATGCCTCACAAGAAATCATCGCTGGAAACTCTGGTAGGCCCCTCTTGGGCATCATCTTCCCCCACATGTGCATCCAAACCTCAGTGGTTGGCCTAGGATGGCGATGGAAAAATGTAGGCCTCGTCTCTAGAAACCTCTCAAAAAATAAACAAAAAAACTCGGAAGTGAAAGGGAAGGTCACCCTCCCATGTCTCAATGCACGACATCTATATAAAGCTATGAAAAATTGCCTCAAAAAAATGGTATACCATCTGATGCAAAGTGGAATATGAATCAAAGAATCGACATAATATAAAAGAGGGCAACTAATGCACTACCCATTAGTACTAGAGTGTGTAATGGTGGTTACTAATAGTGAGAGGCACCTAACCTCCTCTACAGCAAAAGAATAAATTTGTAGTTGTCCACCACAGACCTGAAAAGTTGATGGATGGACTGCATGAGGTCCGACATATCTTAGAGTGTATGCAAGTTGAGTCTCAGTTGCAACCTCATGGGGGACATCAGGGAAATGGGGAAAATCCTCCCCTCTCCTAGATAGGCCAGTGATAAAGTACTTGTCCTCCTCAGTGGGCTTATACCATGCCATAGGAACAACATGGAAGGCTTTCTCCTAGACATTCTACCTGCAGATCAGATGCGCCAAAAAGACAGAGTGCGCCTTAAGGGATATAGCCTCCTCATAGTACTTGAGGAGGCCTACTTTCCTCAAGAGTGCTTGGGTTATGGAAGTAATAGGGCGGGGATATAAATCTCTATCCCTCTCTCTAGACTACCACGTTTGGATCATATTGTATGGGTCTGCTTGTTGGCCTATTTGTGTTGCCATTGATGTCACATGTTGAAGTCATGTACTCATGAGTCTACATGTCAAGTCTTGAGTATGTTGTATACTTGTTGAAAGTTGTCATGCTGATGTAACTTTATGTACTAAGTCTCAGAAGATCTGTAGGAGAGGTGTCATGAGGTAACAAGGCCTCACCTAAATCTGAGCTACACCTGTTCTAGAGGTCTAGTTGATGTTGAGTGTGATTTCTTTTTGAAGTTATGTAGCTGGGTTTATGATGTCAATATGAGTTTGGAAGGATGGTTTACAAGTCATTTCACTCCCTTGAATCTTTGTTGCAAGTTTAAGGGTTGGATCCTTGTTTTAAGCCATGCTTTGCCCGAGTTGCATGGATGGAGGCTCATCAGAGTGACTGGAACAGCCCAGTCGCATGGAGGACAAGCCCATGCAAGCGACTAGCCTTCCAGGAAAGTTTTTCCAGACTTGTGTGTGTGACTGGGAGGTTTTATGAGATTTTCTCTGGATTTCTCGTGCTCCTGTGGAATTAAATTATTTTTGGCGAAGCTTATTGACAGATTTTTCCAGAAAAAGGCCACGACAAGTTGTGGGGCCTCCAGAAATTGATCAAGTTTGAAATTATTAAAAGGGATAGTGGAAGTAGTGGTTTGATATGGTCAAGATTCCAATCTCAATCATTTTTGAAGTGTGTGAAAAGTTTTTGTGTGAGCTCCATCATCTGAAAAATTAATTGACTTAACCATCTCCAGTTTCTACAAATATGAGAAGAAAGGAAGTTCATTTGGGTGGTTCTCTTGCAATGTGAGTGAGTGAGTGTGCATGTGTTACTAGTGCACAATGAATTATGCAATGAGTTTAGAGTTTCAAAATTGCAGTGAGCTTCAAAGATTATTCTTTAGCAGTGTTTTAGATTTGTGTGCAGAGATTGAAGATTAGTTTGGAGAGTGTGTGTGGAGAGAATTTTTCTCTCTATTGGAGTGTGGATTGTTGATGCATGAGTGTGTCTATTTGTTGCATGTTCTGTTTATGCAACAATATTTTCTGAATCATATCATTTTGCAGCAAGAATTGTTTGTACTTGGAGTGGGGGCTTCAAGCAAAGTGCATGTTGATTGTCTATTACAGGAGTGGGTGCTCCAATTTGGTTGTAGCCAACATTTCTCATTTCAGTTACGAGGTGGGTGCTCCATTGGTAGTGGTGGCTAGTTGATGTAATGTAAATGAGAATAATTTTGAAGCAATAGATAATAAGAAGAAGCAGCAAACAGTTCGGTGGTTTTTTGCCCTAGAGGGGGGTTTTTCCACCTAAAATCTATGTGTATACATGTGATTATTGTTTATGTGTTTCATGTGCTTGATATTACTATATTTGTTGAAGTGAAATTTTGAATGAGTTTTAATTGCAAAAAAATTATAATATTCTTGTAATATTGATTCACCCCCAGTTGAAGGAAATGTAACTAGGTTCGGTCTTCATAAATGTACTTTTGATATTTGTATTTATTAAAGAAAAGAAATATTATTTTTAATACATGTCAATGGTTTTCTTGCTCATTTAAATAGGTCTAGCACATGTTAAAGTGTTATAGGTGAGTCAAATAGTCAAAAGAAAATGTTAAATACCTTAAGGACATGTTACACCATGTATATAATTGTTTTAGAGTCAAAAGGAATACCTCCAAGCAAAGTCGAAGTCATCTCCTTGCAACGAAAGCCTTCAAGCAGCAAAATGGTGAAGAAATAGACAAGTCGACCTCAGGTCTTCATGTCGGCCTCAAGTCGGCTTAAAATAAGGAGACAGACTCCTATATAAGGAACCATTAGACCTTCTCAATGTAGAATATAATCATCTCTGGAATCAGCGAGAGAGAGGATGAGTAAAGGGTACAAAAAGGGAAATTCTAAGGGTCTCCAAGTGTAGCGAAGAAGAAGGGAAGAAGAGTGAAGTTTTGGACTGTTTCTAGGGCTAGAAACAGTCACACGTTTGAAGAAAGAGGAGGATTGTATACAGGTATAACACAATTAACATAACAACCAAGTATCCATCTTTGTTTGGGCTATATCTTAGGCCTACAAGGCCTCTCACTCAAGCAAAGAAGTCCTCTCTCAATCGAAGATAAAAAGAACCTAAACTACAAGCTAACCTATCACATGTGCGAGAATTTAGGGCTATTGTACAGTCATATCAATTTGCATATATATCTCAAGAAGTATTTCATTGGAGCAAGAAAAGGGTGTCTCCATAAGCAAAGGACATCACCAAGAATTGAAGAAGGAACATCTCATCTAGAAGCTCACATAAGCAAGGTCTATCTCTAGACAAGGAACGAAGAAGAAGGTCAAAGTACTGGGGAGAAAAGTGCCAGAAGAAGAAATACTAAGTGTCAGAGAACAAAGTACAGAAAAGAGGAAGGACTTGAATTATGTTTGGAGGACATCCTAGTCAAGGGTCTAGGGTCTGGCATTGATCAATAAAGAAGCTTCAATAATAGAAACTTACCAAAGGGTTTTCCTCTCTAAGAGAGAGAGGTTTTGTCCCTAGAAGAGAGCCAACATTTGTGCTCTTGTCTTTATATTTTTGGTAGTAGTTTGATGAAACACACACTCTAATAATAAGAAGAACATCCAGCTAAGATAATTGTAAAAGTTCTTCACAATTTTCTATCAAGTCAAGAAGAATCCTAATATACATACTAGCCCTTGATTCTTCAACATGGTATCAGAGCTAAGGTGACACATTAAGGAAAGGGCATATCAAGAACACTAATCAAGGAAGGACATCTACAAAAGGTTAAGAATCTAACCAAGAAGTCTCAATCACTTCAAGGACAAGAAGTTCTACCATCTATCATTCATCAAGGAAGACTATAGATCAAGAATAAGAGCCTTACACAAAGGCACCTACAAGAAGATCAAATCAAAGTAGGACCTACATCAAGCTACAAGTCATCAAGCAACTCTCATCATCAAGCAAGTCCACTTGGAGAAAGCAACTTGAAGAACATCAAGATCTAAGGAAGGCAAGCCATCAAGTCTTCAAGGAGAAAGAAAGTCTACTACATCTCAAAATCTATCAAGTAAGTATATGTTCGCTTCTGAATATACATCAATGTCTTTTTGCAAGGAAAGCAATAAATTGGTAGGTACCAATAACTTTCTTGCATGGAAGAAGAGGAATGATTTACTTCTCAAGGAGAATGAACTCCTAGAACACATCAAAGGGAATGTTACTACTCTTGCTAAGGAACAAACTCAAGCCTCAACCAAGTATAATGAGGATGATACAAGATCTCAAAGGATTCTAATAGAATCCATCAAAGACTCTCTCATTCCTTATGTCTCCAAGTTGGAGACATCCAAAGATGATATGTAGGCAAGCTAAGATGAAGCAAGAAGTGCCACACCAAGGACAACCAAATGAAGCTAAGATGATCAAAGAAGAATCAAGATTTAGCATGTATGCATCAAAGTCTAGTCATGTTATCATTTGAATATTATTGAGTCATGGGAATAGTTCTATAACATCATCAAGTAGGAAAGAATATCTTTCACCAATGACATGCTCAAAGACATGTACTATAATGCAATGAAGGTCAACAAAATAAAATATTCACATAAGGAGTATAAGATTGTTGACTAAGAAGCAAGTAAAGAAGAAATGTTGACTAGTCCTAGAAGCAAGCAATGAATTTCTGCCACAAGGAGAAGAAAGTAATTGACCAATCTATCCAAGAAGAAGCAAAAGAAGAAAGAGATCAAGCTTGTGAAGAACACCATGATCACCGAGAATCACTATCTGAAAAGATACTTTGAAGACATCTCCTGGAAGAAGGCATGACAACTCTGACAAAGGAAGAAAAATATCAAAGGACCCTTGACACCTTTGAAGGCCTTGGAGATATGAAAGGTGCAGATAACTGATTATACTCTACATAGTTGTCATGATGAAGAAGCCATCCAACAAAATCACCATTTAATGTTGAAGCAATATCAGGATGAAATCATGAAGGGCTACTAGATCAGAGCATAGGAACAAGCAAGTACAAAGAAGCATCCATGTGAAGAATAGTCTAAAGCATAGACGAGATGACAAAGAATGACCAGATGACAAGAGAACCTGATATATGACAAGAATGCCACTTTCCACAAAGAAAGAATTGACATGACAAACTAGGAAGGAAAGTGATCGATGGATGGTGCCCTACCAAGAAGAAGTTCGACAAAAGACTTCATGACATCAAAGGAAGGAAGGAGATCAAGCAGATGGAGGACCCATGAAGGAGAAGTTGTTGATGAATGGACAAGTCCCTAGCTAAGAGGGAGTTAAAACAAGTTCCCAATTACAAAGGAACTTGGACAAGTACCTTGCCAAAGGATACTTGGGCATGTCTTCCTCAATTGAGAGGAAGAGATAGACACAACATTATTGTATTCACTTGGGAAGAAAGAATGGGAGGATTAGGTAATCATCTGGCATCTGATACTCTTTGAGGATGTGTAAGGCATCCAAGACAAGAGTAGGCAAGAGGACCGATATTCTTTGAGGTTTGGGAACCCAAGAGAAGAATAATCCTAGAAGGTCATAATCAGTGAACACCCAGGTGTGTATGTACCTTGAGATACAATGACTAAGGTGTCTATAATTCATTGGTCTTGCCAACATTGTGCTCTGGTCTATTGAGAGATAGAGCTGTCAGTCAAGGCCTTGTTGTGGAAGAAATTATGGTTATTATGATGCAATAACATATAGATTGGAAATCCGGTTTCTCTTATGTGAATTCTTCAAGATTGAAACATAGACAAACACCTAGTAATGTTGTATGAATACCTCCCTAGTTAAGAGGGAGTGTTGAAGGAAATGTAACTAGGTTCGGTCTTCATAAATGTACTTTTGATATTTGTATTTATTCAAGAAAATAAATATTATTTTTAATATATGTCAATGAGTTTCTTGCTCATTGAAATAGGTCTAGCACATGTTAAAGTGCTATAGTGAGTCAAATAGTCAAAAGAAAATTTTGAATACCTTAAGGGCATGTTACACCATGTATATAATTGTATTAGCGTCAAAAGGAATACCTCCAAGAAAATTCAAAGTCATCTCCTTGCAATGAAAACCTTAAAGTAGCAAAATGGTGAAGAAATAGACAAGTCTTCATGTCGGCCTCAAGTCGGCTCAAAAGAAGGAGACATACTCCTATATAAGGAGCCATTAGACCTCCTCAACATAGAAGATAATAATCTCTAAAATCAGTGAGATAGAGGATGAGTAAAGGGTACAAAAAGGGAAAGTCTAAGGGTCTCCAAGTGCAGCGAAGAAGAAGGGAAGAAGAGCGAAGTTTTGGACTGTTTCTAGGGCTAGAAACAGTCACATGTGCAAAGAAAGAGGAGGATTGTATACAGGTATAACAGCAGTAACATAACATTCAAGTATCCATATTTTTTTGGGCTAGATCTTAGGCCTACAAGGCCTCTCACTCAAGTGAAGAAGTCACTCTCTCAAGTGAAGATTAAAAGAGCCTAAACTACAAGCTAAACTATCACACATGCAAGAATTTAGGACTGTTGTACAGTCATATCAGTTTTCATATATATCTCAAGAAGTATTTCATTGGAGCAAGAAAAGGGTGTCTCCATAAGCAAAGGACATCATCAAGAATTTAATAAGGGAAATCTCATCTAGAATCTCACATAAGCAAGGTCTATCTCTAGACAAGGAACGAAGAAGAAGTTCAAAGTGCTGGGGAGAAAAGTGCCGAAAGAAGAAAGACTAAGTGTCAGAGAAAAAAGTGCAAAAATGAGGAAGGACTTGACTTGTGCTTGGAGGACATCCTAGTCAAGGGTCTAGGGTTTGGCATTGATCAATAAAGAAGCTCCAGTAAGATAAACTTACCAAAGGGTTTTCCTCTCTAAGAGAGAGAGGTTTTGGCCCTGACAGAGAGCCAACATTTATGTTCGTGTCTTTATGTTTTTGGTAGCAGTTTGATGAAACACACACTCTAATAATAAGAATAATATCCAGCTAAGATAATTGTAAAAGTGCCTCATTAATTGTTATCAAGTCAAGAAGAATCCTAATATACATACTAGCCCTTGATTATTCAACACCCCCCCCTCCCCCCGATTGTTATCAAGTCAAGAAGAATCTTAATATACATACTAGCCCTTGATTATTCAACACCCCCCCGCTCTCATTATTACTTTTTTCTAACAATTAGTATCAGAGTTTTTTCCTTTACTGAAGCTTGGCCTCTGAAAGGAAAATTCGAGAAGGGACAATGGTTGGCCATGATGTGAAAGTTCCAATTTTTTTTATGTTGAAAACTAAAACTTATGGAAGATGAGAATGGAGGGGAACCTCATGAGTTTAGGTGTTGATGTTTTCTCTACTATGGTGACTGGTTATACTATTCTTGATGTTCTTCCTTCAGACCCTGATGGAAAGAAGATTTTTCAAAATAATGCAAAAGCAAGAAATGCCATTATTGTTGCACTTAGTGAGAGTGAGCTGATAAAAGTCATGCATTGTAAATCAGCCAAATAAGTTTGGGACAAACTTGAGAATAGCTATGAAGGTGATAAGAAGGTGAAGAAAGTGAAGCTCCAAACCTATAAGATGAGGTTTGAGAGCTTGAAAATGAAGGAAGATGAAACTATTGCAGAATATTTTCAAAGAGTTGAATCAGTAACAAATATGATCAAGAGCATAGATGAAAATTTTCAAGATGAAATCATTATTGAGAAAATCTTGAGGTATTTACCAACAAGATTTAATCTAAAGGTTTTTGCTATTGAGGAGATAATTGATTTGAGCACTCTTACTATGGAACAATTGCTTGGAATTCTTACAGCTTATGAGATGCGCATGGTAGAAGAGAAATTTGAATCTAGTGAAGTTGCTTTCAAAGCCTCCAAGAAGGTCAAGGCTGTCACCAAAAAGCTCAAGAAACTTCCAAAGAAAATCAAGGAAGAGGAAGAGTATTCTAGTAGTGAATCTGATGATGAATTTGCTCAATTTTCCAATAGATTAGAAAGAGGTTCTGGAAAGTATAAGGGCAAGCTTCCTTTCAAGTGCTTCAAATGTGGATAAGTCATACATTTCGTTGCAAAATTTCCACACAAAATAAGTGAAAATGAAGGAAAGAAGAAGGTTATGAAGAGCAAAGATAAAACTCAGAATTTTTGAAAAGATAAATCCCAAAAGAGAAATTTTTACTCAAAAGAAGGAAGTGATATTTCAGATGAAAGTAGTGAGAAATATTCATCAGAAGAAGAAGAGCACAATGAATGTGTTCTCATGGCTTTTGATTCTAAAAATGAATCAGATCTTGAGGATGGAGAGAATGATTATGAAGGTGAGCTCATTACTGCATTTGATGAGCTAAGCAAATCTAGAAATAAAATAAGTTGTTGAAAGAGGAAATACGCAAGTTAAAGGAGAATAAATCTTCTTTGGTTGATAATTCTTTGAAGACTCAATTCCATGAGCTTGAGAAATTCAAATAAAATTTGTTGCAACAAATTGTGATTCAACAAAATAATTTGGCTGAGTTGGAGAAGGAAAATGAATCTTTGAAGCAGAATATTGAAGGAGCTCCTATTGAATGCACTCATGAAGAAGACATCATCTGCTTAAAGAGAGAATTGGAAGAAGCAAAAATGAGAGAAAATGTGCTCACCAATCAGGTGGAAGAATGGAAAGAAAATTATCACAAATTTGAAGTAGAAAGTGTTGCTTTCAGGGAAAATCTTTCAAAATCATAAACTAAATTGTCAAGGGATCTGAAACCTTGCAAAATATTCTCAACATGCAAAGGTCACCAGAGGACAAAACTGGTTTGGGATACAAGCCTCCTCTACAAAATGCCAAAGATCAGCCAAGTACCAGTTATGAAAATGCTTTGAAAGGAAAATAAAATCAATCAAATATTGTTGCAACTAGCAAGAATGTGCAAAAGAATGAAGTTGAAATCAAATCAGCAGAAAATCAGCAAGTCAAGCAAGAAAAGTCCTCAAATTTCACTTCCCCATCATGGCAACAAAAAGTCAGGTATCCTACATTATTTTATGGTTATTGCTTTGCATGTAATAATTTTGGACACAAAGCCATAAATTGTAGGTTGAAGATGTTTCCTAGAAGAAATGTTGATAGATCAAGAATTTCTCAAGGGACAAATATTTTGCATGCTAATGGAAATAATTATTTTTCTCCACTAATGAATGAGATTGAGTGTTTCAAATGCAATAACTTTGGTCACAAAGACAGATTGGACAAGAAAACCAAAGCTCAAAATGTGCTTTATGTTGATGGATTGAAGCACAATATCCTAAGTGTGAGTCAGATGTGTGATAATGGGCATGAGGTGACTTTCAAATCTAAAGAATGTGAGATTAGAAATGAAAATTCAGGAAAGTTGGTGGCAAAGGCTATTAGAAGTGACAGCAACATGTATGTTTTTTATGACACTAGACACAATTATTGCATGAGAAAAATAGAAGAGTCTTGGCTATGGCATAGAAGATTGGGACATGTTAATTTTGATAATCTAATCAAAATTAGCAAGAGTGGAGTAGTTAGAGGTTTACCAAGATTGGCCAAACCAGAAAGCACAATATGCAAGTCATGCCAATTTGGGAAACAAACAAGAGTGCATTTCAAATCCAAGGAGTTCACTACAAGCATACCATTGGAGCTAGTGCACACAGATGTCTTAGATCTGATAGAGGAGGTGAGTTCATGTCCAAAGAATTTTAAGATTTTTGTTAAGAGCATGGGATCAAGAGGAAATACTCCATAGCTAGAACACCACAACAAAATGGAGTAATGGAAAGGAAAAACAGGTTGGTCCAAAACATGGCACAAGCAATGTTAGATGAAGTTGGTGTATCAAATACTTTTTAGGGAGAAACAACTCAAACAACAGTATATTTGGCCAATAAAGTTCTTCTTAGGCCTAATAGTGATAAAACTCCATATGAGTTGTGGAAAGGAAGACCAACAAAAGTTGATCACTTCAAAATATTTGGGAGAAAGTGCTACATCAAGAAGATTGAAGACAAGCTTGGGAAGTTCGAACCAAGAGCTAATGAGGGCATATTCCTTGGATATTCCTTCAAGAGAAAGGGATACAAATGCTACAACAAGAGAACCAAAAAGGTAATTGAAGGTATTGATATTGTTGTTGATGAAAATTTGCCTAAATATAATGATTCCCAAGATGTTGCAGTTGATCATGATTTCATAGAATATGAGGATCAAGAATTTTTTGAAGAAGAGGAAGAAGAGAGAAATACCTCCACTACAAAGAAGGCTCCACCAAGTCACATTCAAAAGAAGCACCCGAAAAGTAAAATTCTTGGAAGCAAATATCTTGGAGTGCAAACAAGGAGAAAGTTTTTGGATAGCTTCAATCAAGCACATTTTGCACTTTGTCTCAAGTAGAGCCCAAAATCTTCAATGAGGCTAAAGAAGATCAATTTTGGGTCAAAGAAATGAATGAAGAATTAGATCAGATTGAGAAGAACAACACATGGGATCTTGTGCCAAGGCCAAATGATAAAAACATCATTGGAACCAAGTGGGTGTTCAAGAACAAGCTAAATGAAGAAGGCAAAGAGATAAGGAACAAAGAAAGGCTTGTGGGCAAAGGGTATGCTCCGGTAGAAGGTATTGATTTTGATGAAACTTTTGCACTGTAACTAGATTAGATGTTATAAGAATGTTTTTGGCCTTTGCATGTCACAAGAAAATCAAAGTTTGTCAAATGGATGTAAAATCCACTTTTTTGAATGGTGATTTAGAAAAGGAAGTGTATATAGAGACGCATCCTGGACGTTTCTTATTGGGTGATGATGATAATCTAGTGTGCATGTTGAAAAAGGCTCTTTATAGCTTGAGACAAGCTCTAAGAGCACGGTATGCAAAGCTAGACAAACATCTACAATAGCAAGGCTTCAAAAAGGGATCTACGCACAACAATTTACATATCAAATTTGACGCTGATCATTTTCTAATAATTGCTATATATGTATATGACATTATCTTTGGGAGCGATTTTGAGATGATTGGCCTAAATTTTGCACAAGAAATGCAAAAAAAAAAAAATTGAGATGTCAATGTTGGGTGAGCCTACTTTCTTTCTTGGTTTGCAAGTTATTCGAGATGAAAAAGGCATTTCTATTTCTCAATCAAAGTATCTTAGAGAGAAACTAAAATAATTTGGCATGGAAGATTGCAAACCTATGTGCACTCCTATGTTTACTAGTTGTAAATTGAGTAAAGATGATGAATCACCATAAGTAAATCAGTCCATGTATCGTTCCATGATTGGAAGCTTATTGTATCTAACTTCTTCTATAACTAATATTATGCTAGCTACTAGATTGATCTCAAGATTTCAAGATAATCCCAAGGAGACTCGTCTTAATGTTGTAAAGAGGATCTTCAAGTACCTTCAAGGCACTCTTGACTATGGATTATGGTATCCTAATGGTAAAAGTTTCAATTTGATCACTTTTACTAATGTTGATTGGGTGGTAGTATTGATGACAAGAAAATCACTTCAGGAGAAGCTCATTTTTTGGGGGATTGTTTGGTTTCTTGTGCAAGCAAGAAACAAAGCTCTATCTCTTTGTCCACAGCTGAAGTTGAATATATAGTAGCAGCCACTTGTTGTACACACATATTATGGATGAAGCAAACTCTTCAAGACATGCATGTTGAGTATGAAGATCCTCTTCCCATCATGGTAGACAACACAAGTGCAATAAGAATCTCCAAGAATTTGGTTCTTCATTCCAAGACCAAACACATACCAATAAAATATCATTTTCTAAGAGAACAAGTGGTCAACAAAGTTGTGAAGTTGGAATATATTGCTTCAAATGAACAAATTGTGGATATCTTCACCAAGCCACTTCCAAGAGAGCAATTTGAATATCTTAGAGAGCATATGGGTGTTGTGCCTTTTTGAAGGCATTGAAGAGTTTTTTATGGAGTTTATTATTGCCAAATGGTTGCCACCAAGAGCACTTTCAGCTGCAAAATTTGGAGAATGGGTGGTGATTGGTTGTTTGCATGCTTTTCAAGTCATTATGAACTATTTTTCTTGCTTCTTCTTGCTTCATTTCAATATGGGTTGCTTATTCATGTATATTTCTTCTTCAAGATGGTGTGGTCTCATATATTTAGGGGGAGTATTTTTTCACCTCTTCAGGGGGGGATCTCATTTTTGTTTATGTATCACATTGTTGTTATGTATTTTATCTTGCCATGTAAAGCCCCTTACATTGATGTCAAAGGGGGAGAGAGAGTGAGTTGTGTATGTGCTCAGCTTCATATTGGTGTATGTAAATGTAATATTTATTTTGAGAAGCTACAAGTTGACATCTTTGGCAAAGGGGAGTTTGTTGGCTTGTGTTGCCATTGACGTCACTTGTTGAGTTCATGTACTCATGAGTCTATATGTCA
The DNA here is from genome assembly GCA_031772625.1 of Pinus tabuliformis. NCBI lineage: Eukaryota > Viridiplantae > Streptophyta > Pinopsida > Pinales > Pinaceae > Pinus > Pinus tabuliformis. Next base: position 1,295,540,739 of record CM062804.1, on the reverse strand, counting down.
AGTCTTGAATTTGTTTTATACTTGTTGAATTTTGTCACAATGATGTAATTTGTTGTAATAAGTCTCAGAAGGTCTGTAGGAGAGGTGTCATGAGGTAACAAGGCCTCACTTAAAGCTGAGCTACACTTGTTCTAGAGGTCTAGTTGATGTTGAGTGTGATGTATTTTTAAAGTTATGTAGTCTTTTGATGTCAAGATGAGTTTGGAATGATGGTTTATAGGTCATTTCACTCTTCTGAAGCTATGTGGCAAGTTTGAGGGTTGGATCCTTGTCTTAAGCCATGCTTTGCCCTAGTCCGATGGATGAAGGCTCATCAAAACGACTGGAAAAGCCCAGTCGCATGGAGGACAGGCCCATGTGAGAGACTAGCCTTCCAATCAAATATGTGAAAGCTTGTGAGTGACTCAGAGGTTTTAGAAGATTTTCTCTAGATTACTCGCGCTCCTGTGGAATTAAATTGTTTCTGGAAGAGCTTATTGATGGAATTTTCCATAAAAAGGTCAGGATGAGTTGTGGGGCCTCCAGAAATTGATCAAGTTTGAAATTATCAAAGGGCTAGTGGAAGTAGTGGTTTGATATGGTCAAGATGCCAATCTCAATCATTTTTGAAGTGTGTGAAAAGGTTTTGTGTGAGCTCCATCATCTAAAAAATTAATTGACTTAACCATCTCCAGTTTCTACAAATATGACAAGAAAGGAAGTTCATTTGGTTGGTTCTCTTGCAGTGTGAGTGAGTGAGTGTGCATGTGTTACTAGTGCACATCCAGTGAATTATGCAATGAGTTTAGAGTTTCAGAATTGCAGTGAGCTTCAGAGATTATTATTTAGCAGTGTTTCAAATTTGTGTGCAGAGATTGAAGATCAGTTTGGAGAGTGCGAGTGGAGAGAATTGTTCTCTCTATTAGAGTGTGGATTGTTGATTCATGAGTGTGTCTATTTGTTGCATGTTTGTTTATGCAATACTATTTTCTTAATCATATCATTTTTCAACAAGAATTGTTTATACTTGGAGTGAGGGCTTCAAGCTAAGTGCATGTTGATTGTCTATTGTAGGAGTGGGTGCTCCGAGTTGGTTGTAGCCAACATTTTCATTTCAGTCATTGGGTGGGTACTCCATTGCTAGTGGTGGCTAGCTAATGTAACGTAAACGAGAATAATTCTGAAACAATAGATAATAATAAGAAGAAGCAAATAGTTCGATGGTTTTTTTCCCTGGAGGGGGGTTTTTCCACCTAAAATCTATGTGTCTACATGTGATGATTGTTTATGTGTTTCATGTGCATGATATTACTATATTTGTTGAAGTGAATTTATGAATAAGTTTTAATTGCAAAAAAATTATAATATTCTTGTAATACTAATTCACCACCCCTCCCCTCTCAGTAGTACTTTTGCCTAACACTGCCTATTGCTACTGCTCCCTCTGTTAACGTCTCTACTACATAATTGACATATAAAATACATTAGCCTCATACATAAAATACAATTTGTTTTATTAAATGAAACATGTATGTATAAATATGGAAACATAACTTTGAATTTTAAAAAAAAAAAAACAAAACAAAACAAAAAAAAACAAAAATAATTACTGGTGTGCACAAAACACAGTCATGCACTGGTGTCGGTGCGCGTTCAACCACAACCGCACCACTAATGGTGCGCAAATAAGTATGAAGCACCATTGTTGGTTCACAATTTTAACTTTTGATAGCAGTGCAGACAACTTGTGCAATGGTGCACATAGATAAACTTTTCGCACCAATACAGAACATTTAGGTTATCGAACACACTGAATTATGGCTATATTTTTAAATATTAAATTTACGGTGTGTTTGGTAAATTAAAATGCACCGGGCATGATGCACCGACGTACAATCTGTCGCATCAATCCTGGTGCGTTTTAGTTTACAAAACACACTTCAACAAACAACGATTTGTTATGTTCACGCACCAATATGCAGTGCACACCGTAAATTTATAGGGTGCACCGCTATTAGTGCAAGCCGAAAATGCATAAAGTTGTGGCTATATTTTTAAATATTAAATTTATGGTGAATTTGGTAAATTAAAATGCATCAGGCGCGACGCACTGACATACAATCTATCACATCAATCCCAGTGTGTTTTAGTTTACAAAATGCACCACAACAACGGTGGTGTGTTATGTTCATGCACCGATATGCGGTGCACCCTGTAAATTTACAGGGCACACTGCTATCGGTGTGAACTAAAAATCCACCGAGGTATGGCTATATTTTTAAATATTAAATTTGCAGTGAGATTGGTAAATATAAACGCACTAGGCATGATGCATTGATGTACAATCTGTTGCATCAATCCATGTGTGTTTTAATTTACAAAACACACCGCAACAACTACGGTGTGTTATGTTCACGCATCGATATGCGGTGCACCCTGTAAATTTATAGGGCGCACCGATATGTGGTGCACCCTGTAAATTTTATAGGGTGCACCATTATCAATACGATCTAAACATATCGAACACACCGCGCGGTGAAAAAAAATTGAAAAATAGTGGTAAATTTAGCCTAATTTACAATTCTAATCTGCTAAAAATTTAAATTACAAAGAAACATAGACATTACCTAGACATTTTATCATCGGGGAGGCATTGTGGACACGTAATGGAGAAAACAAAAAAATTAGGACAGCTTGAGAAAATTGAAAACTCAAACAATGAGCACAGTACAGAAGGATGGTGAGTAAGAGAAGCACCGACATCAAGGAGCTTGCATGTGGAAACAGTGGCACCAGTGCTTTCGAGCTCTCCTGCACTATAGATTGTAAAAATTAAAATTATGGTCGGGAGTGTTTTTTTATTTAACCCTCCTCCGGTGCATTTCTCCAAACGCACCGATGTGGGATATGTCCAAAAGCACCACATTTTTTTCAAATTAAACGATATCATGGTGCTTTTCTCAAGATGATCTGGGGCATTCCTCTACAAGTATTGCTCTGATGCTCTATTCCTACTATAACACCGCTATTTTTTTAGAATTTAAAAACTGCCTAGTGGTGCTTTTTATAAGATGCCCCAGGGCATTTTGTTAAGATTTCCACACCGGGACGTTGTTGGAAAATAGCATTTCATTTCTCTGAAATTTAAAACTATAGTGGTGCTTCTTACTGGTATGCACTAGGACGTTTTACTATGTGAAGGGAATTGGTGATCTTGATTGTTCAAGCACCGGTGCGATATGATTGTTAGCGCACCGTGTTTTTTTATTTTATTTAAAAAAATAAATTAAAATAAAATAAAATTATCGATAATGTGCCATGTTATTGCAACGTCGATGCTTGTATGGATAGTAAAACACCGGTGTGTTTCTGTATTTTAGACGCATTGTTCAAAAAGCATCCACTAAAACATCTGCTTGCCCACCTTCGCTACAAATGGGTTTTTGGGCTATTTTTATAGGGGATTCCACAAAAACCTCTGCTAAAAGGTATTTTCTTTGTAGTGTAACAATCCACAATTTAAATATGCAAACTAATTACATCAATTTATGCGATTTATAATCAACACACAACTATTCAACTAATTAGCATAAAATTTCGAAAAATATGAGCAAAGACAACTTACATGTAGCGATGATATCCCTTATGATTTTAGAGTTGAACGTTATTTGAATCCTGCTAACTGAAACAAAATTTTGAGGACGACTCTCCACCCAACCGTAGGCTCAGATGCACATAATCTTTCTACAGCTGCGCTCCTCCCCCCTCTCCCCCCAATCAAGTACTACTACTAGGGGATCTTTTATCTCACAACAATTTTCTCCCAAGAGAATGGATGAATCTCATCCTCCTCATCCTCCATTAAATAAACCAAAAAATGGAAAAGGATTCATGTGCACACATTCAATGTGTCAACATGCCAACTTTTATTTCTTTATTTTAAGTTTTACTTAATTTAATATTTCTCTTAATTTAACTCTTTCTTATATTATTCATTTTACTTTTTTGATAACTTTACTTATTCTTACTATTTTTATTGTTTACTTATATATATATATATATTTATTTATTTAGAACTTTAGTTTATTATTTACTATTTTATTTATTTATTATTATACCTTCCGCAGGCAGGATATATTGTGTTTAATTTTTTGCTTGACCAACTATTAGTTTGCTTTGACAAAAAAAAATTGCACATTTCTCTATAGTTTAACATTAGAAATTGAATTTTATTATTTTTTGAAAATGTTTTAATATATTTATTTCAAATCTGATTGGCTCACCCCTTATTTTACAATGATGACATATGTACCACAAAATCTCTGGTTGGTTGTACCATCAAATCATTTACTGGCATTAATTCATCAAATATTTTACTGACCTTAATTCATTAGCACCGTCATTTTGGATAAGGGTAATCTCCACAAGTCATGAACGTAACCCCTATATTAAAGTCATCTTTGATCGCATGTTGTATGTTTGTCTAGTTATGTACGTAATCTCTGAAGTTACTTACAAGATAGGGGACAACGAAGCATCGTGGTGCAACCTAACAAATCATAAAATATTATCATTACGCCTTTGTAATTTGTTTATTATATTTTGTCAATATTACTATTATTGCCTAGTTGAGATTCGACTTACTCTTATTAATGAAAAAATCACATTTGATATTTAATATTGGCATAATTTGAGAGCATTCCCACACATTGAATTGAGTTTTCCTTGAACAACGAATTAATGAGACAGGGGCATGACATCAAATGACACCACCAATAGACCTATAACTCCATGCTTCATGCCATGAAATGGAATTTTCTAAGATGGAAAAATGTCAAAGTCATCAAACATTTGTCACGGTCATTTAAAATTCAATACAATATTACACCCTCTTGGAGGATACACTTATGCTCTTTGATTCAACTATGTTTGCATTCAATGTCTTTAGTATTATAAATAACAAAGTTCATGAAGGCAGATTGTTGGGAGGAATGACGCAAGGTTTATTTGAACTCTCAGTTTATTAAATATGATCAAAATGTTGTTATACATAATTTTATTACAATTAAAAAACAAAAACAAAAATTACTTTAATCAGATTATTTTACTTCAACGCACCTCACAACTAATCCTATTGATAAACAATTATCATATAATCAAATTTTCAACTATATAATTATAAAGAAAGGAATACAAGGAACAAATAACATATTATTAAATATATATCACATAACTAACATTTAAACAATAAATTCCTACCCACTTTTCCTTAAACTAACATTTAAACAATAAATTCCTACCCACTTTTCCTTAAAAGTAAAATAATGAATAAATAGGTTTTTCAAATAACATATAAATGAGTTCTTATTGTAATTTTCATTAAAATGGCAAAAAAATAAGTTTTAAAATTTATTTTATATAATATTTTTTTAAATTAGAAAAATGAATAAGATTTTTTTTGAAGGTTTAATATATAACATAGATTTATTTTAATTACAAATTTATTAAAGATTAAATTTCTGAAAACGCTAATATTTTAATCTAATATATTAAAATTCTTATAAAATATATAGATATATAGTACGCTTTTCTTATATATATATATATATATATCAACTTATGGATAATATATATTCTATATAGAGAGAGTGTGTTTATAAAATATACAGATATATAGTATACTTTTCTCATATATATATATATATCAACTTATGGATAATATATATTCTATATAGAGAGAGTATGTGTTTATTGTAAGTATTAAGTTTTTATGTTTTTATTCACTAATTCTAAACATAAAATTATGGTCTGCTTGGGGTAGCTCAATTGGCAATGGCTGTGGAAATGAAGTCTCACCGAACTAGAAGTCTTGGGTTCAAATCTTGTGTTATCCCCCAATCGGGGTGAGAAGTTGGACATGATGATGATGTAGTCCTACCAATCTTACAAACAAAAAAAAACACAAAATTATGAAATGTTATGATTTTGTAGAGTTTATTATAAGTATCATGTTTTTATATGTTTATTAACAAAATTTGAATAAATTGCACTTAAAAATATACCTTACATTACAGTCGAGTTTCCAACCACGTACATTGTCTTTGCAATTCCTACCGCCATGGTCAGAATTTTAGGCATCGCCCCAGTTAATCAACTAATTCCCCCATTGATGAGGTTGAAAATAAAAATAGGCTTACATTAGCAACAAGAATCATGTTTCTTTAATACTACAATAATGTCATAAATGGAAATATTTGTCAAAGACTCAAAATTGTCATTTTGACAGATTAAGGTAATTTCCAAATACTAACACTAGCCAACCAACCATCATCTAGATCTCTTCCTTAAAAGAAAGACAAATACAACTATTGGCTTATCTTTTCTAGAGACTCATTCATTTACTCTAGTATCTATAGTACATACATTGTAAGCAACCTCGGCTTGATTGTTTCACATATATATTTGGTTGAGTAAAATAATGGACCACATATTAACTTACATTTATGTTGAAATAATAATGTAATCCTATGTAATAATAGATTTATAAATGATATAAATTTTATTTTATTTTTCAAAACTATTGAATATATGTTCCTACCAAACATATCCAATTTTAGTAAATTTCTTATTAGAAAATTGAATTTCATGAAAAGACAGAAATATAGTCTAATTCTTTTATGTTTTTTTTTTTAATAGAAATTTGCTAACACAATCTTTTATGTTTTTTATTTTTTTAATAAAAAGTTGGTAAACGCATTTTTTTGTATGATATGGTAATTTAATTAGAAGTTTTAGTAATTTAAATTGCATTTTTAATGTACAAATAAATTTAACTCCAAAAAAATGAAACTTTTGAATGGTAAAAACTATATAACTTAAATTTACAATTTCAACAAATTCTTACTAAAATTTAGACAAAATAGATTAAAAAATATATCCAAAAATAAATAAAGAAAAATAGAAAACATACATATAAAATATTACACTGAAAGAAAATGCACAAAATACAACCTCGAATATAAACTTTGAAAAATATTTTAGGTTTTAAATTTACATAGTTAATAACCATTTAAAAATTACTTAATATTCATATAACAACAAAAAATTAAATCCAATATAATTAAGAATTTTTCTAAAATTGAAGCCAATTTTGTTTTGGGATTTAATTTATAAAATTAAGAAATATATATATATATATATATATTCATATTACAAGCTTCATAGCTATATATTCAATTTGTATTACCACTATTTCTTAGATTTAATGGCTATTAACTCAATAGCTATTTAATAATTAGTTGATGAATATTTATGAACAACTGAATAACCCTCTTTTTTTCCTAATCCCTTATTTTCCTATTTTACCTCTTTTTCTTTCAGTTTTGGTTTCCGATTCTCCATGCACTTATATAGGCTTCCATTTAAACTAGGCGGCAATTACTCACTACTATGTAGCTTGCTATTATATTCTCCTCATTATTTATTATTTATCTACTATTATTATCTTTTCTTTATTATTTATTATTTATTATTTATTTTCTTTATTGTTTATTATTTATTTACTTATATTTTAATATTACATTATATTATTTATTTATTATTTTTATTATTATTATTACTAGGGGTATTACATTTGTTACACAGTGTTTTGTCACACCTCCTATTCATATTCCAAAGTGCCAAAACATTGACTACTGTGCAACATATCCATCATGATATACAGACCAAAGCCTCCCTGAAGAATCAAAGGAAAATTGCCCTAAATCCATTCTGGAGAAGGTTGCTTAAAAACCTAATTTTTCGCATCAGCGTGTTTTTTTCCACTGTCTGCTTGTGTTGATGGCAGGTTTCTCAGTTATATACTCGGGCTGCCAGCACAAGTTTTCATAGGAAAACCCACGTTGAACCTCTTCTAGCAAGTTTTCCCAAACTGGAGGAGAAGCTTCGCTCACTAGAACCTTCAGGAACAACGAGCTGGATATTGGTTGTTGTTGATATGGTCGATCTCTCTCATTTGGGCCTCTTGATATTATCATCATGGGCTTTCCCCTTGAGATGTGGACCTTCCTCCCTCTTTTTTGGATCCCTAACTCCCTCTCCCTTCCATCCCTAAATGGTTGGTCATTGATTGATGCATCCCTATGTTGAGATTATGCTTACATGCTTCCCATTCTAGCTTGGAGAAGAAGTGCTTGAAGATTCTTTGCTTGGACTTAGACATTCACCAAAAGGAGGTCTCCAACATTAAGGCATAGGTTGTATGCTTCCCTTTTTAGCTTATGAATACATACATCTGATGTTCACTTTCCATAATTGTGTAAATGTTTATGTTATTAGCTTAATGTTCCTTGATTTGTTAAGTATTTTATATTTGATGTATGCCATATATTCTCTTGTATCTTGCATAGTACTTTGATCTTCCTTGCAGGTTCTCAGACATGAAGAACAACTAAGGAGTGAGGCCTAAAGTGAAATATTCAAAGCCACTTCTAAGGATCGAGTGATTAGCATCAAAACGAGGTAGGTTTATCCTTCCTTCTACATTTGTCAAACATAAGCTAGGAAAGTGTATGTTAGTTTGTTTAGTTTGTTGCTAGACCCACTCATTGGGCTAGAGGGATCGCCTCTGTCTACAAAGGGGATTTGCCTTCACAACAAAATGGCGACTCCACTGGGGAAGCTATAGCCTTTTCATCCTCCTTTCTCAACTAATCTCTTGATTAGTTTGACCGACCATCGTGTTCTCAGTTAGTTTGGGTTTGTATAGGTCTGCACAATCACTAGTTGTTATCTTAGAGTGCTCAGTTTGGAAGTGTTTGTGAAATTATTTTTATTTTTTGCCTCATTCCTCGCCCAACGCGCTTTTTGATCTGACAGTCGTGCTGCCAGCGTGTTTTTTATTAAAAAATTCGCGTTTATCCCCTGTTCAACGCAAATTTGGCCTTAATAACCTCATTGATCCTTGAGATTAGCAAAAATCTAGGGTTTCTCTATCAAACCCCAGTGTGTCTGAGCCCCTGAGGTCCTGTTTTGTCCTGCATGACTGGATTTTGTTGGTGTTTTGATTGATTACCTCATTTTATTAGCAAATTATTACTCCTTTGAACTTTCAAGTGTTTGAGTGCAATTGGATTGATTTTAGGGTTTATAGGTCGTTTGATTGTCACTTGTCGCTTGTGAGTGTCTTTGGGTCTTTGGTTTGTTGAATGATTAGGTCTGTTCATCTGGTGAAATCACTTGAAACATTGACTTACATTGGTTTCGGTTTGTCTTGTGCAAAGTTGTTTTTCATGTGTATTAGGTCATCTTGCATTTGAAATCCATCTTTGTCATTTATCAAACATAGATTACATTGTTTGGTTTGCAAACTGAAATGAGTATATTTGCTTATCTATTTGAAAGAGAAAGTGAAAGACATTTTCATTGAGTGCTTTGAATTTGGTGTTACTTTGATTGATGCCTTGTTTGCATTAGGAGTATTTTGAATCAAAATCTTTGTTTTTGCTTTAGTTGAAGCTTAGTTGCATGTAAACATCTAAAAATCAAAGAGAGCATCATATAAGTAAAGTGCATCTTAGTGAAGTGAAGGTCATTTTTTCTTTCAATAGATTGCATATTCATTAGTGAAAGTGAAGTTTAGTTTTCTCTTGCATTTTGCATTTGGAAAAGTTAGTGGAGGCATATTGTTTGATGCATTCTCTTGTTTGATGCATTAATTGCTTGAAATCTCTTCCCTCGTTAGTATAGAATTCATTGAAATGAAAGGTTTCCTTTTTCTCATATAGTTGCATTCTAGGATTCAGGTGACATCGTTTGAGCCCAAAATTGAAACATAATTCAAGAAAAACATTAAAATTTACTGAATTAACCTAAGGATCATTTGGAACTTAATGCAAAAATTTAGAGGTCTAGGCTAGAGACGTGTTCTAGCATCTATAAACCTAGTAGTTGTCATTATCTTCCAGCATTGTATCCCAGGGTGAAATCTCGTTCCACGTACGGAAGTATATAGGATCGTTCTCCAATACTTTCGGGTATATCGGAGGCGCTCCACATATGGAAAGTATATGGGAACTCTCTCATCGAATTGTTATACTTTAGACAACACTAACACAGACTTATGCTCCCCGTATTGTGGTGTATATATTAGGAGACCCCACTAGGTTGTTCCCCTTTAACCACATGTAACTGAGTCAGTCACCTTGTAAACGTGATACACCGAACATAGCATTCAGGGAGATCAATCGTCATACGTTAAGTCCTTGGTTTTGGCTAAGGTGTATCTAATGATTCACGGATACTTGGTAGACCCTATTGCCTAGCTTACCCCTCTTTTATTTTTCTTAATTTCTAAAATCAATTAATTGACCATGGAAAAACATCCTTCCTGTGGAAATACTCCTTAGTAGATCTTAGGTTGATACTGATGGAAACATTTCCTGAGTTTACCAGTTAAGGAAACCCCTCTGACGGGAATCCTAGTCCTTTTCCTTCTTTTGGAAATATTGGTGCTCCCTATATGGCAACATTGTCCCTTCCTGGATTGACCATTGGTCTGCCAGTTTGGTTATTTTCGACCTCGGTGATTCCGAGTGTCCAAACTTCTTTTCAACTGAGTTCTCCTCCACTGAACAACATTAACCTCATGTTGATCCTAAATTTTACCCCTCACCTTCTTCACCTATTTCTTCGCCTGGTAAAAGTTTGGATTCTAGTAGCTAGGAAGCTAAGAAGAAGAAGAAGAGGACAAAGAAGAAGAAGCAAAATAAGCAAGGGGGCAACCAAGCAACCATTGTTACATATGCAACTAATGTAGAAAAATATTCCAACCAACCCCGAAAAGTAAAATTCCCTTGCATGTTATGTAAGGGTGACCACCTTCTTCGGAATTGCCCTGATATTCCCAAGGTCTTAAAAGTGTAGTCCACAAGTTCACATCAACCTTTTTCATTAGCCTCTAGTGATGATACTGGTGATAAACCTTCAACTAGTAATAATAAGGTCTATGGGAAAAAGGGAAAAGTCAAATTTCCATGTAATTTATTTGAAGGTAATCATCCCATTCACCTTTTTCCTCTTATGGATGAAGCTTCCAAAGAGTTGGAAAACCTTACAGCTTCTCAACCTCATCTTCCGGTTGGGTATCGAAAGCTTTCCCCTGATCCTTCACTAGTTGATCCAGTGATTGATCAAAAGTCATCTTTGGTCAACCCCACTCTCTCTGAAAGTGAGTCTTATGAGTTCATTCTCGACCAACCATTGGTTGAGAAAATGGTAGACCTAAATCCACCATCAGTTAACCATACCTTTTAGTAGAGAGTGAACCTCATACCGCTCAGGTTATTCTGGTGTCTTCAGTTTCAAATTAACTAGAGGGAAATCCTCCCATTCCCGAGGTGCATGAGATTAGTTCTCTTGTTCCCATAGTGCAAGAGGGTAGCTCTCTCGTTCCTACGACACCCCCTCCGAGTATTTTAGTCACTTATTTTGATTGGAGTCGACTAGCAAGATATTGTCTTCCGTCTTATGTGCCTTTCCATATTACACAGGCTTATAATATGGTCGTACCTAGCACATTCATAGAGGAGGGTGCATTTATTAGTATTCTATGCTCAACTGTTTGGCAAGCTTTAGGTTCTCCGCAGCTTGTCCCCATCACCCAGAATTTGTTAGATTTTAACAGAGGAACCAATCAACCGTGAGGGATCCTTCCTAAGTTTCCTATTACTTTGGGAGGAAACATTGTCTATATGGACATGATGGTTGTCCAAGGCCCGTTGGATTTTAATCTACTCCTTGGATGTGACTAATTTTACGTCATGAAAGCTCTTGTCTCTTCTCTCTTTCGTGTGATGTGTTTCCTCATGAAGGAAAAATTGTGATTATTGGTCACCTTACATTCATTGGTCCTGAATCAACCCCCAATCAACCATCATCCCTAAATGGTTATTATATCCAAGTGGTATCACCCATGCCACAAGTTAATTACGTGACCACTTGTTCCATGCCCACATCTACTGATGATCTAGTAGCTGATGTAGTATGCCATGTACTGGGGGTATTGGAGCCCGATTTTTCATTTGGATCCCTGGACATGTATCCCTTCCAAAGTGTTGTTCTCCCATCTGATGAGAACCTCTTAGAAGCCATGGCCTCTTTTGGTCTGTGATCAAGGGCTTGGAGCAGAGTTCCTTGTCTTGTGTCAAACTCGTTAAAAAATGAAATAAAGTTCATGAGGATAGTTCTTTTACTATGTCAACCTCATTAAAAAATGAAATAGGTTCCCATAGGATAATTCTTTTACTTGTGTCAATCTTGTTAAAAAATGAAACAAGGTGTCATGAGCATGGTTCTTTTCTTATGTCAAGCTCGTTAAAAAAATGAAACAAATCCCCTTCCAATTCAAGTCTTTGATTAGCTCTTGTAAAATCCCAGTCAAGTATTTCACTTGATCTCGTAAGTGAACCTTCATACCATCCACTTAGGTGAATGAAATGAAGCTTGGGGGGAATATTCCTCGAATTGATTCATTATGTTCGGGGCATGCAAACTTATCTCAAGCATAGTTTATCTTTGTTTCAAGCTTGTGAAAAAATGAAACCATTGTCAAGTATGCTCGAGCATAGTTTCTCATGTTTCAATCTTGTGTAGAAATGAAACCATTCCCACCTTACATCTCGTGATTTCCATTTTTATCAGCCGATTTTTGACAGATGAGCCTTGGTTTGTCCATTCCATCGCCACCATCTATTTGGCCAATCATACAATCATATGCTTTCACTTGGTTGTTTTACCCTTTCTTGAGGAACATCTACAATGAGTGGTCTTATTAGCCAGTCTCTTGACCTAAAAACGAATCCTAATCCAAGCATAGTTTTTTCTCATGTTTCAAGCTTGTGAAAAAATGAAACCATTTTCAAGTATGCTCAAGCATAGTTTCTCATGTTTCAAGCTTGTGTAGAAATGAAATCGTTCCCACTTTATATCTCATGATTGCCATTTTTATCAGCCGATTTTTTCCATATGAGCCTTGGTTTGTCCATTCCATCGCCACCATCTCTTTGGCCGATCATTTGCTTTCACTTGGTTGTTTTACCCTTTCCTGAGGAACATCTGCGATGAGTGGTCTCATTAGCCAGTCTCTTAAAATTTACATGTTTTGAGTAGTTCCATCATCACCGAAACTAGTTCCTATCCTTTTATACCACTCGTTCCTTCGAGAGGAGTCATCTTTAAGCTCTTTTATGACTCTCAAAAAATGAAAAATTCACCGAGTACTTTTCATTTCGAACTCGTAAAATTAAATGAAATGACGTCTACTCAGTATAAGTTTAACCCTTTTCCGGACTGAGATAGAATATTGTATGAAAAAGGAATACCTTAGTCAAACATAGCTAAGAGGTTCTCTTGGATATTTTTTTCTACCTTTTCAGATTCAAGAGATGTTTTACGAAAAGGAACCTTTGGAGTTTTCTTTTCCACTTGTTTTTCAAACTCTCTAAACATGAAAAAGATGTCGAGTTTCACCTTCGTTGAACTCGTAAAACATAAACAACACAAGACTTGTCACCATGATGAGACCGAGTTTTCCTTCCTAGGACTCGTAAAAATTACTAGGATGGATTCATTCGAAGGATGAACTTATATGGCAAGCATATGCTATCCCCTTCAAGCTTGTGATAAAAAATATATGGGGTACTTGCCAGAAATGTGGGAGAAAAAGTGAAAGCGTTCATATCTTGTATCCTGTAAAGGTAGATTGTTGCTCTTGAACATGAAACTCATATCTTACTCGTGTCGAGTTTAGGACATCCTAACTTGGTCACTCACCTTCCTGGGCTTGGGGAATCCATTTTGCCTCTCATCTAATCATAATACTCCATCATCATGACCTTTGATCATATGTTGAGTCAAATGCTGCCAAACCCCAGAGTTGTTTCACCGATATGTTCAAGAGAAGTCTTATCTGCAGTTCTTTACCACTTATACATTGTCTGACTTTCTACCACAATTCTAGATCACACTTATCTACTCTACCACATCCTTTTGTTTTGTGTCAATGATGTGGGATTCATTATGACCCTCCTTCGACGGATCACTTCCTGTCGACTTCAGCTCATTATCTGGGAAGATGATCTAGAAACTCCCTTCCAGTACCTTAGAGCTTGCATGCCTTAATGGCAAGTTCTTCACATTCGACGACATGTTTACATCATTAAACTTCGATCGGTTCATTCCACAGGTGTTTGACTTCAGATCTATTATTCACATTCGTGGATTGTGTTTATTGTACCTTGAGAGCCATTATTATTATTGGTGGTTTCTCTTGTGCTTGTTAACATTTTACATCACTGACCGATAATCAGGTGGTTTTCTATCGTGTTCGAATTTGACACATCTATTCATGTGTTAGAATTCGTAAATTTATCCAGGTTGCGTGGAGTTATGAGTTATTCATGATTGTACACATGTTTCCTCGAGACGGATGGCTACGACCATACTGTGGGTCCATATTCATGATCATTTCTATTCATATGGTTGCGACCATACCAAGGATCCTTACACATGATCCCTTCCATTCGAATGGTTGCTCCCATACCATGGATTCATGTATTATTAGATGCCTATTCATGTATCATTAGGCATGATCATCAGAGATGTTAGATATGTATATGTATATGGATATGATTGATTTGCAGGTCTCTTGACAGTGTTGTTCTAGTCCTTGCACTGACTTGTAAAGCATCTCAGCCATCACTCCCTGTTTTGCCTTCATGCTTTAGGGGGCATCTGTTACACAATATTTTGTCATACCTCTTGTTCACTTCCTGTCCATATCCCGAAGTGCCAAAACATTGACTACTGTGCAGCATATCCATCATGATATACAGACCAAAGCCTCCCTGAAGAATCAAAGGAAAACTACCCTAAATCCATTCTAGAGAAGGTTTCCTAAAAACCTAATTTTTGGCATCAACGCATTTTTCTCCACTGCCTTCCCATGCTGATGGCAGGTTTCTCAGTTATACACTCGCGTTGAACCTCTTTTGGCAGGTTTTCCCAAACTGGAGGAGAAGCTTCGCTCACTAGAACCTTCGGGAACAACGAGTTGGATATTGGTTGTTGTTGATATGGTCGAGCTCTCTCATTTGGGCCTCTTGATATTATCATCATGGGATTTCCCCTTGAGATGTGGACCTTCCTCCCTCTTTTTTGGATCCCTAACTCCGTCTCCCTTCCATCCCCAAATCATTGTTCATTGATTGATGCATCCCTATTTTGAGATTATGCTTACATGCTTCCCATTATAGCCTGGAGAAGGAGTGCTTGAAGATTCTTTGCTTGGACTTGGACATCCACCAAAAGGAGGTCTCCAACATCAAGGCATAGGTTGTATGCTTCCCTTTTTAGCTTATTAATACATACATCTGATGTTCACTTTCCATAATTGTGTAAATGTTTATGCTATTAGCTTAATGTTCCTTGATCTGTTAAGTAGTTTATGTTTGATGTATGCCATATATGCTCTCGTATCTTGCATAATACTTTGATCTTCCTTGCAGGTACTCGGACGTGAAGAACAACTAAGGAGCGAGGCCTGGAGCGAAAGATTCAAAGCCACCTCTAAGGATCAAGCGATTAGCATTAGAACGAGGTAGGTTTCTCCTTCCTTCTACATTTGTCAAACATAAGCTAGGAAAGTGTATGTTAGTTTGTTTAGTTTGTTGCTAGACCCACTCATTGGGCTAGAGGGATCGCCTCTATCCGCAGAGGGGATTTGCCTTCACACCGACATTATATAACAACCCAAAATTACCGTATATAATTAATTATATCAAATATGTGATTAATACTCAACACACAAACTATTTAACTAATTTACATAGAATTTTTAAGAAAACATGGGTAGAGACGACTTACCAGTATCGACGATATTCCTTATTTGTGCTTTTGGAGTTTAATGCTATTTCAATTTCGCTAACCGCGACAAAGTTTCTGAGGATGACTCTCCACCCAACCGTAGGCTCCACTAGATATAATATTTCTACAGTTGACCACCTCTGAACCCTCAATGAATGTACTACTGCCAGGGCTTTATCTCACAACATTTTTCTTCTAAGAGAATGGATGAATGAATGAATGAATCTCATCATCCTTGTCGTCCATTAAATAGACCAAACGGTTCCAAAAATGGAAAGGGATCTGCACGCACACATTCGATGTGTCAATATGCCAACTTTTATTTCTTTATTAAGTTTTACTTAATTTAATATTTCTCTTAATTTAACTATTTCTTATTTTATTCCTTTTACTTTTTGTTAACTTTACTTATTCTTACTATTTTTATAGTTTACTTTTATATATATTTATTTAGAACTTCAATTTATTATTTATTATTATTATATTCTCCTCGTCCGCTTGGGGTAGCTCAATTGGCAATGGCCATGGAAATGAAGTCTCACTGAACCGGAAGTCTTGGGTTCAAATCTTGTGCTATCCCCCTGATCGGGGTGAGAAGTTGGACACGATGAAGATGTAGTCCTACCAAGCTTACAAAAAAAATTATATTCTTCTCATTATTTATTCATTTATTTATTTTTTTAGAGTGGTTCACGAACACCCTGGCCAACGGGTGGCGTTACATCCACAAAAAAATCTGGGTTGACGCCCCTCGGCCTACTGCAAGACCTGACCCCAAGGGCTTTGGCGAGAATGGACCCTGTGACCTCCCAATGGCGAGGCACTGATTTTGACCAACTGAGCTAACCCTTGGGGCTATTCTCCTCATTATTTATTATTTATTTACTATTATTATATTTTCTTTATTATTTATTTATTATTACTATTATTTTCTTTATTGTTTATTATTTATTTACTTATATTTTAATAATATATTATTTATTTATTTATTATTCTTATTTTTACTATTATTAGGGGTATTACACACTCCCTCTTTAAGCAACTTCATCTCAAAGTTAAGTTGAATTATTTAACATTTTATTTTATTTAGTTATTTATTACTTCAAGTTTGCCCCACACCCTCTACTGAACTAGTATAACCAGCGGACATCGAAAGTTTCCACAATACCCAGCAAATCCCAAGGAATCTCTATCATTTTTCCAAAATTTTGGAACCAAGCATAAAGCCTCATCGATTTGTACCATAGCCCAACATTGGCCCCAAGGATCATGCTCGGCTCAGTAGTACATGCAGTACTACTCCAGGCATCTCAAAAGGTTCTCCCACTCCCTCCACACTCACTAATGTACACAACCTCAAGTATCGAAGTCCTTACACCCCCACCAGACTTCAGCATCCCAATCCATTATTAAGCACTTGGCCTCCTCAAGATGGTCCCATAGCCCCTCAAGTGTTATCCATCAAGAGCTATACAAGACAAAAGAACCATCGGCATATGTAGTGTTGATTAAGTATGTCCCCATCCCATATGGTGTTACATATTCTCCCTCGCAAGTATGGGCTCACCCGAGATCATTAACTAAACTGACCCTCTTAACCCATTTGTGGATTTCCTGTTAATCACCACATCTCAACATGCAACCAATGCATTAGTTATAACTTCATAGTATCATAGAAAATAATCCACATGCCAATTCTTGCATGTCATCATAAGAACATAACATCATTGTTAATCACAACATTTTGAATAATAACAAATTGCATGCTCATGCATGTAAATACCAACATAAGTGATAACATGAACATATTTGCATCAAAGATATATCATGACATCACATAATAAAATAACCACATGTCAAAATAACCTCATATCATATGTAACATCATAATCTCTATGCATATCATATCCATCGTGAACATACGATATCATTATCATATCAAACTAAATGAATAAGAACAACATGTGCATCATTACCCTCATATCATCATATCATGAAACATCATCAATATGAAAATCATCTTAATACTTATCAAATATAGAAGAATAATACACTATAAGCATTCTTACCATGATTCATCAAATAAAAAAACAACTTCATTTGCTTATATAAACATTGAATACCAACTATGAACTAAGATTATTCAACATCCATCTAGGATCTAAGTTGTCTCATCAATACTATCAATGTTGTGTTCTAAACAAGATGTTGATTGCTTTTAATAATCATTTCCTCTTCTTTAAATAAGAAAGTTCAAAATTTACCAGATAGGCATAGACACACTATCAATGTGCTATAGTTCTGATACAGTCTCTTTACTTTCAAGTTTTACAGTTTCAATATAACGAAATGTTTGTTAATGAAAAACCTACTCCATGGCTATTTCAATATTATCATTGAATTATCTCTTAGTTTCATAAACATTCTTATGATTTCCAACCCTTTTCTTAAACATTAATCATAAACCCATCTTATCTGTGCTTTTCTTACAACATTAGGGTAATAATAAAATATTTTGTAATGAGTATAAGATTTCCAACTTCATCTTATTACTTTTTAACTAAAATATATAAAATGGAGTTGTCTTTAAAGAGACTTTTTGAAGCTTTTCCGGTGGGTTTTTCCGGTCAAAATCCGGTAGCAATTTATTGAAATCGCAAGTTTGATAGCTAATTTTTGCACAATCAAAGCGTCCTAGTGGTTTTTCAGGGTGTTGAATCCAAATATGCAGTTAAAAAACCATTTTAAATAATACAAATCAAGATTTAACCTCAATTCTTTCCGCCGGATTCCATCACCGGAATCTCCAAAAAGTCGCACTAAAGACAACTCCATATAAAATAAATAAAATACATTCTAAAAAATGAAAATAAAAAGACACAAACTTAAGATACTTGGAAAAAAATGACAAATTGTTTGAAAAAAAATGGTGTGAATATCTCCATTAAAATGTATCACAATCTCTAATCATCAAAAACATTTTTTTAATTATTTTTTTCCCTCTCTTTCTTTATATTTTTTTATATTTTGATTTTTTTAATAATACTAAGAGATAACAATTATTATTAACAATAATATTTATATTTTTTTATCACTATTAATTCTTTATTAAAGTACTTTTATAAAAAAATTACTTATTATTTGAATTTTATTAAAAATATCTAACATGCTATTAAATAAAAATATATAATTCTATAATATTAAAATAAAATACATAATATACTTCTAAATCATACCTACTGAACTTGAAATAACTACAAGCTTTTCTAACCCTTTTTATAATTTACTTAGTTAATTAAATTACTACCTTTTTTCAGTAAGAAAAAAAAGTTGTATTATATTCATAGATAATTTTGATATATACAACATCTGTCAGAGCTGGTGACAGCCTGTAGGCTCATATAGAGGGAACATGAAAAAGTAAGAACTATAAGTACCCAGATTTTGGCATGCAAACCAGTAGGCTGATATATATCCATATCAGTTCAGCAAAAAACTGATTCCATCTCTAGACATATAAAGATATATAAAGATCTTCTGTAAAAAAAGCAACTGTGATGGGGGTTGCTGATAAATATAAAAGAAAAAAAAGAACAGGTTTCATGCTACATACCAGAATATGAGGAGAGAAAAAACTATTATGTTATGTACCCGGAAGATGGAAGTCCTGTATATTGTGCCGAATATCTCCAACAGTGATGGATACCTTCCATATTTCATTTGGAGAGGAAAGTCCTTCTTTAGAAAGCGCATCTGCCTCTTTGTTGAAAGTCCTTTCAATGTGTTGAATTGTGAAATCCTTGCGTGAGTTCCAGATTGATGCAATTCTGTCCAACCACCCCGAAAGATTGATATTTTGGATGATATGTACAGATTTAACATGATCTATGATCACCTTGGAATCACCAAAAATGTGCAGTCCTTGAATGTTTAAGAAGTCACTAAAGCTCAAGAGACCTACCAAGGCCATAGCCTCCGCTTTGTTGTTCGATCCCTTCCCACCGTTCCATGAGATTTGAATGTGCTGGTCCTCACACGGAATTATGAGAACCCCACATGCGCAGATTCCATTCATTGCTGCCCCATCAAAATAAGCACGTGGAAGAACAGAAAGATCCATCGAACTCCCAACATGCTTCTTCAAATTGAGATGTGAGTGAGGGGGGTTGTGGATGGGAAGGTGAGATAAGATAGAATCAAGTACAAGAGTATAACTTTCCTTTCTGTCTTGAAACAGTGCCCTATTTCTCCATTTCCAAATGGCCCAAATGGAGATCAGCGGAATAGGCCTCCATTCTGTTCTCATCTTACTCCACCATTGAAAAGCATCCTTTATTGATGGGAAAGAAATCCTATTCAGACCAAAGTGATCAGCAAGAGATTTCCATATCTTCATAGCATGTGGACAGACAAGGAAAATATGATAATTGCTTTCTTCATTCGCTTTGCAAATAGGACAGATTGCTGGCCCACACCAATTTCTTTTTTGTAAATTATCCCACGTAAGATTCTTGTTGTTGAAGACCAGCCAGGCGAATAAAATAATCTTGGTAGGGCAATTCGATTTCCAAAATACAATGGGGAAAATGTTTTTAGGGGGAGTAGGTTTCTCCATCTGAAGCATGCTATAAATATCTTTTACATAAACTGAAGACCGCCCCTTGGACCCATTCCAAATAAGATGATCCTCCTCCGATGATCTAAAGATACCCCTGCTTTTCATATACGTTATGACCTTATCCCATTGAGAAGACAGATCACCATAGAGTCCCATCATCTCGGTCGTTTTCCATGTAGGAATTGAACCCAACCATTTGTCAATGACCTGGTCCCAATAAAAAATCCCTATATGCTGAAGGTAGTGAAGCAGCTGTTGAGAAATAGGTAAATCCGTTACATCGCCCGCTAATGGATCAAGGCCAATTAGGATCTTTTTGCCCAATTGAAAGTTCCATGCCAAGTTTTTTAGAAAAAAAGCTCAATTTTGTGGAAACTTCGCCATATTGCAGAACCATGAGGAGGACCAAAAGACCCCTGTCTAAACCAAACGATAATGTCTCTGTTATCCAAATATTTAGCCTTGATTACTTTGCTCCAAATGTTGTTCCCGAAAACAGCCTTCCACAATGATTTGCAAAGGAGAGCAATACGAAATAAATTTAAGTCCAGAATACCCCAGCCCCCCAGAGATTTAGGCTGAGACAGGTTTGAGAGCTTTGTCAGATGAAATTTTCTTTGATGCCTGTTTCCTCCCCAAATGAAATTAGCAGAACTCCTATTCAGATTTTGAATAATTTTAGCAGGAATGTAGAATAGATGTGCCCAATAGACCAATAACTGTACCAGGACAGTTTGCGTTAATATAAATCTTCCCGCCAATGAGAGGCTTTTAAATTCCTAGCCTGCAATCCTTTTGATAAATATTTCGTGAATCCATGACCAATCTGCTGAAGTGTATCCAACCGGCTTGAGATGAAAGCCAAGATATTTCAAGCCCTCGTGAATGGGGGCAGCCTTGATATTGAAGAGTAAGGTTAGATATGCAGCAATCTCCGAATTAATATCCTTCATGAAAAAGGATGATTTGTCCCCGTTTATACAAAGCCCCATGGCTTTCTGAAATTTCCCCAATATAGAATGAAGACAGTCCCACGAGGCACGACACAACATTGCAGACAGCAAAATGTCGTCAACAAAAAGATTGTGAGAAAAAGATATATCTCTACTGATAACCAAAGGATTGCAAACCTTATCTCTAATGGCTCTTTTAATGTGGAGACTAAGAGAGTCCATGACTAAAATGAAAAGGAGAGGGGATAGAGAATAGCCCTGCCTCAGGCCTCTAGCAGCAGGAAGAAGGTGGAAGGGATACCATTTACGAGAACAACGTAATTCACATCAATTACGCATGCCATAATCCAATTTAAGCAGTTGTTATTAAGACCAATTTTGATGAGAAGGCATCTAAGGAACCCCCAATCTATGCAATCATAAGCTTTCTTGAGATCAATTTTTAAAAAAGCAGCCTCCACCTTCCTTATATGCATGGAATGAAGGCATTCCTGAGTTATGGCGATGGCCTCTAAAATGTTTCCGTCCTTAAGGAAGCCATGTTGTTCAGAAGTAATATGGACGGAGAGCATATTCCGCATCCTTTCTGCAATGAGTTTGGAGATAATCTTATAAAGGGTATTACAGAGAGAGATGGGTCTGAAGTCCATGAAGGTTAGGGAGGGCTTCTTTTTAGGAATTAATGCAATATAGGTAGAGGATATAGAATGGGAAATAGTACCCTTTATCCTTGACTCTTCCACCATATTCAGAAGATCAGATTTCAAAATATCAAAAAAGTGGATGAAAAAGTCAATAGTCCATCCATCTGGACCCAGGCTCTTGTCTTTTTGGAATGATTTCATGATGGACAAGAGTTTCATCTCAGTTACCGAGGCAAATAGGTGGTCATTCTACTCCTCATCGAACATAATGGGATAAGGTTCAATGCCCCATAAGATATCAGCAATATCACATCCCCCATTACTGTTATATGCCTTCTGAAAATATTTGACAACCTCTCTGGATATGTCTGCCTGAGATACCACCGTGGAACCCATCTCATCTTTAATCTCCCAAATGGAATTTAATTCTCGCCTCTTATTTGCGAAACGATGAAAAAATTTAGTGTTCTTATCCCCCTCATTGAGCCATGTGGCTCTGCTCTTAAGTCTCCATGAAGCCTCCTCAATAGCCAACAGGTTCAGTTTTTTCTCTCGAGGTCCCTGATGTGGGCCCTCGTTTCCAGTGAAACATTATTTGAAGTAAGATAATTAGATAATTCCTCTAATTCTTCATTTATCTTCTTTAGTTCCTTTCTGTTGGAGATCACCATACCCCGCTGCCAACTTTTAACACAAGATCTTAGGCCCGATAAGCGATCCAGGAAAGATTTGGATTGCCAAGGGCAATCTTTAGGGGAGTGTGATAGCCAATACTCCTTGATGATCTTGTTGAACTGCTCATCCTCCAACCAGACCCTATTAAATTTGAACGGGTAACCCCACCTATGACCCACCAGATTCCATTTGATTGTGATGGGACGATGATCCGAAATGAAACTGGGAATGTTCATAACAGAGGGATTCCCCAATCGATCAATCAAGCTGTCATGTATGAGGAATCGATCCAATCTCTTAGCAAGATACGCTTCATTTGATCTCCCATTGTCCCACGTAGGCCCCCCTCTAGTGGGAAGAACATCAACAAAATTATGAAACAGAATGGCTTCTCTGATCAGGAAGCCCACCTGGTCATTTTTCCTGCCCCTACCCCAGACCTCATCATTGCTCAAGGTACAATTGAAATCCCCCCCAATGATCAAAGAGTCAATGTCCAAAAACTCAGAAGATAGAAAACGATCCCAGAATGGAAAGCGGTCTTTATACAGGGCATAAATATTAAGGATGTGAAAAGGTCAGTATAACCTCTGAAATATGCCAGGAGAAGAATACCTACAAAACAACTGAAAGCCATAGCAGAGATCCAAACTGGATCCCATAATACCGCCAGCCCACCAGAGAGACCAGAAGCATCCGTGGCAGCTATATGCCAGGTGGGAAACATGCGTCTAAAATATGAAATGGAATCCTGGAAACCGTGCATAGTTTCTTGAATAAGAATAATCTTTGAGTTTGAAGATCTGAAAAGTTCCTTAAGTGCCAAAAATTTCGGGCCCGCTCCAAGACCCCTAATATTCATTGAGATTATATTTATCATTTGGACAATTCTCCAGGCTTGCTTGCTCTAAGCGGCCCATTACCAGCGAGATCGACAATTGGGATGTCAACCAGAGAGAGATCCCGGATATGCATATCCGACCTACCTTTCCTGCCCCGGAAGTGTCTGCTGCCCCTGTTCTGAGTCCTTCTAACTGTTATATTAGCAGCAGAGTTAGGACTAATGGATGGAGATGTAGATTTAAGAGGTTTGGATATGGACAGCGGGCGAAGGTTGAGGGAGTCGCGCTTTAACAGAATGTCGAGATCATCATCAAATAAATTATTCGGGGAGGAACCATGAGAGATATGAGGGGTGACAGCCGTAGCAGGTGCCTTGCCTTTGATATCTATCTTCGATTTTGGAGATGAGGAAGAAGGCAATAAATGGAGAGGGGAAACCTTCCTTACTAGCGCACAGGAGCGATATCCAGGAGAGTGAGGAGAGGAGGATATATATGTCACATGGGGAGCAGATGGAAAATCTTGAGAAGGATGAGGCACAGGAAGAGGTGAGGGAATGGCATGATCTGGACATGGTTCTGGGGGAGTAGGATCAACTGAAAAAAGCAACCTCCTTTCTGAGGGAGAGAGATATAAGGAGTGCGGGGACTTAGATTTGGGAAGAGGGATGCAATTGATCTCCGCAGAGGGATGATGATCTTGTCTGATATTACCTAAAGACTGTGACTTTTTGATAGATCTGCTAGATGATTTCTCCAGAGAGATGTCCCGAGAGAGCGAGCGACGGTCATGCCCCAGGTTAGAGATTTTGCCCAAATCATATTCGCAATTATGATCAATATCACACAGCTCAGTCCTGGAGCCTGAGAATTTTCTGATATGTTCCTTCCCCTTTTGCCTTCCAATCAGACGACGAGGACAGGAAACCTTCAGATGACCAGTTTTATGGCATATCGAGCATCTAAAAGGAACCCCCCAGTAATCCAACCTCTGTTGAATAGCTAGATTGTCCCATGATAAATCAATGTATTCAGGAAAGCCCCCCCTGTATTCTTTTTCAATTAAGATCCACGCAACTCGTTTATCTTTTGCCCCCAGACATTTGGGATCAACATAGATAAACTTCCCAATGGCATTACCTATCACTGCCAAGGTTTCCTTGGACCACAATTCGATGGGGAGGCCCAGAAGCTTCACCCAAATATAGTTATTTTGTGGAGTGGATCGTAAAGGATTGAAACCAATGTACCATTTATGCAGGGCAAGAAAGCTTTTGTCATGTACCCAAGGAAGAGAGAAAATTATTTCAAGATCCTGTTCTTTAAGGAAATGAAAGTTGTACCAATTGTTCATTAATCTGACAATTGTAGGAATATACCCCAAGAGAGCATTCCATTTATCTCCAATCCAAATCCTAAACTGGCCATCCTCCATAGATGGAAAGTGCCAGCGACCAACCAGTGCACGCTTCTGAAGACTAACAATCCTGTCCAAGAGGAAAGAACTATCCAAATGCACGGCCGAGGGGGGAGAGGAAGTTTTAGCAGGACGTTGTTTCCCACTGCGAGACTGATAGCAAGATCCATCTTCAGGTCTACCTTGATTCGGGATGAATGCTTGAGGAATGAGATTGTCGGTCAGCGAAGTTTTCCAATTTACCGTTGAGGATGTCCCACCACCTCTTTGTTCAGCAACCATGGTTGCCCGTACCATGGCTGATGCGATAGACGCATCAGAAAACGCGTCCATTGCAGCAGAAAAGAACCAACTAGAATAAATCAGGATAGGACAGAAAATTAAAAAAAAAGACCAGTGGAAACTGATGGGGTTCAAAGCTGACAGATCGACAGTGACTAAAAAAAGGGATGCAATGTACCCTAAATGTGCGGAAGATATGATAATTAACTCATCAGGATTTACAAGGAATGGCGGCCTACGGAAGAGATCAAAGAAAATCGAAGGCACGTGATATGCCTTGACACTAGGACAGAAAGAAGGAGATGAAGATAACCATATTGGCGGCTTTCATTTAAGTAAGTGATTAATAACACTTACGTCATTTGGTGAATACAGAAAGCCAAAAAAGTCCGATAGCAACCGCTAATGCCGAGAGGGAATAGACCATGGGGATATCAGAAAAGAAGAAAGACAGCCCAATAGAAAGCTATGACGATTCTGGGAAAAAGATGCAGCAACAGTAACAGAGGCGGCACTTACACCACCATGGCCCAATTTTGATACTAAAATCTAAACATGGTTTTGACAGAACTACATAATTTTTTATGTTCAGAAAGGGAGCCCAAATCTGACTTACGAATAGTGACCAGAGGAAGGAGCCAGACAGAATAGAGACAGACATTCAGAGGCATTAACATCCTATCTTTTATCACGCATCCGCGGAGAGCAGAGCACCAAAAAAGCATGAAGGTCGCCACACAGCACGAAGCCACAAAAACAGCTCCCGAAAAGATGATAGATGTAAAACATCCATTACTATAGGCCGAAACAGATAACTATAATGAACCAAGTAAACTTCCTTATGTCTGAGATATCCATAGGATGCAGAGAAGCTAAGATAAAATCATATCGATAGGATGCTGTGACACAACTATTGGTATCCAAGATTGTTTTTTTCATAACTTGACTAATCTGCACATATTCATAATGACATGTTGTTTTTCAGGAGAGGATTCGATAATTTTAACATTAAACTGTGTTTTACTGAGTGAACTTATCTTCTTTATTTTATTTTATTTTTTACTATTAATTCACACTACATTACGTTTCTAGACATTAAAGAAAATCTCTTCCACTCAAATTGAAAAGATTGTGGTGTAAATTATCCACACATCAACACAAAATTTATATAAATAAATAAAAACATCCCATTCTTTATCATTTTTTCTAAATAAATATATTTCGTATGCCTTTACCTAATGTTTTAATATTTTATCTTATTATAAAGATTTTAAAACAAATTGTCATATTTTTTTGACAGAGAGTTATCTTAATCTATCATTGGGATTGCCTACCCAACAACACACAGCAATAAACTCTGACTTGGCTTCTTTTAAAGCTTTGCTGGTGGTCCATTATATTAAATATAAGTACCTGCCTTAATTTATTGTACGATAATAATTTTATGTAGAGAAAGACTTAACTATTCCTATTCACAATCATAACTTTATATGGAGAAGACTTAACTATTCTTATTCACAACCTATATATAATGGAGTTGTCTATAATGCGACTTTTTGGAGATTCCGGTGACGGAATCCGGTGGAAGAAATTGAGATTAAATCATGATTTGTTGCAGTTAAAATGGTTTTTTAACTGCATATTTGGATTCAGCACCCTGAAAAACCCCTGGGACGCTTTGATTGTGCAGAAACTAGCTATCAAACTTGCGATTCCAATAAATTGCTGCCGGATTTTCACCGGAAAAACCCGCCGGAAAGGCTTTCAAAAAGTCGCGTTATAGACAACTGCTATAATCAATTTATTTATTTATTTTAATAAGAAAAATATTAT
The DNA here is from genome assembly GCA_031772625.1 of Pinus tabuliformis. NCBI lineage: Eukaryota > Viridiplantae > Streptophyta > Pinopsida > Pinales > Pinaceae > Pinus > Pinus tabuliformis. The sequence continues at coordinate 1,295,513,575 of CM062804.1, read as the reverse complement.
TATACCATTTTCACTTCCACCTAATTTCATTAATAATTTCAATATGGTTTTTTATGTCCATTATAAATTTATTTATTTTTCCATCAACCATATATATATATATTAATAAAGAAGCTGGAAAATTTGAAAAATCTAGCTCAGAGAGAGAATGCACTATTTCTATATTAGTAGAAAAATATGAAGAGAATTTCCCTTTTAATAAAAAAAAATCTTATTTGTTTGAATCTATGCTTATATTATTTTATTTAACAAAAAAAACATGTTATTTATTTTACAATATTATTTTATTAATTCATTTTATATATATATTAAAATCTTTCTAATAATAATAATAATTTTTTTTATAATTATTAATATGTTCCAATAGAGTTAGAATCTCACTTTGATACCATATGTAATAATTCACAATTTAAATATGCAACTAATTCTATCAATTATGTGATTAATATTGAACGTATAAACTATTTAACTAATTTGCATAGAATTTTCAAGAAAACACGAGTAGAGACGACTTCCCTGTTTCTTATCTGTGCTTTTGGAGTTGGATGCTATTTGAATTCCGTTAACTGCAATAAAGTTTTTGGGGACAACTCTCCACCCAACTGTAGGCTCAGTTACACATAATCTTTCTACAGTCGGCCACCCCCGAGCCCTCAATCAACGTACTACTGCCAGAGTTTTGTCTTACAACACTTTTCTTCCAAGAGAATGGATGAATGAATGAATGAATCTCGTCCTCCTCATCATCCATTAAATAGACCAAACGAAGGGATCTTTACAACACTTTTCTTCCAAGAGAATGGATGAATGAATGAATGAATGAATCTCGTCCTCCTCATCATCCATTAAATAGACCAAACGAAGGGATCTACATGCACACATTCCATGTGTCAACACGTCAACTTTTATTTCTTTATTTTAAGTTTTACTTAATTTAATATTTCTCTTAATTTAACTCTTTCTTATTTTATTCATTTTACTTTTTGTTAACTTTACTCTTTCTTACTATTTTATAGTTTATTTATATATACATATATATTTGGAACTCCAATTTATTATTTACTATTTTGTTTATTTATTTATTATTATTAGTTTATTATTTATTTACTTGTATTTTTATATTATATTATATTATATTATTTATTATTATTAGTATTATGGGTATTACATGTAGTGCTTGGAATTTGAGTGCACTAATAATGTTATGAAGCGCTCATTCTAGATTTAAAGAAAGTCATCAACCTCAAGGTTGAAGCACTTAAAGCAATAGGTGACTTAGAAATTGTTACATGCAAGGTACAAAATATAATACTTTATGTGTCACCCAATCTCAGAAATTATCAACAAGAGGTATAGCATCTATTCGAATTTCCAAGCTTTTAATATTAATTTTGTTCATCGAATCTGTAACGCTACTGCTGATACATTAGCTAATGTTGTTGCTAGGTTGTCACCTTTAAAGGATGGTTTTTCAATTGAAATTATTTATAATCCATATGTGCCCGACAATATTACTAACTTTCGTGTTTTTAATGATGACCAACAAATACTAGACTTTATGACGAACGTTGATGTGTTCAAGGATGCAGCCATCGATGAAGACGAGCACGAAAAAGCATTGCAGGGATTAGCTCAAGCAAATAAAGGAAACCCCATGCCCAAGGGTGTGGTATCTTTGGAAAAGTTGTACGACTTACAAAATTGCTTCAAGGGACCAGTTAATGCAAAGACTCACAGTTCCACTCTTTCACATGAACAAGTGAATCTTGGTATAGAAGAGGATCTGAAGTATGTAAATCTCGATACGTGTTGCACACCTCAAGAGCATCAAGCCTTCATCTACCTCTTTAAACAATATCGAGATGTGTTCACGTGGATGTACGATGACCTGAAAACTTATGACATGCGAATAATCTAGCATGTGATTCCCATCAAAGAAGGGGTAAAGCCTTTTCAGCAGAAACTGAGAAAAGTTCACCCTACACTTGAACCCCTTATTCAGAAAGAACTAAAAAAATTGTTGGATGCTTGGATCATATTCAAAGTTCATCATTCGACATGGGTCTATAATCTACTTCCCATGAGAAAAAAATTTGGAGAGAGGCGCTTGTGTATTGATTTTTGTGATTTGAAGAGGCTTCAGACAAGGATAATTATCCCATTCCATCGATGGAACAAATTCTTCAAATAATATCAGGGTCAGTAGCATAAGAAAACAGACACAAAACCACTTTCAAGACTAAGTGGGGTACTTTTGCATTTAAGCGAATTCCTTTTGGACTTATTAATGCAGGAGCTACATTCCAACGGGTCATGGACATCACATTTCATGGTTTGATTGGGAAATGTTGTGGTCTACTTAGATGATGTGATTGTATTTTCAAAGAAAATATATGGTCACTTGTGTCATCTGAGGCATTTTTTTGAGGGACGTCACAAAGACAAGATAGCTTTAAATCCGAAGAAGAGCATATTTGGAGTGTCCAAAGGAAACTCTTAGGGCATATTATTGTAAAAAGTGGGGTTAAAGTCGACCCACAATGGGTCAAAGCTATCACATAGATTCCCTTTCTGGTGAACAAGAAAGTTATGAAATCCTTCTTAGGGAAAATCAATTTCCTCTATAAGTTCATCTCAGATTATGCACAAATAGTAAAGCCATTACAAGAGATGATTAAGAAGGATGCAACTTATAAGTGGGATAAAAGGGAAAAGGATGCCTTCACTCGTATCAAGCAAGCAATTGTTGAAGCTCCAACACTATACAGTCCAAATTTTGGTAAGGATTTCCTATTGTATACCTTCACTTCTGACACTTCTCTTGCAGTCATTCTCACACAAAAGGATGATCAAGGTAATGAGCGACCCATTTCATTCATGAGTGCTAGCTTACAAGGACCTGAATTGAATTACCCCACCATTGATAAACCAAGCTTAAACAGTGTACAAGGCGGTAAAACACTTTAGTCCATACCTTCTGAAAATTCACGTAATTATCTTTGTGTCCCACCCAGTGGTCATTCTCACACAAAAGGATGATCAAGGTAATGAACGACCCATTTCATTCATGAGTGCTAGCTTACAAGGACCTGAATTGAATTACCCCACCATTGATAAAACAAGCTTAAACAGTGTACAAGGCGGTAAAACACTTTAGGCCATACCTTCTGAAAATTCACGTAATTATCTTTGTGTCCCACCCAGTGGTCATATCGTTGTTTTTTCAACAACAATTGGGTGAAATAAGGGTGAATTGGATGACAAACTTGCAAGAGTATGATCTTGAATTTAAGTTAGTTCACACTATAAAAGGCCATGGTTTATGTCAGCTTGCAACAAAAGAGATTAACACACCAGAAGACGAGTCTTTTGGGTGGGAGTAGGAAATTGAAATGTATAACATTGAACAAGCTACCCCCACTGATGCATCCTGTAATGTTCCTTCCTAAATTTTCCTAATGTTTGGAAAACAAATTTTGACAATTTTGGTTAATACTAGATCAAGGCAAATTTTGGTAGAAAACATAGGAGAAATGCTTTAATTGCATGCTAGTGGAATATGGGGCCCACATGAAATATGCACTTGGGAGGAAGGAATTCAAATTCCTTGAGGCAAATCAAATTGGCGGAGGGACCCACAAGGAATGCATGGCAAACACTTATAAAAGGAAGAAATGAGGGAGCAATGGGGGTCTTTTTTCTATTTGAAAATCGAATTTGCCTTAGTTGTTCATCTAATCCAATATTGTGTTATTTAGCACAAGAGCTTCCAAGGAGAGAAGCTCAACCTTTTATTCGGTGGACTTCGAGTGCCACCCAATGAAGGCTTTCCTTCATCACTAAGACTGGAAGAAGCATCAGATACAGGTCATACGCATTTTTGGGGCAGAACACGCAGTCCAGGAGCCACCTTTGCGCAGAGGGAGAATTCACTGGTTATTTGTGGAGCAGTGTTGTAGGGAAATTGTCTGAAGAAGCTACAGGAGCATCCTTTCATCATTTTCAGGAGTGTAGAGGGAAGCTACAAACAAGAGAGTCATCCTACACAGCTCTCACTTCATCACACGCAGGACTGTGTCATCTCCTCCATGATTGCGCAGTCATTGGAGTGACACTCTTTGGGGAAGCCTTATCCAGGGGAGTTTGGAGTTGTGGTGTTGGGAGATCAATTGGAGGGCCATTTGAGGAGGATTGTTGGATTTGGGAGAGCAAAGGTTGACAGGATCAGTCACAACAACATAATTCGAAATTGGAGGAGGGTCAAGTTGTGAAGGCTCAATTTTTGAAGGTTGGAACCAAAGGAAACTCTTTCTGAGTTTTTCTGGGTTTTAGGGAAGGATCACAATCCCAAATTCCTATAATTTTCTGGGCACTCTAGAGTTGGCAAATCAGGGGGTGAAGTTAGGCAGTAGTGCAGTTTTGGAGCAGCAGCGCAGTTTTCTGGAGGAGTTAGTTATTGCAGTCGTTGGGCTTTCTTGTATTCATCACCTGGTGCTTGTAGCTTGCCTTGTGCAAGCCCAGGTGCATTTTCTCCAACTCATTTGTACCACAACAAATATTATTAATAAAATTTGGTCAGTTGTGGATTTGGAAAAATTTCTGGTTATGTGTATGCATTTATGAAAATTTATGTGTTATTATATTTGCGTGTCTTTGTTATCATTGTAAAATTTCCACTAGGAATATTATAGTGGTAATAAAGCATGTTCTTAGCCAGGGTGGGGAACAGTCACAGGTGATGCCACCACAATACCAAGGGGTAGTTTTCTAGAGAGGTCATGGTAGAGGTAGAGGCAGGGGTCAAGGTAGAGACGAAGGCTCAGACCCATTTTCAGACACCAAGGTGGAGAACCGTAAAGGAGGGATGGAAAATCATGAGGACAACAAGCAACCCAGGCCAATGGGTTAGAACCAAGTTTTGGAGGAGTTGTTGAGGACTAATCAGCAGATGATAAGGCAAGACCAAATCATGATGGACATGATGTAGTAGGTGGTGGGGCTGTAGTTGGTTGGAAGGCATGAAAGAGAGCCTCAAGGTGATGGGGTATCCCTCACACTCCCCAACATGGGCAGGCAGGTCGTCCTACTTTACCTCACTTTGTGGAGGAGGTCAAGTCGGAGAGGGAGCCAAACCTGGTTGCAAATTTGGTCCATTTGGTTGTATCAGCCATTGATGAGTATGAGGGATTGGATGCCTGAATTAAGCGGGTAATGTATTTTGGGGAATACATCCACCTCAAGGAGAGGGGCTAGAGCCCACTACACATGGGGTACATCTAACCATGATGTGTAGAAGTTAGCAGGGAAGGTTACACTTCCGAACTTTGATGGGTCAGCCGAAGAGTTCAACCAGTGCATGGATCCATAAGCTAGACACATACTTCCATCTGATCCCCATGCAGGAAGCTAATGCCATACGATTTGCTACTCTTCACTTGGAGGGAGATGACCAGGAGTGGTGGTATCATGGATTGATCACGTTGGGGCACATCCATATCACCACCTACATAGAGTTCACCCGGAGGCTACTGGAGAGGTTTGAGAGGAAGGACCCAGAGTTGCATTTCAGGGAGTTAGCCCATCTGAAGCAGACTGGCAGTGCAGAGGTGTACATTACAGAGTTCCAGAGATTGGCATTGATGGTGACTAACATTTCAAAGGCCTAGATGATTATGTTATTTATGGAGGGGCTTGTTGAGCCTTTACATGGTTGGGTGAGGGCTTACAAACCCACATCACTTCCAGATGTTATCTCCAGGACCCAGGACATGATTGATGCAGTGCCCAAGACCTGGGCTTTTCTTCCCTCTAAACCCATGGCACCACAAGGGAACCGAGACACCAGGTCATCACAGAGGGATGGAGGGCATGGCCAACTAGATGATGAGACCCGAAGAGATCTTCAAAGGAGGAGGTTATGCTTCACGTGCCAAGAGCCCTGGGCACTGGGGCACAAGTGCACCAAGGGCAAGCCCCATTTCATTGAGGTGTTCTCTGATAGTGAGCCGAAGGAGGAGGAGGTTGAGCCAGGAGATGAGGGAGGACCATCATTAAGAGGGCCACCACCACCACCTAGAGGAGGACCGTTTCCCCCAACCGAGGGAGTCCTTGCTTCACTTCGGGGTGTATCGAAGTATCTAACACTTAGGATCAGGGGGGCCATACAGGGGAAGCATGTGTCAGTCCTTGTTGACAGTGGGGCCACCCACAATTTCATTGATGCCCAGATGGTGGAGCGTAGGGGCATTCAAATAGCTACATTTGAGGGTTTCTCAGTTTTGGTACCTGGAGACTGGACCATGCAGTGTACTAAGTATGTCCCCGGGCTGACTTTGAAGATGGGGAACTACTCACTTACTAATCATTTCTTTGAGTTTGATGTCCTAGACACCAACATGGTGTTGGGTGTCCAGTGGTTGTACGCATTGGGGAAGGTCACTACTGATTGGCAGAAGCTAGAGATGGAGTTTAAGGGGCCATATGGGAAGCCTGTATTGTTGAACGGAATTCAATCTTATCCCCCATAGACAGTTTCAGCCCACCGGATGGAGGCATATTTATGACATGGAGATGTGGAGTGGACAGTTGAGTTGTGGATTTCTAAGTCAGGGACACGGGCACAAGCTACACACCCAAATATACTAGCCCTATTGGAGAGGCACCAGGGGGTTTTTGGAGAGGTTCCACCAGGTAGACCGCCAAACCGTGGATTTGAGCACACCATTGAGCTGGAGGAGGGGGTGAACACAGTCATCACCACCCCGTATAGGCACCCAAAGGCATATAAGGATGAGATTGAGCGACCCATTCATGATTTTTTGAGATTGGGACACATCAGGCCTAGCTCAAGCCCATTTGCTTCTTTCGTGGTGTTGGTGAAGAAGAAAGATGGGATGTTGCGCATGTGTATTGACTATCGGGCCCTCAATAAGAAGACCTTGAAGAACAAATACCTCATTCCACGCATAGATGAGTTGATGGTCGAGCTTAGAGGAGCTAAATACTTCTCTAAGATATATCTACGGTCGAGGTATCACCAGATTCGCATGAGGGAGTAGCATATCTTGAAGACTGCTTTTCGCTGACATTATGGACATTTCGAGTTCTTGGTGATGCCCTTTGGGCTAACCAATTCTCTAACTACATTCCAGTCTTGTATGAACCACGTGTTCCATGGGCAGTTGAGATGCTTTGTCTTGGTTTTCTTCGATGACATACTCATTTACAACAGGACATGGGAGGATCACCTTCAACATCTGGAGGAAGTACTTCGCATACTTGAGGAGGAGCAGCAGTTGTATGCGAAGATGTCCAAATGTGAGTTTGGACTAACGGAGATGTTATACCTAGGGCATGTGATTGGGGAAGATGGAGTGAAGGTGCATCAGGAGAAGATTCGGGCTATACTAGATTGGCCCACACCCAAGAACGTGATGGAGTTGAGGGGGTTCTTGGGCATTTGTACATATTACAGGAGATTTGTGAGAGGATTCTCACAACTTGCAGCACCTCTTATGGATTTGACAAAGAGGGGATCTTTTGAGTGGACACAGGTGGTTGAGTTGTTCTTTCAGGAGGTTTTCCGGTTGCATGGTCTTCCCAAGACCATTGTGAGTGACAGGGACATCATATTTATGGGGGATTTTTGGCAAGAGTTGTTCCATCTAGTGGGGATAGAGCTTACACCCAACACTAGCTATCACCCCCAAACTGATGGGCAGACGAAGATTGTGAACAAATGGTTGGAAGGGTACCTGCGCAACTACGTGACTGGGCAGCAGAGAGCGTGGGTCAAGTGGCTACATCTCGGGGAGTTCTGCTACAACACAACTTATCATATGTCCATTGGTATGTCCCATTTCCGAGCTCTTTATGGGTACGATGCTCTTACTTTTTTTGACATGGTGTTTGGAGATAGCAGGGCCTCGGGGGCCAAGGACTGGGTTCAAGAGAGCCAAGAGATTCTCCGAGCTCTCAAGAACAATTTGCAGGTGGCCCAAAATTAGTAAAAGATATATGTTGATAAGCACAGGGTGGAGAGATAGTTTGAAGTAGGGGACATGGTCTACCTACGCTTGTAGTCGTATAAACAGTTTTCACTCAAGCAGAAGGGTGCAGAAAAATTGCAACCTCGCTTCTATGGGCCCTACTGGGTGGTCAGGAGGGTAGGTGAGGTGGCCTATGAGCTGGAGTTGCCTTCAGAGAGTCAGATTCACAACGTGTTCCATGTTTCATGCTTGAAAAAGGTGTTGGGACAATAGGTCATAGCAATAACCGAGTTGCCTCCGTTGGATGATGAGGGGCATTTGATTTTGACACCAAAGCTTATACTAGAGACCCGGGAGAGGAAGTTGAGAAACAAGGTGGTTAGGGAGCTTTTGGTCAAGTGGAAAGATTTACTGGAGGAGGACGCTACATGGGAGAATGAGCATAATTTATAGCCTCCAATTTTACAGTTGCTTGGGGTCAAGCAACATCCAGGAGGGGAGGACTGTAATGTTCCTTCCTAAATTTTCCTATTGTTTGGAAACCAAATTTTGACAATTTTGGTTAATACTAGCTCAAGGAAAATTTTGGTTGAAAACATAGGAGAAATGTTTTATTTGCATGTTAGTGGAATATGGGGCCCACATGAAATACACACTTGGGAGGAAGGAATTCAAATTCCTTGAGGAAAATTGAATTGGTGGAGGGACCCACAAGGAATGCATGGCCAACACTTATAAAAGGAAGGAATGAGGGAGCAATGGGGGTCTTTTGTCTATTTGAAAATTGAATTTGCCTTAGTTGTTCAACTGAGCCAATATTGTGTTGTTTAGCACAAGAGCTTCCCAAGGAGAGAAGCTCAAACTTTCTTTAGTGGACTTCGAGTGCCACCCAAGGAAGGCTTTCCTTCATCACCGAGACCGAAAGAAGCATCAGATACAATTCATATGCATTTCTGGGGCAGAACACGCAGTCTAGGAGCCACCACTGCACAAAGGGAGAATTCATTGGTTATTTGTGGAGCAGTGTTCTAGGGAAATTGTCCAGGGAATCTACATGAGAATCCTTTCATCATTTTCAGGAGTGTAGAGGTCAGCTACATACAAGAGAACCAACCTGCTCGCATCTCTCACTTCATCACATGCAGGACTGCATCATCTCCTCCATGACTGTGCAGTCATTAAAGTAAGACTCTTTGGGGTAGCCTTATCAAGGGGAGTTTGGAGCTGGGGTGATGGGAGACCAATTGGAGGGCCATTTGAGGAGGATTTATGGAGTTGGGAGAGCAGAGGTTGATAAGATCAACCATAGAAACAAAATTCAAAATTGGAGGAGGGCCAAGCTGTGAAGGGTCAATTTTTGAAGGTTGGAACCAAGGGAAACCCTTCCTGATTTTTTCTGGGTTTTGGGTAAGGATCACAATCCCAAATTCCTAGAATTTTTTGGGCACTCTAGAGTGTGCAAATCAGGGGGCGAAATCGGTTAGCAGTGTAGTTTTGGAGCAACAACGCAATTTTCTGGAGGAGCTGGTTATTGCAACCGTTGGGATTTCTTGTATTCATCACCTAGTGCTTGTAGCTTGCCTTGTGCAAGCCTAGGTGCACTTTCTCCAACTCATTTGTACCACAACAAATATTATTAATAAAATTTGGCTAGTTTGTGGATTTGGAAAAATTTCTGGTTTATGTGTATGCATTTCTAAATATTTATGTGTTATTATATTTTCATGTCTTTGTTATCATTCTAAAATTTCCACTAGGAGTATTACACATCCACCTCTTGGTACGCGGATGTGCGATAATATCTTGAGCACAGAACCATTCTCTCACACTTATCAGTATGACAAAAGAGGTTTATTCGGCTTAAAGCTCTACAATATCAAATAGTACATGGAGTGCTTTTCCGAAAGCACCATAATGGGGTCCTACACGGATGTATAGAAGCACCAAACTCAGAAATGGGTGCTACAAGATCTTCACGACGGACCAGTCGGTGTGCATTATGTGGGTGATACTATTGTGCACAAAGTCATGCGGGCCAGTTATCATTGGCCCACACTTTTTAAGGATGATCATGCTTATGCTCACAAGTGTCCATCAGAAATGTGTTTGTCGTGGTAGGAATTCAGTTGCCCAATTGTAGCCCATTGTTGTTGAAGAGCCTTTTCAACAATGGGGATTGAATGTCATTGGTGACATCTTCCCACACTCATTGAAACAACACCAATATATTCTAACTGCTACAAGCTATTTTACCTAGTGGATAGAAGAAATTCCTTCAAACAAGTGAATGAACAGGAAGTCATCAATTTCCTCAAACAAAATATCATCACCATGTTTGGCATTCCTATGTCACTTGTTTTCGATAATGCAACGTATTTCTCATCGCTTAAACTTTACAATTTTGCATTAGAGAATGGAATTTTTTTTAAACATTCATCTAACTATTATTTGTAAGGTAATGGTCTTGTTGAGTCAACCAATAAAAATCAGATCCATATTATCAAGAAAATTGTATACTCTGAACAAAGGAACTAGCACAATGCTTTGGTGAATGCTTTGTGGGTTTATCGTGTCATGCGTAAGCCTTCTCTAAAAACCTCCCCTTACTTTCTGGTGTATGGGAAAGAAGCCATCCTACCTCTGAACATATACCTCCCAACCCTTCAACTTTCTCAAGAGTCTCGGGGTAAGCCATGTCTTATGGTTCAAAGTAGGATAGACACTCTTTTGAAGCTACAGGAAGAAAGGAGGAAAACAAAAGAAAAATGTGTTATCCATCAAGATCGTATCAAGCGATAGTTTGATAAAAAATTTGTGGGGATTAAATAATTCAGTGTGCGAGACCTAGCATTGAAGTGGGATAAAGCCCACGAAGAGAAATAGAAACACACTAAATTCCATCCTTGTGGATTGAACCATATATTGTTCATGACAAGCTTGGCCACCACACTTATCGTCTACAATATTTGGATGGGAAGATGGATTCTCTTCCTGTTAATGGCCAAGACCTTAAAAGATATTTTCAATAACAGTTTAGGGTTGTGTCCTTCCTGATGTACATATTTCTTTTCTTCTCTTTAGTTTATTTATTTGCCTATCTTATGTTCAGTCTTTTTTGTTGTCTTTTGTGTTGTCCCTGTGAATAAATCCTTGCGTGAAAATGTTTTATTTGGTTCCAATGCATGTGGAAAAATGTAAAAGGGCCTTGTGACACTGCAACATTTGGCTAACTCTCACTCCTTCTTTGTATTTGTTTATATATTTCGGTCAATGATGTTTTAATGTAAAATATGATCCTTCCATGGGGAAATATTTGTGTAAAACCATGATGCCCATATATATTCTAGAAACCTCATTTCTAAGCTCGGTTTTGTAATGTTTAGGTGTTTCGCATGTTGATTCAATCAAGTAGAGAAGGGAAAGGGGAAAATCTATAGCCAGCGAACCTCCATCATATATATATATATATATATATATATATATATATATATATATATATATATATATATATATATATATATATATATATATATATATATATATATATATATATATATATATATATATATATATATATATATATATATATATATATATATATATATTCTTCTCTGAAGGAATAACCTCTTATGCTCTCAATAAGTCGGGATCCCTCTTCTGCCCCAATGAAATAATAAGTGCGTAAGCACAGTTCTACAAATAAAGTAATAAAGGGTGAAAGAAGAATAAGGATTCCTACCTAGAGAGTTAAAGAAGGCAACTTTGCTGGGGTACTGACAAGGCTCGCTAATAGTGAAGCAATGCCTGTGTTCCTATAGTAACTCTGTCGGGGTTCTAAATAAGCTCGCTGGAAGCAGAGCAACACTATAGATCAAAACTCATACTCTGATTAACTTAAACTTGCCATTATATATTACCCTTCTCCTGAATCAAAATAATTGTGATATATCTAGCTTTGTGAATGTATTTAACCGAGAAAGGGATGGAGGGGACTATGTCTTAACACTAACTAGGTCTTGCATTCATTATTTATTCAGTTATGAGTGAAAACATGGAAAGAGCAATGACTAAGATCTGTCATAAAACCATGCTTATAACCAACATATAACTAGATAAATAACCATAAGAGAACAACCATTAAAGCCACATAATAACCAATACATTTCCTTACCAAAAGCAAGAGAAACTTAGCTTTTATTAACCATAGGCAATTACCAACCGGGTTAGGGACTTCCCCGTTCCACCCGACCTTAGATTGGTTGAGCCAAAGCTCTCTTCAGTCAATCACCCCTGTGTCATATTCCAAGCATGAATGTAGGATCTTATGGGATAAACCAATCCAAAGAATCCCGATAAAATTCATGCCAATGACAACAAAAGAACCAAATACCAACATGCACATACCATGCATGTTAAAACTAACTAGGAAATCACACATGCAATATGTTACTTGCAAGTATTCTAGCTGAAGATGCTTGATCCTTTCATTCCTTGCTTTCCTTTCTTTTCCTTTCCTTTCCTTTCTTTTTCTTTCCTTTCATTGCTTGCTTACTTTATTTCTCCTCTTGGTGCTTTCTCTTCTTTGAGACAATTCTAACACTAAACCGACAAGAAGCTACCAACTCATGCTCTTGTTAGAAAATTATATATTACAGAGCAATGGAACACATAAAATAAATTGCAGAAATTTAAACACAGAAAACGCATAAAACAAGAGATACATAGATATACGTGTTCATCCAATTTGGGCTATATCACGGAGAAACAACCAATCCTTCCTTTTATATTATCCAACAAAATGAATAGATACAACCTACAACAGATCCATTGTAATTCCCTCTTCTCTCTCACACAATCTCCTCTCTCTTTCTCACTCAGAATATATATCTATATAGACACAATACAATTCCCTCATATATAGCGAGGGGTTGTCTTCTAGGGCAAAACACCCGAAATTAAACGTAACTTCTACAATCAGATCTTTGCCTAATGAACGTCCCATATTGACTACGAAATTATAACATTTTACAAAGCAATTTTACATCTATTTTTAGCTTTGGGGGTGTTTCCCCCAATCCCCTGCCAGGGGGGGCTCCAAATAATTGTCGTTGCCCCCCCTTGGACCCCCCTGGCGGCATTGCCGCCACATTACGAACTAGGGTCCAATGTGGCGATACCTCTGAATAAAAAATATAATCAGGCTCCACACCCAACAACTCTGAGGTATTTTTATTGATGAGGCCTATAATTTCTTCAATTTTCCATTATTTTCCTTCATTTTCCTCCTCACATGCAACTTGTGATCTTTCACCTTCCTTTTCTCCTAATTTCCATTATTTTCATAAATAAAATGCCAATAATACATGTTTTCCTTTCCAAAACCTTAGTCATTGCCTTTGCCAATTTCCCATTAGCCATAAAACACAACAAGTGATTCCCACTAGGATATTTTTCCCAACATTCAACTTGGAATAAGTGTCCCTTGCTCGTGGTCTTATTTTACCTTTATTAACTTTTATTACATGAACTTTTAACCCGGGGTTGTTATAGACCCCTCCCCCTTAGGGGAACACCGTCCTCAACGTTAAACCACACCTAGACCCAACAAAACCATTGAAGAGAAAAAACATATTGACTATGGAGATTTACAACCCATCTCGTTGCATTATTTATAATAGCATCCTGCTCAAAATCAAAATGAAACATGTAAAACATGAAACATGAAAACCATACCGCTTATTGGAGCTTTATAACTTAGCTCATTATGGTATTTACAATAGCAACCATACATAAATATGTACAAATACCAAGACTCATTTTCCTTCACTGGCAAACAATGAAGGATACATAGCCCACATTTGATCAACCATCTCCCATGTAGCTTCATCGAGCCCAAAGTGCTTCCACTGCACTTTAACCTGCTCGAGTGCTATGTTCCAGAGCATGAGATGTTTCCGCTGCAATATGCATTGGGGTTCCAGTTGGAATTATCCTTCTTGCTCCACCTACAATACATATCTTTTAAGTAATGAAACATGAAAAACATCATGGACTTTCACTATTGGGGGTTGTTCAATTCTGTAGGCCACTGGTCTAATCCTTTCAAGGATCTCGAAAGACCTGTAATACCGTGGTGCCAACTTGGCACGTGACCCAATCCTCAAGGAGCTCTTCTTGGCCTTGATGTGCAAAAACATATGCTCCCCAACTTGAAACTCCTTAAATGCCTAGTGTTGGTCTACATAAATTTTCTGCTTATCTTGTGTTGCCTTTAGATTCTTCTTTATAACCTGCATTTCCTGTTCCATGTCTGCCAACATGTCTGGTCCAATAAGTACCCTATTCATTGGATCACTCCAACTGATGGGAGTGTTACAACTTCGCCCATACAATGCCTTAAACAAACTCATCCTCAGTGACTCATGATAACCATTGTTGTATGCAAACTCAACTAATGGAAGGTACTCCTCCCATCTCCTCTGTTGATGCATGACATACATCCTCAACATATCCTCCAGTATCTTTTTGACCCTCTCTGTCTTTCCATTTTTCTATGGATGATAAGTTGTGTTGAAAGCCAACTCTATCCCCAATCCTGCAAACAACTCCTTCCAAAACTTGGAAGTGAACTTGGCATCCCTGTCCGACACAATATTCTTCGGAACACCATGCAATCTCATGATCTCCCTGATGAAGACTTGTGCTACCTCACTATCTAAATAAGTAGTCTTCATTGGAATGAAGTGAGCTACCTTGCTCAACCTGTCGACCACAACCATGATAGAATCATGTTGCCTCGATGTCCTCGAAAAACCTATAATGAAATCCATGGAAATGACCTCCCATTTCCACTCTAGAATCGAAATAAGCTGAAGCAACCCACCTGGATGCTTACACTACGATTTTACCTGCTGATAGTCCAAACATCTCGCCACGAACTCTGCCACTTCCTTCTTCAGATTCAGCCAGTAGTAGAACTTCTTTACTACTATCAATGTCTTCTAATATCCTGGGTGACTTGAATATGGTTTTACATGAAACTCCCTCAAGATAAGCTTCTTGAGTTCACTATCATCCAACACATAGATCTTGTCCCTAAATCTCACCAAGCCATATGTTGTAAGATGATAATCCACATCCTGATCACCTGTACCTTGTTGTAACCTGAGCATAAGCTCCCTGTACTTGTCATCATGTTATCCTGCCTGTAAGATCTGATCCTGTAAATCTGTCCCATATGATCTCACTACTGCAACATGGTTCAACTGCACCTTCCTGCTGAGAGCATCTGTAACCATGTTCTCCTTTCCCTTAATGTACTTGATCTCAAAGTCAAACTCACTAAGGGTAGCCAACCATCTAGTTTGACTGGCATTCAGATTCAGCTGGTTAAACATATATCTTAGTCCACTGTGATTTCTCATCAACACAAACCTCCTACCAAGAAGATAATGTCTCCACATCTTCAAGGCATGAATAATAGTTGCCAACTCAAGATCATGAGTCATGTAGTTCTGCTCGTGCTCATTCATTTTCCTAGACTCATAGCATATCACTTGTCCCTCTTGCATAAGGACTCCACCAAGCCCTCTCTTGCAAGCATATGTACATACTACAAACTCTTTATCTGGATATGCAATATTTAACACTGGAGAATTTTTCAACAATTGCTTCAACTGCTCAAAATTGGCTGCACACTCCTCTGTCCATTCAAACTTCTTACCTTTCCTTTGTAATGGTGTAATAGGATATGCAATGCGTGAGAATTTATGGATGAATCTCCTGTAGTAACCTGTTAAGCCCATGAATGATTTGACTTCCTCCACATTTCTAGGAGTTGCCCACTCCATGATAGCCTTTATCTTCTCTGGATCTACTGTTATGCCATTCTTGGAAACAACATGTCCCAAGTAGTGTACTTCTATCTGAAAGAAACTGCACTTGCTAAGCTTAACATACAACTGATGCTCTCTTAGCAATCTCAACACTGCTGCTAAATGCTCGACATGCTCTTCCTCATTCTTAGAATATATCAAGATGTCATCAATGAATATAATAACAAACTTGTCCAGATAAGGATGCAACACACTATTCATCAAACATATAAAAGTAGCTAGAGCATTAGTCAAACCGAATGGAACTACAACAAACTCATAATGCCCATACCTGGTCCTAAAGGCAATCTTGTAGATGTCTTCTTCTTTGATGCATACCTAATGGTATCCTGATCACATATCTATATTTGAGAACATTGTTTCTCCCTTCAACTGATCAAACAAGTCGTCAATCCTCAACAATGGGTACATGTTCTTGATCGTCACCTTGTTCAACTACCTGTAATCAATGCACAATCTAAGAGTACCATCCTTCTTCTTCACGAACAATATTGGTGCACCCCAAGGCGATACACTTGGTCTAATGTATCCCTTATCAAGCATTTCCTTCAACTGCAACTTCAACTCCACTAACTATGGAGTGCTCATCCTATAAGGTGTCTTTGATGTTGGTGTTGCCCCTGGTACCAACTCAATAGAAAAGTCTACTTCCCTGTGTGGAGGAAACTCTGGAATCTCTACTGGAAACACATCCTGAAACTACTGCAATACAGGGTACCTCTTGAAGATTTCTGCATCCTCAACATCCTTACCCTTGTCACTGGAAATATGAACTACAAACATCACACACCCTTTTCTACAACTGCACTTAGCCTACATAGTTGTGACCATCCTCACTGATGTAGGCTTCTTCTTCCCCTGTAAGTATCTTCTCTCCATTATCATCCAAGCACTCAATAGCCTTGTCATAGCAATCTACCTTGGTCCTGTGAAGATACAACCAATCCATACCCAAAATCATACTATATGATCCCAATGGCAGTACATTCAAATGTGTTATTGTAGGCATACCATTCAACTCAAATGCACAAGCTCTTACCCAATGATGAACTCTCTTCTTTGTGCCTGTAGCCAACTACACCAACCAAGGCTCTGCATGCACTTCTTTCCTCAAGCCACACTTATCCACTAGGTCAAGATTAACATAACTTTAATTAAATCTAGGATCAATAAAAATAGAAATAACTTGATCATAAAGCTTATCGTCCATCTCAATGATAGATGCATGGTTATCCGCATGCTTGTTGTCCACAACCGCATAAATCCGAGGGATACTATGACCAACATCGCTGACTTTTTTCACCTCTTGAACACTATAGATCTTAGGCCTACCTCCCTGGTAC
Organism: Pinus tabuliformis; assembly: GCA_031772625.1. Lineage (NCBI taxonomy): Eukaryota > Viridiplantae > Streptophyta > Pinopsida > Pinales > Pinaceae > Pinus > Pinus tabuliformis. Next base: position 1,295,496,349 of record CM062804.1, on the reverse strand, counting down.
AATGGGTAGTCCTTCTTACGATGACCTTTGCCACATATCCAACACTGCAATGATGCTCTACTATCACCTCTAATCTACTGCTCTCCAAGCTGCGACACATGTCCCTTCTCAACTACACTGAACTTCTTGTAAGGAGCAACATTTTCTTTCTCACCTACATCTTGAGGTCTTCCCCGCTTCGATGGCCATTTTCCTTTTACTTTCTCATTTCCCTTCAAGTCACGTTTAGGCTCAACTTTTTGCTTTGACTGCTCATAACAATGCTTCAATTTACGAATGGCTTCCTCTAATGATCTAGGCTCATCAAAATCAATATGGTCTCTATATGCTGCTGGAAATCCACTGATGAATCTATGAATCTTAGCCTTCTCCTCCTTGAGATATGGCACATACCTCAACAACTCCAAGAATATGTTAGTGTACACATCATATGTCATAGAACCCATTTGCAACTCATAAAACTCCTTAGCTCTATCATCATAGTACCTCTCCAATAGATACTTCTTCTTGAAGATCCTCTTGAAATCACCCCAAATGAAATCTTCTTCCTGAATTCCCTTGACATTCTTCACATCTTCCCACCAGATATTTTCTTTCCCTTTAAGACTAAAATTGGTTATCTTAGATTTCATGTTATCTAAATAGTTGGGCAATCTGAAGAATTTTTCATCCCAAGCAACCATGCCTTTGCATATTTTGGCTTCTTAATCTCTCCATCAAATGTAGGAGGCTTGAATTTCTTGAACTCCTCAGGAAAATACTCACCCCTCCTATAAGGATGATGACGATGATGACTGTGATGATGTCTCCTGGATGAGGAACTAGAATGATTCCCATACATACCAGTCCTCCTGTCAGGTGTATCCAATGATTTGCCACCTCTAACTATGTCCCCTCTATCCAACTTGTATTCGGACCGAGACCTACTACCATAGGCTCCATTAGTTTTCTCTTCCTGCTCTTGATTGATCCTTAGTTGTCCCTGTCTCTATAATTATGAAAAGCTCTGAAGAATTGTTTCATTGACCTCTACCTGCTTTTCCTGAGCCCTTGCAAGTCTTTCCTGAGCCTCAACCAACTTGTCATTGTCTTCTTTGCAACTTTTGATCTTTTCCCTCAAGCTCCTCAATGTATCTTCTATACCAGGAGAATACTCTTCTCCTTGCTACCCAACTGATCTATAGGGAGAGTCACAGGAACTGTAGTCTACCATTTTGCTCGTCATCTTTGATTTCTCTTCTTCCTGCAAGTATACCATGTCAGATAAACCAAATAGATACCAAAACCAAATCCATACCTTAGTGATGTTCAGGGGAGGCTTATCTCATCTACAAGATCAGTCCACATTAGCATGTACATGTATAATCATAAACATATCCGTGTAATAATGCAACATCACCACAACATCATGCATGATCATACCAAATTTATACCCCGATCCCATTCATGACAACATCAGAGTTACCCAAAGAGAGTGAAACCGTGCTCTGATACCACCCTGTAACATGCCTCCTCTCACATCTACCCAGTTTCACTGGCTTACCCGAGGTAAACATGAGATGAGGGGTTACTATGATATGACTCAAAATCCTAGATGACCTTAAGGAAATGGAGTCGACACAACTAGGCCTTACAGACTTCCCACAAGTGCCACAAGACCCCCATGAGTAACCCAACTCCTCCATGTGTCCAATCCCTAAGACAACTCACCTTTTCCCTAACCTAGAGCCCCAGTCGCTCCCTTGCCAAGGCCTCCATGCGACTATGGGTTCCCAGTCGCTCCCATAAGCCTGCATTAGTGCGAATGTGGCCTTTTTTTTTCTAGTGTTGTGCCAGCGATTGCGAGAATTAAGGCTATTTTCTAGGGTTGGGTTTAGCCTCTACCCAGAAAGCTATGAAACTTCCATAACTCATAAAAGACATGAAGACAATGCTTGTAAACCAAAAACTAGAACTAAGACTTGACCTGACCATCCCCAACTGGGACTAACATTCTGTCAAACACTTGGTAGATATGCAACCTACAGGTCATGAATGTAAGTCTGAACATAAGGGACTGAAAAATTATTTGAGGTTTAACAAGAAGGGTCACTACCTTCTCTCATTAGTTGTCTTAACACCAATTAGGTCTTGCATTCATTATTTATTCAGTTATGAGTGAAAACATGAAAAGATCCATGACTAAGATATGTCATAAAACCATGCTTATAACCAACATATAACCAGATAAATAACCATAAGAGAACAACCATTAAAGACACATAATAACTAGTACATTTCCTTACCAAAAGCAAGAGAAACTTAGCTTTTATTAACCATAGGCAATTACCAACTAGGTTCGAGACTTCCACGTTCCACCTAACCATAGATTGGTTGAGCCAAATCTCTCTTCAACCAATCACCCTCATGCCATATTCCAAGCATGAATGTGGGATCTCATGGGATAAACCAATCCAAAGACAACCAAGGGAATCCAGAGGTTAAACCACCTCCACCCTCTCCATACTGTGATCACACCTAAACCGGTGTCAAGATCACAAAACTGAATTGAGCTTGGATGCCTCAAAATTTCTTCACCATCCTTGAGGAATTTTCCTGTCTCCACCCTCATGCTTTACCGTGTATCCCGCCATTATCAGTCAAGGGATTCCTAGGCCTTTGGGAATTTTCTTGAGACCACCTCACCCCAAATTCTGAAACCATTCAACAATCCAAAGCTCAAACCGAGAACAATCCCATCACATCACGACTTTCCGGAAATGGCAAGGATAAGCTAAAATCCACTGTCGAATCCCGACAAAATCCATGCAAATGATAGTAAAAGAACCAAATACCAACATGCATATACCATGCATGTCAAAACCAGTTAGGAAATCACACATGAAATCTATTACCTGCAAGTATTCCTGTTGAAGCTGCTTGATCCTTGCCTTCCTTTGCTTTCCTTGCTTTTCCTTTCCTTTCCTTGCTTGCTTACTTTCTTTCTCCTCTTGGTGCTTTCTCCTCTCTGAGACAATTCTAACACTAAACTGACAAAAATCTACCAATTGATGCTCTGAGGTATTTTTATTGATGAGGCCTCTAATTTCTTCAATTTTCCATTATTTTCCTCCTCACATGCAACCTGTGACCTTTCACCTTCCTTTTCTCCTAATTTCCATTATTTTCATAAATAAAATGCCAATAATACATTTTTTCCTTTCCAAAGCCTTAGCCATTGCCTTTGCCAATTTCCCTTAGCCATAAAACACAATAAGTGATGCTGTTATGAAACCAGCTCAAGAAAAGATAGAAAAGAGAGATCAACGCCTTAGAATTCAGCCTCTTCGAGGGGGCAACCTCCTTTACATTACATAAATGAACAATTCTTGGATGATTCAAATGACAAAACCTCCTTTCTATATATAGGAGTCTAAGGAGTCACAATATAATCCAGCCGACCTAACAATAATAATATAAAGCCACAAAAATAACAATAGAGGGATTCTATGGGGCACAGAAATAACAATATGGGGGTAATAGGGGCACAACAATATAAATAAGGGGTATAACTACAATAGTAATGGGGTAATCACTAGTATTATAGGGACCCAACATGCCCCTCTCCTTCAAAAAAGTGTTGTCCTCAACGCTTGAGTAGTTCTGGATACTTCTACATAAAATTCTCATCCTCCCATGTGGAATCTTCAGCGGATAAGTTCTTCCACTTGATAAGATACTCTGAAATTGATCGATTTCGTAGCTGTCGAGTTCTTGTTTCTGTGACTGCTTCCGGTTCCAATATAATTTTTCCTTCCTCGTCAAGTTCTGGCAATATTGTTTGAATTGGGAGCTTGTCGCCTATAACCTTCTTTAAACATGAAACATGGAAAACTGGGTGCAATCGAGAAGCTGCAGGAAGCTCCAATTTGTATGCCATAGTACCAATCTTTTGCAACACCTTGTACGAACCATAATACTTTGGTGATAATTTATTATCCTTCTTAGCTTGCTTTAGGGACATTTGCTTATATGGTTGTAGCCGTAGGAATACCCAATCACCTACATCAAAACTTCTTTAACTGCGATGTTGATCTACCTGTTGTTTCATTCTATTTTGTGCCAACACGAGGTTATCCTTTAAGAGTTGGAGGACTTGTTGTTGATGTTCGATGTGATGTTCCACTGCCTGAACCTTAGAATTTTCTCTTAAATATGATGTGATGGATGGTGGTTGATACCCATAAAGTGCCATAAATGGGGTCATTTTTGTTGCTGTATGGAAGGAAGTGTTATACCACCATTCAGCCAGAGGCAACCATTTGACCCATTGTGTCTGTTTATCAGATACAAAGCAACGAAGATATCCTTCCAAACATTTGTTTACTATCTCAGTTTGCCCATCAGATTGAGGATGATAAGATGAGCTATGAGCTAACTGAGTACCAAGACAAGAAAATAATTCTGTCCAAAAATTTCCAGTGAAAATGGGATCTCTGTCACTTACAATAATCTTTGGGTTTCCATGTAGCTTTTGAACTGTTTCCATAAATGCAGTAGAAACTGTACTGGCTTTAAATGGATGTGATAATGCACAAAAGTGTGCATACTTGGTAAGTCTGTCAACTACCACCATGATGACACTCTTTCCCTCAGACTTGGGTAAACCTGTGATAAAATCCATTGAAACCTCCTCCCAACGTTGGCTTGGAATGGATAAAGGTTGTAATAGACCCGGTGTCTTAATTGTTTCAACTTTATTTTGTTGGCAAACCAAACATTCCGCCACAAACTTTTGAATATCTGATTTAAGGCCATCCCAAAAAAATTCCTTCTTAACCCTGTGGTAAGTTTTTAAAAATCCTGAGTGCCCTCCTAAGGGAAAGTGTGCAATTCCATAAGAATCTTTTGTTTTAGCTGGGAATTCTTACAGAGGTATAAGCGATCTTTGTACCATAACGAATCATTTTGCCAGCTAAATGTATCAGAAGTACTGGAATCTTGTTGTAGCTTTCGAATAAGTGCCCACACTTCTTCGTCATTCTTCCATTCCTCCCTTGCTTCGTTTATCCAATCTGGTTGGATAATAGAAATGGCACACAACAATGCTTCCACATCCTCATCCTTTCTTGAGAGTGCATCTGCCACCACATTTTGCTTCCCTTTTTTGTAGATGATTTCAAAGTCATAACCCAACATCTTTGTGACCCACTTTTGTTGCTCTTCAGAGGATAATCTTTGTTCTAAAAAGTATTTAAGGCTATCATGATCCGTTTTTACCTTGAAGTGTCTTCCCATTAGGTAGGGTCGCCATTTCTTAAGTGCATGGAGTATTGCCAACATTTCCTTCTCATAAATAGCTTTGCTTAAAAACTTTCCCTTGATTGGACGACTTTCAAAAGCAATGGGTCTTTCATCTTGCATTAGAACAACACCAATTCCATTTCCTGAAGCATCACATTCCACAATAAAGGTTTTTGTGAAGTCCGGTGTAGCTAAGACCGGTGCTTGGCACATTGCCTCTTTAAGATGTTCAAAGGCCTTTGTTGCTTCTGGAGTCCATGAAAATGAATCTTTCTTCAATAATGTTGTTAGAGGTGCTGCTATTCTCCCATAATTCTTAACAAACTTGCGATAATACCCTGTCAACCCAAGAAATCCTCGCAGATGCTTTATGGATGTGGGGATTTTCCATTCCTTAATGGCTTTAATTTTGCTAGGGTCTACCTTAACTCCTTCATGAGATACAATATGACCCAAATATTCCACCTCCTGGACTCCAAAGAAACATTTGGATCTTTTTGCATATAATTGTTTCTCCTCCAATAGTTGTAGCACCCTGTCAACATGTTCAACATGATCCTTCCAAGACTTGCTGTAGATTAGTATATCATCAAAAAATACTAACACAAATTTTCTAAGGAATGGTTTGAAAATTGAATTCATCAAACCTTGAAATGTTGAAGGTGCATTGGTAAGGCCAAAAGGCATGACCAAAAATTCATAATGACCCTCATGAGTTCTAAATGCCGTTTTCGGAATGTCTTCAATCTTCATTCTGATTTGATGATATCCCGAACGAAGATCCAACTTGGTGAAGTAAATTGATCCATGCAATTCATCCAGTAATTCATCAATGACAGGAATGGGGAACTTATCTTTAATAGTGAGCTTGTTGAGCTCCCTATAATCCGGACACATGCACCATGATCCATCCTTCTTGTGCACCAATACTACTGGAGCTGAGAAAGAACTTTGACTCGGTTGAATTATACCAGCCTCTAGCATTTCTGCAACCATACGTTCAATTTCACTTTTTTGGACATAGGGATATCTGTACGGCCTGATGTTTGGAGGAACACTTCCTGGAATCAGATGAATAGCATGATCATGATCACGCATAGGTGGGAGACCTTTGGGAGTCTCAAATACCTTGGAATGATTGTCCAAGACTTTTTGGAGATCTGGAGAAATAGATGATTCCAATGTGGAAACATCTAGCGAACATAATTGTGCAATTACACCTCTTTGCTCCTTTTTTAGAAGCTTTGTCATGCCATTAGAGCTGATTATCTTTCCTGGTTTCCCTGCAATACCCCTTAATTCAACTTCCTTTCCTTCCGTAGAAAATTTGATGAAAAGTTCTTGAAAATTAAAAGCTATTGTACCCAAGGATTGTAGCCATTGGACTCCTAGTACAACATCAGCACCTCCCATTGGAATGGAAAGCATTGGGCTAGTCAATACATATTCTCCCATGGATAGCTTGATATTATGGCACTTTCCAGAGCAATTTATTGTTCCTCCATTTGCAATCATCACTTGACACTCTGGTGCTGGATATAGGAAGCAATTCAATTCTTTTGCTACCCTACAATGAATAAAATTGTGGGTGCTTCCTGAATCAATCAACACTATTACCTTTTTCTTCTTGATTTGTCCTTCTATCTTGATGGTTTGAGGAGTGGTAATTCCCGCCAATGCATTACAAGATATGGTCGGATTTATTTGTTCTTCATCTAGGCTTTGTTCCTGGAGTATATCCTCTTCTTTTGACCTTTCTTGCTCCTTTTCTTCTTCCTCTTCACAATCTATGTAGAATAATTTCTTCTCAGCACACTTATGACCTTTTGTGTATTTGCTATCACAACTGTAACAAAGCCCTTTTGCTCTTTTTTCTTCCAATTGTTGTGGTGTCAACCTTATAGGTTGTGGAAGACTAGGGGCAACAACACTTCCGTCTTTATAGTTGTGAGTGGTATGCTTCCTAGTTGCCATAATTTTGCTTTCCATTTTTCTTGCTAACCTGAATGCCTTCTCTAATGAATCAGGTTCCCAAAGGCGAACATCATGTTGGATATTATCCTTTAAAGACCCTATGAACACATCAATCCTATGCTCCTCTGGAATATCTTTTACCCTTATGTTCAATTTTTGGAACTCCTCAATGTGCTCCATTATTGAACCCTTTTGTTTGAGACTTATCAATTGGCTAAAAAAAGTGTTGCTTTTTGTATCCTCATAATGTGCTATCAATTCTTCCGTAAAAATTGCCCAAGTGATAAATTGTTTACGAGAACAAAGCCATTGATACCATACAAACTGATTTGGTTCCAAATATATAGTTGCCATACGTACCTTTTGTGCGTTTTGCACATTATTGAGATCGAAGAATTGCTCCATCTGTAATATCCATGTGGCAGGATCCTTGCCATCAAACTTCCTCATATCGATTTTTGGAATATGGTGAGTCTTCGATCCAACATTAGCATCTATGGAATCATGATTAACATTTCTTTTGTTCTCATCATGATTTTCCTTTAGTACCCTTTCACCCTTAGAGACCATTTCTTGTAGCAACTTATTCATATTTATCTTCAATTCGTCCATGTCTGTCTTCAAATCTATCTTCAAATCATCCATCTTAGCTTCCACGTCAATCATCTTAGCTTCTACGCCTTTCTTTAAACAGTCCATCTTAGCTTCTACACCTTTCTTTAAACCATCCATCTTAGCTTCTACATCTTTCTTTAAACCATCCATCTTAGATTCTGTTCCTTTTTGTGCAAGGGACAGTTGTTGCACTTGGTCTTGTAATTTTGATATATCATGTTGCATTTCTTCCTCTTCTTCATGAGTCATGCTAGAGCTTTCAGGTTCCTTACTAGGTGTTTGCATTTTCTTTCCTCGAGGCATCAGTTACCAATAATAATGCTCTACTATGCCCTTTGAATTCCTTCAAAATAATTTTTCAAACCAAGCTTAAGCAAAAATTTAAGAAAATGTACACACCTTTTTTCACTTTGTAAGAGCTCGATATTGCCTCTGATGTATCTCTGTACTTTCCAATCATCTAGTTCTGAATTTGTGATCCGTAGTAGCCCTCTGTGTCCTCTTTCCAATGCCACAAGTCTGACCCAAATTGGATTCTCCAAGGAAGAGTTATGTGAAATCTCCCACAGTGACTTGCTTATAGACTAGTTCGGTAGAGCGAACTTGTACGACGTGCCAAGAGTCACTGTTTTGACCTTTGGATCTGAAATAGGCATGCAAGAAACTACAGTCCGTCCTCTTTCTGTGCCTTCTTACGAAATTTCAATCCGATCCCCAGAGAGAAAGTTATGACGATTTTCCCCAGGTCACCTGTTTTAAATGTAATTCAGGAGTCTGCAAAAAGACCAACTTCCTCAGATCATATCTCCGCAAATATCGCGCGAAAAGCTCTGAAATTCGGACCCAAGGTTCAGCGCAATTTCTTCTCAAATGGGTTTTTTTTGCGACTTCTGAAACATCACAGAAAAAAGTTATAGCGAAAATACCACGATGACCTGTTTGGAGCAGCGAAACCCTAGAATCCAAAGCTCTGATACCAAATGCTATGAAACCAGCTCAAGAAAAGATATAAAAGAGAGATCAACGCCTTAGAATTCAGCCTCTTCGAGGGGGCAACCTCCTTTACATTACATAAATGAACAATTCTTGGATGATTCAAATGACAAAACCTCCTTTCTATATATAGGAGTCTAAGGAGTCACAATATAATCCAGCCGACCTAACAATAATAATATAAAGCCACAAAAATAACAATAGAGGATTCTATGGGGCACAGAAATAACAATATGGGGGTAATAGGGGCACAACAATATAAATAAGGGGTATAACTACAATAGTAATGGGGTAATCACTAGTATTATAGGGACCCAACAGATGCCCACTAGGATATTTTTCCCAACATTCAGCTTGGAATAAGTGTCCCTTTCTAGTGGTCTTATTTACCTTTATTAACTTTTATTACATGAATTTTTAACCTGGGGATGTTACACAAAGTGTATGATCATGTTCAAATTCTATCTTGGTTTCATCTTTGTCTCACCGATCCCACACTTAGCCAAATTCCAGAAAGTTTCATGCCTAACCAACCTAGACTCACTCCGCCCCTATGAACTGCATACTGCACAATTGCAAGCCTCAACACTACATCCTTACCTCTTGGAATTGCGTAATGCGTAGTCACTGCCTCCAAGGACTATGCATTACGTAGTCACAGTGCTCAAGAACAACCTCTTGCTCCTCATAAATTTGGAATCTTACCTCCTAGCCATCCTCTTGCTGCGCACTACACAGTTTCAGTTAGTAGTCTATCTCTTTGCCTCCCTGAAATGTGAAACTTCATAATCCAGTTACCCAGTCTCCCTCCAGAATTGTGCATTGCACAGTTACAGTGGGCAAGCTTGCCTCATTGTGACCCTCAACTGTGCAATATTTCTTCTCAGTCCTCTAGTTACTGCATATTGCATAGTCACAACCATCTGACTCTCACTCCCGTCCTCTATAACCACACACTACACAATCCCTAAGCCTTCCTCCCTATCTAGTACCCAATTCTAGGTCAATCAATGGATTTCATGAAGAGAATTAGACTAGGATATTTGAGGACTGATGTTGTCTTGTCATGAGTGTATTTCACTTGCAAGTACTATACCTTGACATGACAAGATGATGGTTAGAAAGGAGGAGAAGGAGACTATGTTAGAAGACACTTTTGAAGCTATGAAGAGAAAATGATCATTGAACAAGAATATGAAGGGACACTAGATTGTGACAGAAAATGAAGAACCAAGATCATAAGTGAAGACTCCTTATCCTCAAGCCTTTTGGAGAAGGAAGAGAGAGAACATGCAACATCTTTCATGAAGACACAAATATGGTAGCAAGAGGAGAAGCTTGACATTGACACATCATCATCAAGTGTGTGTCATCAATGTCAAGTATGTAATGTCAAAGTATGATCTCAAGAGTCATATGAGTCATCATGTGCCACATTATTTGTGGATGTAATTATGTAATTTTCAATAAAATGAGAAATGTAAAGTAGGTGGAAGTCCAAAGGTCACCTATAGAATGTGAAAAGTCATGTAGAAGTCAAAAGGTCTCATGAGAATTTGAAAAGTCACATGGAAGTTCAAGAGTCATGAGGGCAGCTCAAGAGTCTCAAGGCAGGTGGAGAGTCACCTCATCTCTTATATATACACCCTCATAGCTCAAGCAAAAAAATTTCACCTTGGCTCCTCCAACTAGGCATTAGAGAGGAAGATAGTTCTTTTGGAGAGCAAGTGGTGGCTTAACGCTCCACTATTGGAGCTAGTGGTGTTCATTGTATCGATGTATCTTGGAACTTTTGCTTAATACTTGAAGCTCATTGAGCCAACACACTTTCATGTGTATATCATAAATATTGTAAGACTATTCTTTGAATGTTTGTGTTTATGTTGTTCTCATTTGTACTAAAGAAATTGAACTATTTCATTGGCTTTGGTGCTCACTTTGTTGAATGTGTGTTGTACTTGTTTTAATGATCGTTACTTCTATGTGAACTATTTCGCTAGTTGATTAATGATTCTTTCATATGTATGTGTGTGTGTGTCTTTATTAGAATAGTACTATTACTTTTCTCTTAAAGGCTCACTTTTGTTTCCCTCCAGTGAAAGAACCTTGATACATTTTGCAATTGAACATTTCACAAGGCATACTCACTTGTTCATTCAAAAGTACATGTACATTGTTCTCTTGTGCTAACTATTACAACCAAGGCAAATCATTAAGAATAATGGCAGTCGGGCCATATTTCTAGAAGGGCTCCTATACCAAATGATGTGAGGTTTGATTGGGCTTTCACATCGAGGAGGCCCCTTGTATGTTGGCGGGTTCCAACACCATCAACAAACCTTTGATGGTCTTAGTTTCTTCACCAAACTGGAAGCATTTGGATTGGTGGAGTTGCAATGAATTCATTGGGCAATTTCAAACTTTTTTTTAGGATTGTAAGGGGGTTTGTTCCCTTAGAAGTCAATCTTGAAGAAGAACTCCCCAAGGAAATAGAAATCAAGTTTGTCAATTGGACCCATGTGCAACTATTGGATTACAAAACACTTTCATTAAAATGTAATGGTTGCCATGAGTATGGACATTTCAAGGAAAATCGCCCAAGAAAGACTCCCATTACCCTATGGTATTAAGAGAAATTTCAAAAAGCTTTGAAAACTTCAAATATATAGAGAAGATGACATCATGGAACTCCTCATACTACCAAAAATGAGAAAGAAAATTCAAACCATGACAAATTTATAATGATGGACATGCCATCAAATTAAGTCTCTCTTGGATTGAAATTAAAACCCCTCTCTCCTCCCTCCATTAAGTAGGATAGAGAAATAGTGTCTTAAGAAAACAAAGATCCTCCTAAAGACACTCGAAAGAGAAAAGGGCCCCATCCATAATGTTGTTGAGAATTGAGACTTGGGATCTCTTAGAAGCATTCCAATATGGACGAGGAGGGTAGAGAATGAAACATTGTGGTATCACTCCTTTCCTTAGCATACGGTGGACTTATGAGACACCCTGAATAAAAGAAAAACACACGGGGGGGGTTTAGAAGGAAGAAGCATGAAAAGTAGGGACTGCCCAAGATGAAGACATTGGAAACAACCTCAAGAAAGTGTTTGTTAAATACAAAGATCTTGTGATTGGATTTATGTCCAATCTAATGATGGCAACCATAAAATTCTAGGCTTTCCCCCTACTTTTGGACCTCTTACGAGAGGACATAATTGAGAAAGGAGCTTAGAGAGTGTGAATTAAAGAGAAATAAGGCATTAAGGGCTCACTCCACATAGATGGCTCCATTTAAACTAGTCCCTACAAGTTTTTTTTTTAAGTTTATATGTTTAGTTTTTTCATTTTTATATATGTTCACTTCATAAGACATTATTCTTGTGCCTTTGGAAGAGAAAGGATGCCAACTCAAAAGAAACTGTATACGAGCAAAGCTTCTCCTACATAATTATGGGTTTGAACAATGATATGTAGATTTTCATTGTAATCTTATTGTATAAGAAAAATCACAACTTTTTTAGTATCAATGCATCATGATCGTTTCTTTAAAATCTTCCGAAGTGGGTGGAAGTAATGAGAATATGGTGTTCATCCCTTTGAAAGTGAGTGGTGAGGATGAAGATTTTGCATGTGTGTTCTTTACTACTATCTTCTTAATTGACTCAATATGTAATTGATTATCTTAATTGATTTAGGTACAACAAAAATAATTTATAATATGGTAATAACATGAAGATAAAGAACACTCTAAAATATATATGATTTTTTTTTTAAATCTAAACTATTTTTTTTATTGAAAATTTTGGGAAGCTAGTACTTGTTGCCTCAATATGTAGTAGGTCTTGTAAGAGGCCTCACAAGACAAAAAATAGACTAAGGGACAACACTAAGGTGGAGGCCCATTGTCACCACAACACACCACTTCTTGCTCTTTAGTGGATTTTCACCACAAGGGAGGCTTCCCAGTATTAGTCAACTAATAGGTATTCTAAGGCAATGGTTCAAAGATGATTGATGGGATAAGCTCAAGAAGGGTACTCATATTAAGGACAAGGCACAATCTAACAAACCAAGGAATAACATGCTCTTCAAGAGGCCTATTATAGGTACTTATGGCCTAGGGTTTAAGGGATACATAATGATAATGACTCACAAGGGCACATAAGACCAAGAAAAGGCTTATGAAAAATTAATGTGATCAACAAAAGGAGTCATGAGCCTTATTTTGAAGCCTTGGTGCTAGGTTAGGGTTTCCCTGGAGAAAATTACCTAAGACTTGTGACGTCAACCCTAAGGAGGAAAATTTAATCGTGGACAAGGCTAGAATTTGGTGCAATGGGACTTAATCCACATGAAACACCTCACAACAAACCAACGCCCCCCCCTAGTTGAATTTAGCTCTATGCCCTAGCCTAACAACTTACCTTGAAGCACCGACAATGAGAAAGGAGAAAGAAATAAAATTTGAAAAGATTATTTAATGAAGATTGATCATCTATGTGGAATCTAATGTCTATTTCTTAGGTGATGGAGTCTAAGGGAAACCTACTATAGAGAAATCAAACTCTAGAAGGGAGTAAGGGGAAGAAAAACCCTAGTTATCACTTTATGTGGGGATAAAATCAAGAGGAAAACTCACTTAGAGGTCCTTAAGGTACGTCCACCATTCTTTAGTTAAAACATACAATATTTCATCAAAATTCCATAGAAAGATATGAAATTTAACAAGATTATACAAAACCATAACAAAAATTATTGCATGCAATAACCATTAAAAGATAATCAACAATAAAAATACTCACAAGATATGCATGAACAAATCCTTTATTATCCCAAAGTGATGTCTCCACAACAAGAGCTAGTCTCCAATAGCAAAATTATCCACAAAGATCACATCTCCACAAGAATACAAGGCTACAACAGCTAGGCCGAAATCTCCAATGAGGTTGAATTAGTTCACAAGAAATGATGAAAATGAGATATGAGGTGACCTCTATTTATATGAGGTCTATCTAACCTGAAATTAGCCTAAGAAGTCCCTAAAACAAGTTCGATAACAAGTAAACCTTGGATTACATGCCAACCCACTAGCTTAATGCAAAATTATGCCATAAATGATCCACATGTGTGAGCTGCAAGCCTCAAAATTCTAACATCATGCTCTTTTTAGGTTCCAAATGTCAAATCATGGTGAGATGAAGGTTGAAAATATGTCTGTATGCTAGGATCATCCATCATTTGAGGAATGTCCCTCAAACCCATCTCAAAACAACCTCAGGGGTCCCAAATACAATTGGGGTGTCACCATGTCATCTCCATGGATCTCAAATGGTTAACACACAACCTCCTCTCTCCAGCGTTAGGGCTCCATCAGGTGCAACAAGCCCTCACTAGTCATCTCATGGGAGACCATCCTCATCTCGGCTCTGAATCATGGCCTACCCATTAGGTAGTGTTAAGTCCAACCTGGTGGCATGCTGGGTCCAATGTTGCAATCATAAAGAATCCTTTGGATTGGGTCAAAGAAGATCAACGTCCTAGGTTGTGGGGGTACTATGGGACATGCATCACTTTCTCAAGTCATCACAATGCCCAAAGCTGTAATGTAAGTGGTAATCACTCCATCTACTAAGTCATTAACCTCCTTGGAAGGCCAAGGTACCTATGGAGTGGGTATCCTCAAGGCTTGCGTTGTGAATCACTTGAAAAAACCAACTTAAACTCGAGTGAAAGAAACCATATATTAGAGACTAAGATCATATAAGCATCTAAGTGGACCAAACTTTCACATTAAGGGAATATTAACACTTCAAACTTGGATCACCTTTCGATATCTAACTAGGCCAAGTCTCGTAAAGGTGTTCCCTACCTTGATAGAGGTGGCTAATGGTCAACCATATTAGGTGCTTCTAGCCCTCAAGGGGAGGTGGCATTTCCAAGGTCAATCCCTTAATCAATAGGTGTTAGTGTGAATGAGTGGTAATGAAGGGGAAAAGGCCCATGGTCAAGTGTCATGGTCAAGGGGACTAGCAAATAAGGAGTCCACACCCGAGTGTGTAGATGTAATCGAGGAAGTAATTTTGGAGCCATGAGTCACCCTGCTCGACCTTGCTTTTTCCACCTTTCTAGTGTGCATTTTACTTCTTCTTGATAATGTTTTATATTTTGGGTACATAGCTCAAAGGTTAGAGCTTACTCTTTATGATCTACCATTCAATTTTACCCCTTAAGATGAGATAGTTCATCACTCATCAAGGTTGGGACATGCGAGGGTTCCTTTTGATGAAATGGAGCATCAATTGCTCAGGAACCAAGTGATGGCCAAATGAGGAGGGTAGAGCTCATGATAGGTTTTTTCCCATGCATTATCTTATGTTCCAACCATCTTTTCCATTTTGATTTTCTTCTTTTTCTTACATTGTGGCCATATAATGCTTTTCCACTCCCTTAGTTGTGTTAACCACTAGGGAAATGTTTCTCGACCCTACTCAAGGAGTGTGGACAGGATGATGCCAAATCCCAATGAACCAATGACAAGTTAGACTCGAAGAATGGAGGTGGTATAAGGGGCTTGTAATGTGGCATGGAAAATGTCAAGTATGATGTAGGGGAAGATGAACACAATATCTTAATCCGGGTTTTCCAAGCAGTGCCCCTCCTATAACCCTAACACCTTAAGGAAGGTTGCACCAAAATAGGGCTAAAAATTAACCCCCCAGGTAAGGTGATAGAACATATTTAGAGTTAGGATTAGTCAATCTTCCAAATAACCCCTTTATCCATACTAAATTCCCAAAACAAACAAGTATAAGCACTCAATTGCAAAATGATCAAAGTACCTTTTGAATGACAACCCACCTTCATCCAAGAGGAAATGTGAGATGACGAGAGGTATGTGGCTGATGCAAATGGTGGGCACATGGCATATCATCATTGAATAATGAATATAGGGGCTATCGGCTGTCCGCCTAGCTGTTCAATGTAGGAGAGAAGTTTTCTCTTATGGGGTTACCCATTTTGGTGGGTAACAATACCAATAGCCTGCAAGCCAATACTAACGGGAACTTGTGACTTGGCAAATGCTAAGACATCCTAGAGACACATCTCATGAATGATCATTTGGAGCTCCCACTCAAGGGGATGCCTACCTCTTGAACCTCATCACAACACGTTAAATATAGAGACTCTGGCCCCACTAATTTTGAACCTATTAAGAATCTAAAATAGTTTTTTGTGTCCAAATTATGATAAATCAATAACCAATTGTAAATAAAAAATATTACGATGTAAATAGTACATATCTTTAATGTAAATAGTACCATATCTTTAAAGTAAAGATGCCAAAGTATCAACCCCTTTACCTATAATATTTTAAACAATAAAAATAGTTAACACCACTTGGGATAATAGCTCGAGTGGTTGAGAACACAATTTGTTTTCCCATCTACCTAGGTCCAATTTCAAGAGACATGTTTGGCCCGTTGCGATAACGCTTAATGAGTAGACAAAGTTATATTATATATGGCTTATAGGTTAGTGGATATACTCATGGCAGTCCAAAAATTTGATCTGAGGGCTTGCCCAAACTACTCCAACATATTACCAATGCACCATAATTAATAAATATAAATCCTCCAACCCATGCAACATAAATAAAAAATAAAAATAAATCTTCCAATCACTCCAACATAAATAAAAATAAAAATAAAAATAAACCCACCAACATGATTAATTAAAAAGTAAAAATAAAAATAAATCCTTAATCGCGACCCCTTTTGGTAGCGTAAACCCAACCCAACGCAGGGAATCAAACCCAAGGTCAAAACGGATCCATCTTTGAACTCGGTCACCTAGATCCCCGAGCTACCATCCAACGGGCGGGTGTGAGCCTCTTATCCTCGCTGCAAGACTTGAAACTTATGGCAAGCTGCCGTTCTGCACCACCTGCACAGACGCTACTCCCAATCCACTTCTACAGTTCAATTTCTCAGCAAAATTGCAATTATCCATACATGATTAACTACAACTTCTCCCGTCATTACTGCCCTCCATGGGGCAGACCTTCACTGCATTATTTCATGAAGCGGGGATCGAACCGCCTACCGGTGTTAAAACGGCAGAGCGAACGGCGTTATTCCGTTAATAGAGTAAGAGCTGCGGGTGATTCAGACGAGGTGATGAAGCCTCCTTTCAATGTACTTATCACAGGCTCCTCAAAAGGTTCGAATGGATAACCATGCCTGAGTATATAATCTAAAATTTGCTTCCTAGAATGTTTTAAGGGCATTTGGCCACCTTTTAGTGAATTTAGCATTAACCTGAAATTTATTGCGATATCTGCCCGAGTTATGAGCACATAATGTTTGTCCAAATCTCCTTTTCAGAGGTTAGGAAATGTTGTTTTATTTGAAAATTAATTTGCTGAAATTTTATTCTCAGTACATGCTTCATTGCTAAAGTATATTTGCGAGGCAATACCGACATAAATCCGTGTTTGATTCAACTGGAGGTTACGAAGCTAGAGGCTGCACATCTCGAATTTTGGTGTCTGATACTTAGGCCAATTTTTTGAACTCGAGATATGCAATTCCAAGCCTCAACCTCGAGTTGCATATCAAACATGGGTCTAGTTGGGTTTGGATCAATGTCCGTATTCATTGCATCGTTGCATGGGCACATGCACCTTGTTTATTTTGGTGCAATCAAGTTTTGGTGTTCTTGGTTTTTTTTGGTGTGAAGCTTTTGTCGAGCACAAACTTAGAGGGTGGGGTGAATCAATATCATACAATTTTTACTTATTTAAACATTTACGAACCACAAGAAAAAAATCATGTATGAGATATATTAGTTGTAGAACATGGAACACAAAATTTATGTGGAAACCCTTTTGGGAGAAAACTACAAAACCTTTTTTTATGATTCTTTGTAGGCACCAACCTATTGGGGACCCCTTCCCTATTGCTGCAAATATCTGTAGGCACCAACCTATTGCAGACACCAATCCCCACTGTTGCAAATATTTGTAAGCACCAACCTATTGGAGACACCAATCACCACTACTGCAAATATTCGTAGGCCTCAACCTACTTCATTGAATTTGCTAGCTAGTTTTTCCTTCACTAGGTCTGCTAGCTACTTCTGCCTTTACCAGGTGTGCTTGTTGTTTCTGCCTTCGCCAGGTCCACTTCTCCCAAAACTTGTTACTTTTGGCCTCTTTCCAAGAACGAACTTGTACAACATGCCACGTATCCAATTTTGTAAATCTGATTTTGAATTTTTCACTTGAGGCACTTCCAAATGTCTCCTCGAAAATTTGAAAATTTCACAGTGAGAGAAGTCCTCGAAAAGAAGTTACAACAAAAATTCCAAGCTGACCTATTTGAAACTAAGTTTAGGACTATTTAGAAACCTTAACTTCCATAGGCATATCTTTGAAATTATAGCAAACGAAAGTTTGTTTGAAGCAAATTTTAGGAGCATTCGGGAACCCTAACTTCCTTAGAGCATATCTCCAAAAGTGTAGCAAACCAAAGTTTGTTTGAAGCAGATTTCAGGAGCATTCACAAACCCTAACGTCCTTAAAACATATCTCCAAAAGTATAGCGAACCAAAGTCTGAAATTTTTACCACATGTACATGAAGATCTCATCCCCATCTCCTCAGAATTTCACGGTCTTTAAAATTAAAACCTCAAGAGAATTTCCTAGCTTCTCTTGCACACCTCAAATTTCTTGCTTGGATGATCTTCAAATGCACTCATCAATCCTTTATTTATAGTGTTTTTGCATTCACTTATGGGGCCAACTCGTAAAACTGGTTAGGCTGACCTGTACTTTCTGGTTGGGCTGAATTGACATAATCTTTTATATCTTCTCATTTCTGTGGAGTTAGAGGAATTGGTATATACCATTGGAAAGGTCTCATAATAATATTTTCAATGATATATTGTATGCTCCCATTTGAGCTAGGTCTTTAGAGTAAAAAGACCTTCAAAGATAGGGTGTCCAAACTGGGCATTAAAACCCCAAAAACAACATTTCCAACCATCTCCATCTTGCAATCTTTATATTGGACATATGTAGTTTTCCCTTGTCTTTGATATCAATGACAACAATATTTCCAACAACTTGTTTCCCCCTCAAGGGCAATTACTTTAGAACGACCATCCCATGGGTATAGTGATGCTAATTGGATGAGCCCTCATGTTCATATCTACTCGTTTAAATTCGGTCTTCTAGTTCTTCCATCCCTACACCATCCATGACATCTTCAGATGACTATTCAGATTCATCCTAGTCATAGTTCTTCAGATGACTCTTAAGATTGATCTTTAGTGTCTTCCCAATCACAATTCTTCATTAAATTCTTCAAGTTCTTAATCATTGGTGTAGCCATAGGCCTGAAACCCTCCATCCTGAATCTCCTCAGAATATCAGTTGCATATTTTCCCTGTCCCAGAAAGATATGCCATCCTCCTACCCAATGTTACTTGGGAGCGGGAGCGGGAGCGGGGAGCGGAAGCGGGAGCGGGAGCGACCATTTTCAGAAGCTCCTGGTTTGGGAGCGAATCCGGGAGCGATTTTTTAAAAATATATATATTTTTTATATTTTTTAATTTTTGATACATATATGTCAACAAAAACATGTAGAATGATGAAATAGACATAAAAAACATAAAAAAACATAAATTGATCATTGAACCATATCACATCAATCATCTAGAAATTATAATCGTCATCAACCATGTCCACAAGTTAGTAAAATACATATTACAACTGCAACATATTGAGTCTTATAAATCATGATTCATCAAATTCAATATTAAAGTTTCAACTTCAAGCTTTCAGAATTGAAAATTCAATAACATTTATCATCATTGATCACCAAAGTTGTACTTGTAAGCCAAGTTTAACCATTACAAGAAGTAATATCGAAGATATTTCTAAGTCCTAACTTCTAACTGTTAACATGATATGAAATGTTAAAAATTTATAAAATGAAACATGAATAATGAGATGAAATGAAACAACTTTAGTCTTTCACAAAGCATCATATTCATAATTCACAATCATTACCAATGAGTTATAATTGCCAAGGCCCAACTTCAAACTTCAAATTTTCATTGTCACAGTGATATAATGTTTACAAAAAATATCATAATGTCATAATGATATGAAAGAGTCAAGAGTCAAGAGTCAAGGACTCAAAACTCAACAGTTATGAAAACTAAAGTCTAATAGAAACTAAAAAAGACAAGTAAACTGTAAATCTACAAGTGGCCCTTGCCACGAGAGTCTCCAGGAGTATAAGCAGGTCGTGGTGGTCTTCTAGGAGTCTCCCGCACAGACCGACGACCAGAACTAGAACCTCCACGCGAGGGTGTCGAATGGAGGTGGCGACAACAATGGAACAAGACTCGGGCCTTGAGCACTGCTACTGGATGGTGGAGGTGGAGGTGGCATCGCTGCTACAGCTGCTTCATTTTCATCCCGTACAAGCTCCTCTTCTAGTTCTTCAATATGTACAATGCCATCCTCCAAATTGTCGTCCTCAGGGTGATTGTCCCAAATTTTATATGTGGGATCTTCATTAGCCCGATCACAGTAATGGCTCAACAACCTCAAGTTGTAGTGCACATAAACCAAGCTTTCTGCTCTGTTTTCGTTGAGTCTGTTTCTTTACACATTATGTATATAACTGTAGGTGCTCCAACACCTCTCCGCAGAAGAAGAATTTACAACCTGTGAAAGAACTTTTTTTGCCAATTTTGGCAAAAGTCCGTGGCCGCCATATGTTTCCCACCATGTGAGAGAATCAAATTTATCTTTGTCGTCCATTGCATGGAAGTTACCATACAAACCAGTGCCACTGAAGTATCTGCCTATTTCAAGGCGCACAGCTGCACATTCCTCCCTGTCAGGCACCAACTTTTCTAATGCTTCCAGATATCCTTTAGTTACCTCTTGATCTAAATGGGGTTTGGTCCTAACCCCACCCCCTGCTGCAGGTTGGCCCAACCAAGATGTAGAGTAGTATTTTGGCGTAAGGATATACGCCAAGCAATGTAGTGGAAGGTTAAGCCTATTCCACCGTTCACACACACAATCATGAATCAGTTTGTACAAGTTGGGATCTTTATTATGAACAATGTCTTTTATTTCCCCCAACATGGTATCCATTTGCTCATACACCTCGCCAATCACTGGTTTGTCTGTATCTGCAAACCGAATCATGTGATAAATTGGCTTGGTGAAATCCAATACCTGCCTCACAGTTGTCCAAAACTGCCCATCAAGAGCGGCCTCCTCCACCGTTTCAAAACCTGCCATGTCAGCTACATTTGTAGCCCTTTCCTTTAACACCTGCCAATGTGGACTTGATACCATGCTAGCTAATGCCTCTCTTACCTTCAAAAGGCGCCTGAAGGTGAGGTAATAGCTACCAAATCTAGTCCTCGCAATCTTCAACAACTCCAATCTCGAGTGACTGTGGAAAAGGCCATGGGTATTGCTATGATTTGTAATAAATTTTATCATTTGTTTTCCTTTCTTGTACAAATCACCAGTCCATTGGTATTGTTCATTTTTGTTTTTGACAATATCATGCAACAGAAGGTTCAATGTGTGAACCAAACATCCAGACCAAAATATGTTCGGGTATTTATCCTCAATAATTGCTCCCGCTGCCTTACAATTAGGAGCATTATCAGTGATGACTTGGATGACATTGTATGGGCCAATACGCTCAATTGTTTCAAGTAATGCTTCTGCAATGTTGATAGCGGTCTTGAACTTGTCTGAGTAATCATGTGCAGCTAGAAAGATGGGACCACTAATAGACACAGCAAGAACACTTATCAATGGCTTGCCTTTTACATTTGTCCATCCATCAGATACAATGGACACCCCATTGTCAGTCCAAGAACTTGTCATTTTATTCAAAGAATGTGATATTTTTGCTTTTTCATGATCAAGGCCAACAGTTCTTGCCTTGTCATACCCAGGGCTCTTGTATCCTTTAGGGGCATCATTTATGGCAGAAACCATTTCGTGCCAATAAGGTGAGCGTAGAACATTGAATGGTATCCCACATGCATAGAGGAACCTGTAAACTTTTGAATCCACATCATTCCTACACCCCTCATCAAGGAAATCTGATATGGTTCTACGCCTTAAAGATGATGACCCTGTGCCTCCATGTCCATATCCACTGCCTTGGGAGGATGCTGAAGGAGTTCTTTGTGATTGTGAGCTTGGTTCAAAGAAACCCCTTGATCTTTTTGTTCTGTATTGGGCGTCCTCCTCTTCCTTTATGTATTTGGCTCTATCTGCTGTTGACACCGCTGCACAAGTTTTGATTCCTATTTGTTTCTCTCCATCCCATGGCCTTTTCCCGCAGAGGTGTCTTCTAGCACGGGTGTATGAGTCTGTGTAATCAGTGTTGCAATGGGGGCAATGAAATTTAGTGGTTCCACCCCCTCTCCCTGTTTCAGCCCTGTGAACATATTTCCACAATGGATTTTGGTCTTGTTTAGTTTTTTGAGGGTCATGTTCACCCTCCTCCACCTCCTCCTCACTGGGGTTTTCACCCATTTGACTTCCTCCGGCTTCTTCATCCACCTCTTCAGTTTGAGGCCCCCTCCGTTTCCTACTCTCCACCACCATAATAACCATAAAAGGGACCAGGAAGAGGAAAATGCCAATAAATATCCCCAGGTCCATGGTGTTTGATGTTTGTAGGGTTTTGAGTCTTGAATCTGCAAATTAATTTAGTTTATTGGGATTAATTCATTTAATTTATTAATTTAATTTAAATACATGATTTTTAAACAGTTAAACTCAAACAACTAAATTAACTACCTAACCAGCTAAACTAACTAGATTACTAAGTTACTTACCTCTGCAGGCTTGCTCCTCGCTCCTTGGCAGTTGCTCCTCGCTCCTCAGCACTTGCTCTTCGCTCCAATGCTCTTGCTCCAGCTCCAACTTGCTCAATGAAGTGATAATGAAAGTTTTTTTGGCCCATTGGCCTTATAAAACAAAAAAAATTTTCAAAATTTTTTATTTTTTTCGGGTCCGGCGGATTTTTTTTCCGCCGAACCGCTCCCGGCCCGGCCCGATTCGCTCCCGGAGCGTTTTTTAATGCCCGGGAGCGATCGCTCCCTGATCGCTCCCGGGCATTAAAAAACGCTCCGGGAGCGCGGGAGCGATCGCTCCCTGAGTCGCTCCCTAACAGACCAGGGAGCGTAAATTTTTTTACGGGAGCGCACTCCCGAAAATCGCTCCCGTCCGGGAGCGATTTTGGGAGCGCGCTTCGGGAGCGGGTTCGAAGGGGGGGGGGGGGGGGCGCTCCCCCGCAACACTGCTCCTACCACACCTCCATCCCAAGAAAATAATGCATCCGTTCGATGTCCTTCTATTAAATTTGGCAACTAGGGCCAAACTCCACTTTCGACAACTCATATGATGCAACGGATATTTTTATTGGATTCCTCTTTCCGAGAGGTGTAGGACTGATCTAAAGATCATCTCATTCTGACATGTACAAATGGAATTATGAATTTATTTCGTTTATGGACAAATTGTCAAGGTCGACCAGCAAACTAATGTAGGCTTAGAAGCCCAAAAGTCACGTCTCTTCACCCTCAACGTTGTGTATATATAGAGGAGTCATTTTCCTCATTTGGACACACATCAATCACTCATCTTTCTCTCTCCTCTCCTCATTGGTTCGTACAACAAGCAGGAGCAGCCTTCTTCTCTATGCGTTGACCTGGGTTGACTAAAATTGTAGGCCAAAATTTCAGATCTGTTTTTGGGCTATTACAGGGACGTTGACCAGCGTTGACCGAGGGTCAAACTTCATCTTTTGACTGCATTTTTCAGGTAGGAAATTCGTTTTTCTTAGGCCGCAGCTCTTGGCACAAAAATCGAGGTGTTTGCAGTTGTTTGACCAACGTTGACCGCAGAAGTTGACTATGCATTGACCAAGTTTGACCAGATTTTTCGGGACTATTTTGGGCTGATTTGGTCTATCTTTGGAGGTTGAGTTGACTGGGTTTGACTGAGCTGATTTGGAGGAAGATTTCTGCTAAGTTGACCAATGTTGACTTTCTGGTTAGGGCATCTTGTTGATTGCAGTTTGACTAGACAGGTTTGGCTGTATTTGATCAAGTGAATTTTGTATATTGTACTCTCTCTCTATATTGAACTTTTGAAGAATAATAAGAAGACTTGATCAAAGGGTTTCCCCACATTGGGGTTTTTCCCTAGCATCCGCCAAATATTGTGTCCTCTTGTCTTGGCTTGTCTTTTGCTTTTTATTTATGTTCTATCTGCATTTACCGTCATGTTAATGTGATTGTTAATCTGGAAAATGATATTGGGTTAATAAGAAACATTGAAGTAAATTGCTCTTAAGCATAAAACATACCATTGTTATCTAAAATTAACATGGTATCAGAACTGAGGTGAAGACGTGAAAAGAGCAATCACTCAGAAGAGCAATCACTGAGATATGTTGGACAAGGACAAGATACAATGGCCTCCACGTCTTACTTCAAGCCCGATGACAAGCTCAATGATAAGTTTGACTATCATGCATGGAATATGTCTCTTGATTTGACTTTGGAAGAGCAGGATGTTATGGATTATGTGCAGGGAAAGATCACTGAACCTCCTTCAAATGCACTGGCTGCCGCTAAGACAAAGTACAAGAAAGGTGAAGTCAAAGCTAAGAAGATCATCAGGGATTCTATTAACAAGCATTTGGTTGCATACATCTCTAATTTGAACACATCCAAGGAGATGTATGACAGATTGGTTGGCATGTTCAAAGTTAGCAATGCAAACCAAGTTCTCTTCCTCAAGAACAAGTTGAAGGACATAAAGAAGGGAAGAGGTGAAGATATCCAATCCTACTTCATGAGGATTACCGAGATAAAAAATGATCTTCTTTCAATTGGAGAAGTTATTGCTGATAGGGAGCTCACTCTCATTGCCCTTGGAGGACTCCCTCGTGAATGGCATGTGTTCAACACTACTATCCTCAACAATGACAGGATTCTAGGTTTTGATGAATTGTTGACTAGATGCACTCAAGAAGAGACAAGGATGATGGAGAGAGACATGCCTTCAAACAGGAATGAACCTATTGCATTCTTTGCTCATGCTAAAAAGAAGAATAATGCAGGTTCAAAGAAACAATGTCAAGGAAGACCGAGATCCAAAGATGGAAGGAAGGGAAGATGCTTCATTGGTAATAGGTTTGGCCACTATGCTAGGGAGTGTCCTAATAGAAGGAATACACCTCATGATGATGACAACCACAACCACAACAATTTCAGGGGCAACAATAATCAAAGGAATGGCAGATTCAACAACAAAGGAAAAAGGAATGCTCCCGCTACTCAACATGGAAATGGTCGACCTCTCAAAATATCAAGAAACTCCAGGTATGATGAATCTAATGTTGTAGATAACAAACAAAAATAATTTTATCTTATATTTTCCCTCTCCACTGCCTCTCCTCCGGATACCTTAGGAAATTGGTTAATTGATAGTGGTGCTTCAAGGCACTTCACTGGGTCTAGGGAAGCTCTTTCAAATTTGAAAGAAAATGATACAAATTTGGAAATCATTCTTGGGGACAATGCCACCTATCCCGTGAAGGGAGTTGGAAATGTTTCTTTTCAATTGAATCAAGGTAACACCATTCATCTACAAGAAGTTCTATATGTACCTGATCTAAAGAAGAACCTGGTATCTATCTCGACGATGGAGGACAAAGGATTCAAGGTGGCATTCATTGATGGAAAGGTACGTGTTTGGAATAGAAATTTCAAAGAAACATTTACTCTTGGATTCAAGGTTGATAGCCTATATCAAGTTGGAGGAAGTCCATTGGGAGCTATGTCTTGCGATGCATCACTTTAATCCAAATTATGGCACTGGAGGTTTGCTCATCTACATTATAAGGCTCTACCCGATGTAAGGAAGATGGTGACAGGTATGCCCGAATTTAAAGTAGAACATGAAGGTGTTTGTCAGGGATGTGCCGAAGGAAAACATACAACGGGACCATTTCCCTCAAGTGACAGCAAGACTATCGAAATTTTGCAATTGGTTCATTCTGATCTATCTGGCATGATGCCCGTGACATCTTTGGGAGGATATTTATATTATGCTATCTTTGTGGATGATTTCTCTCGCAAAACTTGGATATATTTCTTGAAGAAGAAGGACGAAGTATTCTCATGGTTTCGTTCTTTCAAAGCCTTGGTCGAAAATCAAACCGGGAAGAAGATCAAAATATTGAGGACCGATAATGGAATCGAATATGAATCAAATGAGTTCAATGACTATTGTAGAGAAGCTAACATTAAGATGGAGACTACTACTGCATATACTCCTGAGCAAAATGGTGTTGTTGAAAGGAAGAATCGTTTTATTATAGAAGCCACTCGTGCCATGCTTCATGATCAAAGCCTTCTGAAGTTCTTGTGGGATGAAGCTCCCAACACCGCTGTGTACGTTCAAGATAGATGCCCTCATCAAGTGTTGGACTCCAAAACTCCCGAAGAAGTTTTCACCGGTAAGAAACTTGATGTTTCTCATTTTAGAATTTTTGGTAGCCCCGTATATTTTCATGTGCCGAAAGAAAAGAGAAGCAAATTGGATGCATTTGGCCTACAGTGAAACTTTTAAGGCATATAGAATCTATGTGCCTGGTCAAAGAGAAGTGGAGATAAGTCATGATGTCACCTTTGATGAAGATGCTGCCCTTGGGAAGATTAGTAACATTCCTATTCCAAGGAAGGACAAAGAAGCAGATACAGGAAAGCAAGGAGAACCGCAAGATGAGTCGATGCTCGATGTTGAAGGACCAATGGATCCCATTGATCCACCTCCTCATGAGCCCTCCTCCTCAAAGAGGAGACCCTCATGGCTTAGGGAAACTCTCAAAGATGCCGAGAAACATGTTGCACCAAGGGGACATTTCATGAAAGTAAGAATCCGAATAGGTACCAAGGGTACTTAACCGCCATGAGCACCACTGTTCAAACTGAGCCTTGCACATTCGAAGAAGCTGTGAAGCACCAAGTTTGTAAGGATGATATGAATGAAGAGTATGAGTCAATGTTGCAGGAAACGTCCCCACCCCCCGGATCTAACCCCCGAAATGCGATCCGTACGGATGCGTCCAAGAAGTGCCTCCCGAAACGTGGTTCCGAAATTTCGAAATGCGTTTCGGACTGATAATGACGCTTCTTGGAAATTCCGGAAGCGTGTCCTTCCGAAACGTGTTTCAGAATCTCCGAAGCGCGTTTCATACGGCGCTTCGGAGGCCGAATCGTACGGTTCTTGTACGATTTCGTACGCGCTTCGGAGGCCGAATCGTACGGTTCCCGTACGATTCCGTACGTGCTTCGGAAAAGTGCGCCGCGCGGCCTAAAAAAATCAGTTTTTATTTATTTATTTTTATTTTATTTTTTGGTGAGTTTGCTTGTTGGGGGTGGGTCCACCTTGGGTTAGGGTTGAGGAATGAAGGGAATAAAGCCCCCATTCATCCCTCATGGTAATGTTAAATTCTTAAAGTAAAAGTGACATTCTCCTTTATTTTTCATTTTCATCCTTTTACTTAAATTTTTAACATTACCATGAAATGACTCAGGATGTTTGAGAGTGGTTCCAGCCTCATTGGACTTCATATGGAGAAAATAGAATTTCATATTCTGTTCAAAATTTAGTAGACTTAACAGTTTTCAGGAATTCAGGGTCAATGGGATTGTGGCATTTCATTAGATTATATCAAGTATGAAGGTATGTGATTAGCATTTAATCAAGAGCACCAAGCCCTATATGTACCCTAGTGTTGGTGGTGTTAATTGTTGAACTCCTTTGTCACGCCCTTAGCAAAAAATTACCTTTCAATCAAGTCAAAATCATCGATCAAGCATGTTAAGCTTTTTCTACCATATTTTAAGTCTTGAATTAGGTAGTTTGATCAAAATTGGGTAATGTTGACTAATATCCCTAGACAATCGAG
This sequence comes from Pinus tabuliformis, assembly GCA_031772625.1. Lineage (NCBI taxonomy): Eukaryota > Viridiplantae > Streptophyta > Pinopsida > Pinales > Pinaceae > Pinus > Pinus tabuliformis. Next base: position 1,295,468,431 of record CM062804.1, on the reverse strand, counting down.
GTAGAGGCAAAGGCTAGACAAGAGGAGAAGAATCTAGATTCTAGATGGTTGATGCTCGAATAATTAATCATTAATGTACAATGGATGCTATATCTATCTTGATTTATGCAAAAATATGCATGTTTTCATGTCTTCTACAACTAATTTGGTATTTGGGATGTTTGTTTTGAGTATAAATGCAAAAAAATATAAATATATATATATAGCAGACGCTTCGCTTCCTAGATTTTTGGAAAATGACGCTTCCGCGTCCCTGCTTCCAAAAAACGTCCCCGTTTCGTCCCCGCTTCGTGCAACATTGGTATGAGTCGATTATGAAAAATGATGACTGGGATGTGGTCCCTAGACCTAAGGACAAATCCGTTGTCACCTCGAAATGGCTCTACAAGATCAAGCATGGAGCTGATGGAAGTGTTGAAAAGTTCAAGGTCAGGTTTGTTGCTCGAGGCTTCTCTCAAAAGGAAGGTGTGGACTACGATGAGATATTTGCACCAGTTGCCCGATATACCACCATCTGTTCGATTATAGCCTTTGCTGCCTCGCAAGGATGGAACCTACACCAGATGGATGTCAAAACCGCCTTCTTGCATGGTTCAATTAAGGAGGAAGTCTATGTAAAACAACCCGAGGGGTTCGAAGTTCAAGATCGTTAGACACATGTATGCAGGTTGAAGAAAGCCCTTTATGGGTTGAAGCAAGTGTTGATTTTTAATGTACCTTCGACAAGTGGTTTCCCATGGGTTAGTCTCTACCTAGGGAAAAGTGTCCAAAATAATTCTTTTCTTAAGTGTGACTTTATTGTTAAACACACACATGGGTAGCAACAGAATATGAATGATAAACAGGAGAGTACATTTATTATTAACAAATGATATACATTTATAGTACATGGTGTGACCCTTGGATTCATATTCCAAGTGGTTTCTTGGACTCCTTTGGCTGTTCAACTTCCACACCAACCCTTAGAGGATTAGGTGTCCAACATTCCCCCCCTTAATCCGAAGGGTTATGTATGAGTCCAAGAAGAGAGCTGTAATACAAAATGTGCAAAAATGCATGGTAGCACTAGGTTGAATGTGCTTTCTGAAATGTTGGTATAAAGGGAGGTGGTTTAAGGATGACCACCAACACTGGAACGCTTAGTGCAATTCCTGGAACTCTTCCAAGTCTGGCATGAAGCTCAAGTCTTCTGCTAGAGGAAGTGCTCCTGATGTTTTGAAGAGGGAAACATTCAACCATGAAAGGGAGGTCTCACCCCGCATAAAAGGGAGAACCTCAACCTGAAAAGGGAAGTCTCAACCTGTGATGGTTTAAGGATGACCAACAACTCTGGAATGCTTAATGCAATTCCTGGAACTCTTCCAAAACTGGCAAGAAGTTGAAGTCTTCTGCTAGAGGAAGTGTCCCCAATTCTTTGAAGAGGTATCACTGACTGAAGGCATGCTCAGGGGCATCTTTGTCTCTGGCTACAACTTTGAATTTGGTATGGCAGGTTGTGGCTCAGGCTCGCTTGATGTGACTTTGAAGCTTGTAGATGACCATCATTCCCCCCCTGTTAGATACAAGGTGAGATGATGGAGAAAACTCAACTGCAAGATTGTTCAATACTCTAGAACAAGTTCGGACATATGACTGAAATATCTTCTTGGCTGTTGATGCCCATTGCCAAGAAGCGATCCATCCAAGATGAATCTTTGTTCTTGCAGGAGGTTTGTTTCTGAAGCATCTGTTTGAAGAATGACTGGTTTTATGACAGTGCTTACATGGATGAAGATCAAAACAATGATCTTTCATATGGCCAACTCGGTCACAATGTTGGCATTTCACAATCTATTGCTGTGGAAGAGGGGCAAAATCTGGAACAGCTGGAGGTGAATTGTCATGAAGGAATCCAACACTCTGAAACTGAATGGGCTTTGAGTAGTCTGGAATATGAAAGGACATCTCCTTATCATATCCAAGACCTGTTCTATGCTTGTTGTGTACAACTGCTGCTTCATTGGGTACTAAATCTGAATGAACTATAACATTTTTGTCTTGTTGTTTATGGGAGTCTGTTTCAATCTTCTGAACAGAAACAGGTTCAGAATGATGACTCCACTGTTGTAATTCTGCTTGCTGTAGCTGAGATTCAAGCTGTAAAAATTCAATGTTTTTCTGTGCATTTTGCAGACAGGTTTGGATGTCAAAGAGAGTGTCTTTGTTGACCTTCACCGTGTCTTTAGCAGTAGACAACATTAATGTGCTCAATAGCTCTAAAAAATTATTGGTTCTGGCCATTGTCTCAGCGAAAATGAAGACCTCAAAGGATTTCAACTAGAAATAAATCCCAAGAGATAGAGGTGGAGTTGGGCCCAAAATAGTAAAAAAAATCTGATATATTTCTGCAATCATCTCCAAAATAACATTGTAATTTGACTTTATATGTTTCAATGATTTAAATAGCAGCCATGCACCAACCATGCATCATATATGCGAGCCAACATACCCATACCAAATTATAGTCTTCATAGAAAGATACCAATGAACCATGCACAATCTTTCACTGTACATTGTGAGCTTTAAGATTCCCCATCAAATGCATGAATGTTGGGCTGAATCGAAAGCAAAGCAAGGCATTTGTGGTGTACCCAAAAGTTTTAGCAGCTCTTTGGAGGATGTTGAAGTTGCTCGCCAGGGTTTTGTTTATGACATGCACCCTTCTTCAGCTTCAGTTGAAGGAAGAAAATGCAAGATGCAGGAACCTGCAAAAGGATCAATGCGAATTCCTAGTGCTGCCAGCATGTCGTTTCCAAGGTTGTTCTCGGTCATAAGAAAGTCTTTGCCTCTGGCTTATATGAATACATTGGAACACCTCTATGCTCAGTACAGGGTAGGAAAAATTGGCAAAGAAACCATCATAAGGAATGTCAGAATGATTGTTGGAGATAAGTTGTTGATTGTAGCTATCCAAAGCATTCGAGGCCAGACTAAATGTACACAAATGCTAAACAGAGTGGAGCATGATCCACATTCAATCCTGGATTCTGACAGGCTAAATCTAGATAATGAGTCTACTACATCCACAAATAAGAAAGATCATATGGAGGTGTTTAATGGAGTAGATAGTGTTCCCCTTTCTTTGCTGGCATCCTACACACGGACAATAAATGCATTTCATCAATGAATCAGACCCTTGCAATTAGGCGACAATCCACATCTAGCAAATGTGCCGCAACAATCATACTTCATGGTTTTAGCCATAGTAGAACACATAATAATGGTCCATTGTACAGTGTTGGTGTTTATCTTGCTCTAGAAGATTGCTCCTATCTCAGTGCTTCATTTTCGGATATTGACAAAAATGGTGAACAATGCATATACAGCAGCAGAAATGACCCCTCACTTGCCAAATTTAGTGGTATAAAGGACTGTGCATGGAATTATACTCAGAAATTGAGTTGCAAAGTTTGTCAAAATTCACAGGTCAATCCAGACCCGCACCCAGTTAATTGGGAATGTGAAGAGATACGCGGCAATTAAGGTGCCCAGAACTCTCAACGGTGTTTGCGTTTGCGTTCCCCAATGGACATGACAAAGATGGAGATGCTGGTTATTTTGAAAAACAATGCATAGTGGCACCTTCGAGTAATGGCAAGCAGTCTATTCAACGGAGCAATGGATGTTTCTCTCTCAGGATCTTCGGTCTTCTGGGTGGAACTCCGATGGCTGAAATCAATCAGGGAATCTCCCGACTCCCACTCAACCTCTTCGCCTTCTCCTCTTTCTCCTTGAATAGTGCTAACAAGGATACACCGGATACCTTAACAACTTTAAACCTAGCCCCAGGAATATCTCCCACGGCATACCCCTTTCGCCCAGATCTGGTGATCAACACCTTGTCATTTTCTTCAATGTAGTTCAAACAACCATCGTTGGGAACAAAAGCAACAATCTTCTTTCCATTCTTAATAAGTTGAACTCTTGCACACTTCCTAATGGCGGAGTTGCGACTGAAACAAGAGTGCAAGCTCAAGGAAATACTAGAGAAATAATATCAAATGCACACTTGCCTGATATGAATTCTGTTACCTCTCAAAGCTTGCAGCAGCAGGAAATCGGTCATTTTCTTAGTTTGCCTAACAGAAGCTCTAGTTCTGGGTCATTGATTTCAAGCTGTAATCCATTGAACCAAAGCCAGGGAAATCCCCTTATGCACAATACATTTTCTTTGGTAAATGCTCAACGTGCAAACTTACCTACAGTTAGTGCCTGTGGTGTCGGAGCAAATAACGCTGACAAGCTGACCCAATGAGCGCTGACAAGCTGACCAGAATTATTACAGAGAAATGGCTAAGTGAAACGACTGAGCAGATTTAGAATGGCAGGACAGAAATGGCCACAAATAATGCCGAGTGAAGGAGCGTTTCTCTGCGCAGCAATGAAATAGGAGAATACTGGCAACGCATGCTGATATAAAACATTTGAATTTGCAGACCTAGGACGCCAATTTTTACTATTTCAGGATTATGGGTAGAGGTGCAGGACTGACATGCACATAAAGGCCATAGAAAAAGCTCACATAAACAAGTGGCTCATACTTGAGCAAGGCAGCAGATTGCCAGCTCTGATACCATGTTAAACACACACATGGGCAACAACAAAATATGAATGATAAACAGGAGAGTACATTTATTATTAACCAATGATATACATTTATAGTACATGGTGTGACCCTTGGATTTATATTCCAAGTGGTCTCTTGGACTCCTTTTGGCTGTTCAGTTTCCACACCAACCCTTAGAGGATTAGGTGTCCAACATTTATAAAGTGAAAGTGACTTTATAAGTGGTAAAGTCAATGTTAAATTATAAAGTGAAAAGTGACTTTAGACATAAAGTACAATGTGGGTACTTTATTTAATGGGTGAGTTAAAAAATAGAAAGTGAGAATTAAATGCACATTTATTCTCATCCCTTGATCTAAATGAATCTGAGCCATTAGATCTTAGGGTTGCCCAAAAGTCATTTAGGGAAACAAAAGGGGGAAAAGAAAAGAGAGACTGTATTCATTCTTCATGAGCAGATTGGAGAAAGGAGGTTGAGAGCTGGAGAAAAGATCTGAAAGAGAAATTTGTTGCAGCAAGCTGAAGGGGTGATTTCTAGGCAAAGTTGGGCATGGAAATCAAGACATAGAAGACAATAGAAGGTACAGTATGAACAACATTGAATGCTGTGAGTTGCACGCTTTTTGAGAGAAGATTTTTTTTTTTGAAAAAAATATCTATAGAGTCCATACAGTGGTACAAAAATCCATACAGTTAGTACAGAGTCTGTATAGTTGTATCCATATAGTACATATTTTCAGCTTCAAGTGGGCATAGAAATCAAGGCAAAGTGGGCACAGTTTTCAAGGAGTTTTGGGCTGAAGAGATAAGTTGTATTTTGTTGTTTTGTTTTGTCTGCAAATGTATTTTTCCTGAACTTGAAAGATAAATAAATTTGAAGAGCTCTCTAACAGGTTTTCCCCGGAGAAGATTGAAGGGGTTTTGCCTGGGTCTAAGTTGACCAAAAATCTGTGTGTATTTTTATGTGTGTTGCTGGTCTAGTTATGTCCATATTTATTTTCAGCATGTGTTGACAGTCCCATGTGTTTTAATCTGAAAATTTCATTTCCAGAATTCTATATGTTGAATGTATGTTTATGGGAAAGGGCATTTAACTGAATGGGAGTGATAAGGTGAAATTAAAACCGGGTTGGGATTGCAGGAAAATTTTTTTAGTCATCAAATTTCAACATGGTATCAGAGCTACAGGCTGAAAATTGCAGTTTGAACAACAGACAGTAGTTTGGGACAACAAACAGTGGTTTGGACAACAAACTGAATTTTTGGACAACAAACTCAGTTTGGACCAATGTTTTTAAACTCTGACTCCGACATCGACTCGGCCGAGGGTCGACTCGGACTCGGACTCCGACTTAGTATCAACTCGGCCGGCTCGATTTCAGTGACTCGGTCGTTGTAAAAACTACATTAAATATATATATATATATATATATATATATATATATATATATATATATATATATATATATATATATATATAGATATACATATATTTATTTATTTATTTATTATAAAAAAACATAATTTTAAAGATTTTCATTCATATTTCCAAACTAGTGTTACTTGGGAGTGGGAGCGACATTTTCAGAAGCTCCCGGTTTGGGAGCGAATCCCGGAGTGTTTTTTATATAATATATATATTTTTTATATTTTGATACATATATGTCAACAAAAACATGTAGAATAATGAATTAGATATAAAAAACATAAAAAAACATAGATTGAACCATATAACAACAATCATCTAGAAGTTATAATCTTCATCAACCACGTCCACAAGTTAGTAACATAGTAACATACAACATATTGAGTCTCATGATTCATCAATCTTAAAGTTTCAAGCTTTCAAAATTCAATATATAACATTTATCATCATTGATCACCAAAGTTGTACTTGTAAGCTAAGTGTAACCATTACAACAAATAATATCTAACATGAAATGAAATGTTATAAAATGAAATGAAATGAAACAACTTTCAACTTTCATGAAGCATCATATTCATAATTCATTACTAATGAGTTATAATTGCCAACTTCAAACTTAAATTGTTATATATTGTTTAAAAAAATATCATAATAAATATGAAAGAGTCAATAGTTATAAAAGCTACTAGAAACTAGAAAAGAGAAGTAAATCTATTATCTATTTCTTATGCTTGGGCCTCTTGCCACCACGAGAAATGTCTAATTTTTTAGTCTTGTTGGAAAATCAAGATCTTTGTCATTAATATCACCCTCTAAGCATTAATATCCAGAGGTATCTTTGTCATTACCTCTATATTTATATAGGGATCTTTGTCATTAATATCACCCTCTAAGCATTAACATAAGATAGAAAAAGCATAGCATGTCAAGTCAAGATTTTGTTTGAGTGATGCGTACATTTTTAGGAGGGTCACGATAGAGGAGTTCGACAACCAATGTCACTAACATCAAGGTACATAGAGGGATTGGTGCTCTTGATTAAATACGAGTTCCATACCCTAATACATGACAAAATTCAATGGAAGCATTGCAATCGCCCAATCTTGAAATCATGAAAAACTGATAAGTTTGCTGGATTTTGAATGAAATCTAAAATTCTACTTTCTCCATATGAAATCCAATGAGGCCAGAACCACTCTCAAACATCCTAAGTCATTTCATGGTAATGTTAAAAATTTAAGTAAAATGATGAAAATGAAGATTAAGGAGACATTCTCCTTAATCTTCATTTTCATCCTTTTACTTTAAGAATTTAACATTACCATGAATAGCATATCAATACTAGGGCCTAGACTTGATCATTAAGCTGCCCCACTCAAAAATTATTTGTTTCTTTAAAAAAAAATTGCATTTCAAACATTACTAAAAAAAATTTTGTAAAAAAGGCAAAACGCTCCCGAAAAGGCAGGGAGCGAAATTTTTTTTAGGGAGCGCGCTCCCGACCTGCTCCCGAGTCACTCCCGCCCTGAGCGCAGATTGGGAGCGGGATCGAGGGGGGCGGGGCGCTCCCCCGCAACACTGTTCCAAACACACAACATTAGAATATAGATAGAAGACAACATATGATCAAAGCAGGCTCATGTATATATCCATTATATCAAAATGGCACCCAGTTCACTGTCTAATACATACATGATGATGATATAGAGAATTGAGATCAAAACAAAAACACATAACAAATGATGCAAGATATTCTGATTATTATAACACAAAAAATTGAATCCAAAAATTTGCACAGTAAGGATGAAATTGCTTTTTTATTTATTAAGCAGTATCAGTTTGTTCATCCACTTCAAGTGGCTTTATTAACTTACCCTTAATCTCCATGTTCTATTTTGGATGTCCGGTTAATCCTTGAATTCTGTTTTGGAGGAAAAGGAGGATGCATAGAGAAAAACATTTTTGTGCATGGGACATAAACTGTGCCTATTGCATGATGCATCAAAGGAGTGGATGCCACATTATTCTATAAAACTTAGGCATTGTTGATGATATTTCATGGATCAGAACAACTATTGTAGAAGGTGTGGTGACAAGAAGGAGAAAATGAACAAATTATTGGATTTATAATTATATTAATTTGTACTTCATCGAACGGAGAGATTCTTCTATTACTATAATTATGTTTGTCTCTAAATTTCCTTTAGGCTTAAAATTGACACCTTTGTGTCAATACTTTTCAAAGGAGGAGATGTGAAAGGTCGTGGTCTTTGTGAGGTCAGTGGGATTTGGTGATGTGCTAAATGCAGCTAGTTAATTGACACTTCTGCAACAAATATTGTAACTAACACTTTTGCTAGCAAATATTGATGTCTGAATTGTGTTTTAGAAGCTATACATTTTGCAAGGTGAAACTCAGTTTTCTATGGGATTCAATTTCCGATTCTGTAGGCTCCTGGTCTATCATTTGTGATTCAAATAGCCAATAATCAGAAAGTTCGTTTGCATGTTAAAATGTCACACTGAATTCATTTTTCGAAAGAACATTGAATCTTTTGATTGATGATACTTAAGTTATTCCAAGCAATTCATCCGGATTCTGTAGACTGGGCCTCTTTTTCTAACTCGACTGAGTTAACGCTGGCTCGGCTGAGCCGGCCGGGTTAATACTGAGCTGGCCGAGTTGTTAGACAACTCGGCCGGCTCGGTATTAACCTGGCCGACCGAACCGAATCCAAGGCTAGCAACTCGGCCGGCTCGGTATTAACCAAGCCGACCGAACCGAATCCAAGGCCGAGTCAATATTTTTTGGCATGGCTCGAACCAACTTGGCCGAGTTGGTTCCGAGCCGGCCGGTTTTGAAAACAGTGGTTTGGACAGCAAACCGATATTTTGGGACAACAAGGTGAAATTTCACACGGATTGAACTTTTGGGACATCAAGGTGAAATTTCACACGGACTGAACTTTTGGGACATCGAGGTGTGCTAGAAAGTTCATTTCTCCATTTTTTTGGTTTTGTAAATTTGGACAGCAGTCACGGCCATGTTCTTAAGGATAGAGGACAGACTGGATGGGATATCCAACTATGCTGTTTGGAAGGACATAATTCAGATAGTGTCTGTGGAGGTAGCAGTTTGGGACATAGTGCGGCAAGTGGTTGTACCTCCTACTGTTGCAGATGAACTTGCTGAATTCACAAAAAATAATGCAAAGGCAAAAAGGATTTTGATGGACAGTTTGAAGGATCATGTGGTTCCTCAGGTGAGAGGAAACACATATGCATATCAAATGTGGACAGCTCTAACCACTCTTTATCAGAGTACCAATGAGAGTAGGAAGATGGTACTCAAAGAACAATTGAAGAACATTAGGATGACAAAGGCTGAAAGTGTAGTTCATTATCTTGGCAGGGTCAAACAGGTAAGTGATGATTTGACTGCTATTGGTGAGGTAGTTGCACCCACAAAGTTAGTCAGGATAGTTGTAGCGGGACTTCCTAAGTCTTGGGAGGTCTTTGGAGATGCTATTACCTCTAGGGAGAATCTTCCCAATTGGGACAGATTCTGGGATGATTGTGTGCAGCATGAGATATGGAAGACTGGCAGTGGTGGGGTGAAGATAGAAGATGAGGAGGATGTAGCCTTGACAGCCAGGGGGAAGAACAAAGGGAAGGCCAAGAAAGGGGCCTCATCAGATGGGGCTAAGGGAAAGGAGAAGAAGAAGAAGAAAGATATGGATATGTCCAAAGTCAAATGTTGGGCATGTCAGAAGATGGGACACTATGCTGCTACATGTCCTGAGAGGAAGAACAAGGGGAAGAAGGGTACTGCAGCTTCAGCAGAGGTGGAGCAGTTTGCTTCACAGTTTGACCAGGACTTTGCATTTATTACTTCTACATCTAGTAGGAGTACATCATCCGATGTGTGGTACATAGACAGCGGGGCTTCCTGCCATATGACAGGTGCACAAGAGTTCTTTTCAGAGCTTGCAGAGAGGGCACTTGATATTGAGATTGTACTAGGAGATGACCGCATTGTGAGAGCTGTTGGTGTGGGGACTGTGACCTTTGAGAGGGAGTCTTTGCCTCCTTTGAAGGTCATGGATGTTTTGTATGTTCCGGGGATGAAGAAGAACTTGATTTCAGTGTCTGCTATGGAGGAGAAGGGGTTTGACGTCACTTTCTCAGGAGGGCAAGTATTGATGCATCCCATGGGAGCTTCCATCACTTCAGCCAAAGTGATTGGAGTCTGCTCTGGGAAGCTATATAGGTTTATTTTTCAGTCGGCAGGAGCATTGGTGAGTAGCACATCTGGTAGCACTCACACTAGTACCACCAACAGTAGAGACTTGTGCGAGTTATGGCACCAGAGGATGGCACATATGCATCATGGAGCTTTGAGAGTACTGAGGGAGATCACTATTGGAGTTCCTGATTTCAGTGTTGAGCATTATGAGGTCTGCAGAGGGTGTGATTTGGGCAAGTACACCAAGTTACCATTCCTAGCGAGTGACAACAAATCTACAGGTATACTAGACTTGATTCATACTGATGTTAGTGGTTGTATGTCTCATGTGTCTTTGGATGGTTATGAGTATTATGTTATATTCAGTGATGACTACTCTAGGAGGACTTGGATATATTTCCTAAAGACCAAGGGTGAGGTCTTCAGTCGCTTTAAAGAGTTCAAAGCTCTTGTGGAAAAGTAGACAGGTAGGAAGATTCGGGTCTTGAGGTCAAACAATGGTGGTGAGTACACCGATGGTGGGTTTTCTGACTTCTGTGCATAGGAGGGCATTAGGAGAGAGTTCACGGTTCCTTACAACCACCAGCAAAATGGGGTGTCTGAAAGGAAGAACAGAGCTATTGTTGTGGCTGCTAGAGCGATGATTCATGATCAGGGATTGCCTTTGTTTTTGTGGGCTGAGACCTGCAATACTGCTGTTTATCTTCAGAACAGGAGTCCTCACAGAGTATTGGGGAATATGACTCTGGAGGAGGCTTTCACTGGAGAGAAGCCTAATGTGGCACATCTTTGTATCTTTGGGTGTCTTACATATTTTATATCCCCAAGGAGCAGAGGATGAAGCTGGAACCCATGGCAGAGAAGGGTATCTTTATGGGTTACAACGAGACTTCGAAGGCCTATCAGATCTTCATTCCTTCTAAATGGGGAGTGGTGATTGGGAGGGATGTGAAGTTCGAGGAGGAGAGGGCCTATCGAAGATCACGGGAATATGATGAGAGAGAGTCACAGACTTCTTCTCAGCAGGGAGGTCAAGTATAGGGAGCAGGACCTCAAGGTTCTGGATCGACTGGTACAGGAGGTACTTCAGTGTCAGTGACATCTGGGGCACCAGTGGCGAGTTCGCCGAGCACTTCTTTAGGAAGTCCACTGGTACAGAGTTCACGTGGCACTTCAGTTGACACAGGCATAGGTGCCAGTACAGGTTCTTCAAGGACAGGTGCTGGTACAAGCACACCAGGGTCAGTTGGCAGACCTTCAGGTTCACCAAACTGGGGGGCGGAGGATGATGTTCCCTATGGGGAAGCTTCTTCAGGGAAGATGAGGCCCAAGTGGCTTCAAGGCACCATGAAGGAAGCAGAGTCTGTTGGTCCTCCAAAGAGGGTGAACAGGGAGAGTGTTCCACCTGAGCGGTTTTGTAGTTATGTAGCCAAGGCTACCAGCATTGTTGACTCTGAGCCTACTAGCTATGAGGAGGCTGTCAGCCAGGAGGTATGGAGAGAGGCTATGGTGGAGGAGTATGCCTCTATCATTAAGAACAATGTCTGGGAAGTGGTTCCTAGGCCTGAGGGCAAGTCAGTTGTGACTTCTAGGTGGCTCTACAAGATCAAGCATGCTGCGAATGGCAACATTGAGAAGTTCAAGGCGAGGTTTGTGGCTAAAGGGTTCTCACAGATAAAGGGAGTTGATTATGATGAGACCTTTGCTCTTGTAGCTTGGTACACTTCTATCCGATTCCTTATTTCTATTGCTGCAAAAATGGGTTGGCAGATCCATCAGATGGATGTGAAGACCGCATTTCTGAACGAAGTTATAGAGGAGGAGGTGTATGTTGAGCAGCCACAGGGCTTTGAAGTACTTGGGCGAGAGACCCATGTATGTCGGTTTAGGCGAGCACTCTACGGACTTAAGCAAGCTTCGAGAGCTTGGTATTCGAGGATTGATACTTACTTGCAGCAGATGGGTTTCACAAAGAGTGATGCAGATCCGAACCTATACTACATTGTTGTAGGGGATGATCCATTCATTTTTGTGTTGTATGTTGGTGACTTGTTCATTACTGGGGCAGAGAGATTGATTAGTGGTTGCAAGGAGGATCTTGCAATGGAGTTCGAGATGAAGGACATTGGTCTGATGCATTACTTTTTGGGGCTTGAGGTGTGGCAGGAGGAGGGGCATATCTTTCTGGGGCAGGGGTAGTTTGCTGTGGATGTGTTGAGAAGATTTCACATGGCAGACTGTAGACCCATGCCTACACCTATGATCACCAACTGGAAGAAGCTTCATGCTTTAGATTCTAGTTTGGTGAATCCCACATTGTATAGGCAGCTTATTGGGTCCTTGATGTATTTGGTCAACATTAGGCAGATATATGCTTTGCAGTGAACACACTTAGCCAGTTCATGATTGAGTCCAGGAAGGTGTGAAAATTCTATTACTACAACAACTGATTTATTTTACCTACTTATTTTCCCAATAAGTTATTTATGAAAATCCTTCAGTAAACATTAAAATAAATTCTGCTGCAGATATCACACCATAATACAGAGACAAACACATGCACAAGAATTAACACATTGACACAAATATTTTGGACAACAGTCGTTGGAAAAACCCAATGTGGGAAAATCGGTGCAACAAGGGAGGATTTTATTATTCAGCAATTCTTCAGTACAACTGGGTGCCAAACTGGCTTACCCAACAGAGAGAAAATTCTCCAGCACTTCTCCTAGTCTCAGCGTCAGTCTCGCTGATATTTGCGTAGCTCCCAGACCCTCTATGTCAGTGCCTGCCTCTCTGCGTTAGCACTGGGCCTCTCTGCGTCACCCCCGCAGGCCCTCCAGTGACTGCACAGTCTGTTGCTTTTACGTCTGCATGAGAGGCTCTGCGTCTGCCTCTCCAACCTCTGCGCTGATCTTCTGGTGTTGTTCCCGACTCTCTGTTCCGTATTCGTTGCTTCCTGCTGCTCTCCAAACCACTAGTTCGAATTTCTTAGCTAACCTTGCTCCAGATATCGAACTGACTGGTCTCCCTAAGTGTGTTCTCCAACTGACTCTCAAGCCTCTTCTTATACTTTTCTTGTTGGTCCATCAACGGACGAGATTAAATCTCTAATCAACGGCTAAGATTAGATTTGGCTTGATCCATGACTTTTGGAACCTTCTAACCCAGTTTTATGGTAATACCCATTAATATTTTATTTTTCCTAAGTTTAGACTTAGGAACTCTATTAAAAATATTAATTATTTTAATATCTCCCAAACCGTGTACAATCTGTCCAAACCATTTCTGGGTCTTGGAGATCTCATGTGCTAATTAGCCTCACCACCAATTTTCATGGCTAGAGCACATCCGATGCTACCCCAAATCAACAGAAAGTGCACTGGGTAGCTGCAGAGCACATTCTTCGCTACTCGCAGGGGACTATTGATTATGGTCTGGACTATAGGCGGGGAGATGGAGTGAGGTTGGCAGGTTACACAAATTCAAATTTGGCAGGCTGTGCTTCTGACAGGAAAAGCACTTCAGGGTGTTGCTTCGGATTAGGTTCGACAGTTGTGTCGTGGTTCAATCGAAAGCAAAAGTCAGTTGCTTTGAGCTCTTCTGAGGCTGAGTATATGGTTGCTAGTCAGGCTAGTTGTGAGGTCATTTGGCTTTGCAAGTTGTTGTATGGCCTATTTGATCAGGAGTTGAGACCGACGGTTATTCACTGTGATAATCAGAGTTGCATTAAACTCACGAAGAATCCAGTGTTTCATGACAGGTCAAAACACATTGACATCAGATATCATTTCATCAGGGACTATGTTCAAAAGGGGGCAGTGAAGCTGGAGTATATATCAACAAATGAGCAGGTGGCTGATGTTCTCACGAAGTCTTTGCCAAGAGGCAAGTATGTCCATTTCAGGGACAAAATGGGTGTGTTGAGAAACACTTTCCTCAGTAAGAGGGAGGGTTGATTTTTACTGTACCTTGGACAAGTGGTTTCCCATGGGTTAGTCTCTACCTAGGGAAAAGTGTCCAAAATAATTCTTTTTTAAGTGTGACTTTATAAAGTGAAAGTGACTTTATAAGTGGTAAAGTCAATGTTAAATTATAAAATGAAAAGTGACTTTAGACATAAAGTACAATGTGGGTACTTTATTTAATGGGTGAGTTAAAAAATAGAAAGTGAGAATTAAATGCACATTTATTCTCATCCCTTGATCTAAATGAATCCGAGCCATTAGATCTTAGGGTTGCCCAAAAGTCATTTAGGGAAACAAAAGGGGGAAAAGAAAAAAGACACTGCATTCATTCTTCATGAGTAGATTGAGAAAGGAGGCTAAGAGCTGGATAAAAGTTTTGAAGGAGAAATTTGTTGCAGCAAGCTAAAGGAGTGATTTCTGGGCAAAGTTGGGCATGGAAATCAAGGCATAGAAGACAATAGAAGGTATAGTACGAACAACATTGAATGTTGTGAGCTGCACGTCATTCTAGAGAAGTTTTTGAAAAAAAATTGGAAAAAAATCTGTACAATCGTATCCGTACAATACATATTTTCAACTTCAAGTGGGCATGATTTTCAAGGAGTTTTGGGCTGAAGAGATAAGTTGTATTTTGCTGTTTTGTTTTGTTTGCAAATGTATTTTTCCTGAACTTGAAAGATAAATAAATTTGAAGAGCTCTCTAATAGGTTTTCCCCGAAGAAGATTGAAGGGGTTTTGCATGGGTCTAAGTAGACCAAAAATCTGTGTGTATTTTTATGTGGGTTGCTGGTTTGGTTATGTGCATATTTATTTTCAGCATGTGTTGATAGTCCCATGTGTTTTAATCTGAAAATTTGATTCCCAGAATTCTATATGTTGAATGTATGTTTATGGGAAAGGGAATTTAACTGAATGGAAGTGATAAGGTGAAATTAAAATCGGGTTGGGATTGCAGGAAACTTTTTTTAGTCATCAAATTTCAGCAGGGTGTGAGACCGAGAGGCTAGAGGGCCGAAGTTTCTAGAGAGCAGAGGATCGAGAGGAGGTGCAGCGCAGTCCCAACAATAGTGACGCAGTAACTGCGTGGGTGTGACGCAGTACTGCGCTGAGATTGTGTAGAGACAGCACAGAGGCTCATCTCCAGTGCAGATCAGTGCCAAATTTCCTAGTGATAGGGTGAGATCATCTCACTATCTTTTTGTCCAGTTAGATCTCTGTATAGGATTGCCAGTTTGGGCATCCGAAGAATTGTACTCAGAAATTACTGCATAATAATTCAAACCTCCGAAGAATTGTACTCAGAAATCACTGCATAATATTTCAAACCCTTAGCTGTTGCGCCGGTTTTCTCACATTGGGTTTTTCTGGGGACATTTGTCCAAAAACAATGGTGTCACTTGTGTGTGCTATTTCTTTCTTGCTCAGTTCTTGTTTCCGCATATTATTTAAGTTGTGAAGGCTGCAGTTGTATTTATTTCGATGTTTACTGTATAATACTATAAATAACTTGATTCAGTAGGAGAAATATAATCAGTTGCTGCAGTAGTGATTCGGGGATTCCGAATTTTCACATGGAGTACCTCCCAAACTACCAAAAATCAACACACATGTTTGGGTTGGGCCTGGAACTGTTGCCCCAGAGGTTGACGCAGCTAAAAAAACGTTAAAAGCATATCATGGCCACAAGCAAGAAACAAAAGAAAAGAATATCATAAAATGCAAAAGAGAGCTATATAAAATATTGACCACAACACACTAAATATATAAAATATTAGAGAGTTATATGGGTGGAATCAAATTCTTTTCTGGAATTTAAAGTGCCCTGTGATGAAGTTGTGCACATATATCTATAAGGAAGCACTAGTCTTATGTCAAAGTGGTAAGTATGACCCCATTCAATCCTTGCTATAGATTAAATGTCTCCCTTTAAAGCTATAAAAGACTAGTGATAGACACAACCCATGTGATCCTTTCGAGACAGAATAATGACTGTTATTCATGGTAGTATTGCAATTAAGAAGGGGAAATAAAAAAATGCCTCAATTTTCTCATAGCAAAGACAATCTGGATGCCTCGTTTTATCTTCAGAATCCATCTTCTGGCCTTATTATATATTTATGCTTGGGGCTGCTTTCCAGTTTCTGATAAAATTAAATAAGTAGATAAATGTGAGTGAATTTTAAAAAGTTAAAAAGTAGTTAATCTAATTTCCTTTGCACTAAATAATATATTCTAAGGCAATGTCTCTGTTCTGGACAGCATTTTTAAGTAAGGGACTGAATACAAGTTAAATTTTCAATTTCAAGTTTCACCACGATCTTATATTATTTCCAAACTTATCTATAAATTTGGATGACAATAAGATATCACTTGCACACACCAGTTTAGAATTATATATATTGATAACTATGTAGTAAAAATCATAATTAAGGTTTTAAAGGATACACGGAACTTGTCATTTGGACTTCGAAGTAGCTAATAGTACTTGAAATTTGTGTTTTCTCTATTAAAATTAGAATAGTGATTTGAATAGCAAAGTTCCGTCTGAAAACATTTTTTGCAAAGTTATCTTAACCTTCATTTATGTGCAAATGGTGAGTGGTGCATGTTATTTGGTAGTTTTCTTAATTATTTTTTATATCCACTGTCTTTCAGTTTTGTTCAGGTGAATTTCATTTCATTTCACTCCATGTTCTGAGTTTTTACATGTTTAATCTTTTCATTCACAGGTATTGGATATGCACTTGCAAAAGAATTCTTAAGTGCTGGTGATAATGTGATAATATGTTCAAGATCAGGCATGTCCTTTTTCTTTTCCATGTTTTTTGAATCTTTTGATATTCTTGAGAATTTGCAAATGTTGCTTGTGGAATTCCCAAAATCAACTTGTCAAGTATTCTTGTGATTTTTGTAGAATCACATAAAATAGTTATATGGAAATGTTCTAGATTGTTTGCATTGAACAATTGCACATTTCTTTCTTGCTTATTATATATAGCCTCCAAAATCCTTGTGATATAACATATGGTTCAATTATAGCAAATGCCAACATTTTATCCAAAGTTGATGGAGGTTCAAGTAAAATTTCAAACCCATTTTCTGTAATTTCATGCTATGGAAACCATGGAAATAGAACTAGGTTAGTTCAAAACCCTATAAACTGAAAACACTACAGTAGATATCAACCATCATTAAGGCTTTTCCATGGCTGTTGGTGTGCTTATTGAGTGGACAAACTTTTTCACATATAAAAAAAATTACAAAACAACCCAGTAAGGATCATGAAAGCTTTAAACAGAGTCCATTGATGCCATTGGTTTGCTAATCATTGCATTTAATGGATTTGACATTAATAGGGCTTAGGAGCCAGGCCTTGGACATGTAAATTTACAAGCTCAAAGAAAGAAGAAATGGTTACGAGGATGAACATGCAGTGCATGCCAACTCAATCAAATCATGGGAGTATGATGCTCAAGTCATGTAGTTTCGATGTAGTGGATATTCATGCATCTCCAGGGAAAGTTATATAGCTTCCTTGTAAGCCAGATGATCAAGACCCTATCTTAAAGGTCAACACTGTATCTTCATCCCCTGTCCTATCAGATAGCTTCCTTGTAAGCCATATGATCAAGACCCTACCTTAAAGGTTAATGTTGTATCTTCATCACCTGTCCTATCGATGGGGATACACTGGTTAACCTAAGTCCAAAGCTGTTAAATTTTGGTATTTTCTATGCTTAGAGCAATTTACTTCAATTTTTCATATTACCCCAATGTCAATATTTAAATTAGCAGTCACATCAACTTGATAGTAAAGTGCAGATAGAACATAAACATAAACAGTAGAAGACAAGCCAAGACAAGAGGAGACAAGATGTGGCACCAGCCAGGGACAAACCCCAATGTGGGAAAACCCTTGATCAATTCTTCTTATATTCTTCAATAGTTCAGCAGAGAGAGAGTTAGTACAAATATTCAAATCTTAGATTTTATGACAGCAACAGAAAGTACATCATTATGACGGTCTTCAATCATTAAGAGTGCCATAGCATATCCTGATGCAACATTCCTTCAATTGCTAGCTGCTCCAGCAATTCTGGTTAGGGAACAATATGCAGCCCTAAACTCCCTTGACTGTGATGAATGGCTGATCTGATAAGGGCACCTGAAGCTGTCCTAAACTTCCTTCATAGTCTTCAAACAGTCCTAAGAGAGAAGCCCTAAGTAATCCTTCCTATGGTGCTATGGCCGGTCGCCTAGCACATAGCAACACTGTAATAAATGTCCTTAAAACATCATCAACGCAGCAGCCCTTTCCAGCATCTAACTGTGTACATGTGCTGATCTATGGAGCAGATCTCTTCAATACATTCCTTCAATGACTGTGGCTTATCAACCTAGCAAATAGTCCTTAAATCATAACTAGAACAACTTCCTTTATTATGCTGTTACCTACAGCAAGTATGTTGTCTATCCAGGCATCTTAATGTTGTGTTAAGACACTTTCTTGTTGCGTTCTAGGGCTACTTCTGCTGCAGCTTAGGGTATTTACTTCACTGTGTATTAGGGCTCCATTGACAGCGGTTTTAGGCTTCCTTGTGACTGCAGATTTAGGGCCTCTCTAGACAGTGAATTAGTGCAAACTGTTTCCTGCGTATTGGAGCTTCTTCTTGACAGCAATTAGGACTTCCCTTGACTGTGTCCTAGTCTGCTTTATGACTACGGTTAGGGCCTCCCTTAAGTGTAGATTAGAGCTCTTTTTTCAGCTGCTTAGATGATCTGAAAATGGGGCTCTTAGGCTTCTTGTCTAACTTACAAGAACCTCTCCCATTTCCAAAGCTTTAAATTTTCCCAAGTCTATTTGATCAACCAATGCGGAAATAAGAAATTCTTAAAAATATGGGTGTATGCTTGTATTTGTTTTCAGCTGATTATTTACTTTAAAATCTGTTGTTTGTGCTGATATGGGAAAGTACTTAAATTGATATATAAATGCATATAACAGTAGTTAAAGCAGCAGTAAAAACAAACACATAAGACAACAATATAATATGGAGTTCACCCTGATATCTTGGGCTACGTCTCCTTGAGCTCTAATCAACTCGATTAGGCTCTCTGGGATTATGGCAACAGTTCTTTTACAAGTTTCATACTCAACTCCATTGTTTTACACAGGAACATTGGGCTCAGAACACCATCTTATCCCTTGGCTCTTGGAGCTCTTCGGCTTTCTAGCTCTGGCTCTTGGCTCTGGCTTTGGCTCTTGCTCTAGCTCTTGGCTCTGACTCTAGCTCTGGCTCTTTGGCGCGGGCTCTGGTTCTGGCTCTCAGCTCTCACTTCTGGCGCTCGCTCTGGCTCTTGGCTCTGGCTGTGGCTCGCGGCTCTCTGCTCTGGCTTCTCTAAGCTCTTTCTCTCGGCCTTTGCATGCCTCTGTGAGTCGCTCGACCTCCAAGCAACTCCAACAACAATATGCTGCTGTCAATTGAGCTCTCTGGCTTTTCACTCGACCTCCGAGTGACTCCAAAGACTCTCTGCGCATTCAACGTTTTCTCGCTGTTCGCTCTCCTCTCTTCTTCTGTCCCCCCCTCTATCTCTGTCAGTCTGTGGCTTTAAGCCATCTGCTTCCTGACTGTTCGTTTCCGCTTTCAGCTCTCTCGTTCCCTGCCTCTGTCTATTTGAATCCCTTCTTTTGGCTGTTACAGTCACTGCATCACACCTCACAGGGAAGCGACCACCTATTCCATAACGGATAAGTGTCAGGTTCACCGGAAACACTCGATCGTTTGAAACGGCCGTTATTTTTGTTTACTCCAAGAATGCCCGCGAAACACGAATTTGTGCCAACTGATCGTCCACGTCGGACTTCAAATATTTCTCCCTCCGAATCCGGTCTCCCATCGGGTGCAATCTCCGCCGTTAGATCTGGGGCCTCCAAATCCTACGGTCATCGCTCTTATCGTGCGGTTGACTTGCTTGATCGTTAGCCCGCGATGAGAGCGGTTTTCTCTCTCATCCGTCGGACACGCGTCATTCAACGTATGGCATCACTTGGTCCTCTGACAAACCCGCTTACCGCCCAAAACGCCTCCGATATTCCGCTGGTTTTGGAGCGCGGGACCCGCCTGTCAGTTTCAACGCTTTTCCCACGGTTTTCCGGTTCCCCTTGTGACCGAGCGCTCGGGGCTTTTCCTTCTCGAGGGGTTTTGCCCAGCGATGCGTGATTAGCGCATCAGAAATAGCCTCCGTTTTTGGGTTTGAGCTTCCCAACTGCCATTTTTGCGCCATGCACAGTCTCCATGGGCCAACGGTCAAGCGCTTTGACCGAAGGTCCTTGTTGCTCCGTGCTGGCTGCAAATTACCATTATTTAGAGGTTATTTCTGATAAGCTCGATATCCACAAGACTTTGAACTTCGACATGAGTTTCTTTATAGAGTTTGGGTAACTTTAAGAGAGTTTAAGGATCCAATTCGGATCACACCTTCCCACTAAAAGAACTTTTGGTCCACCAAAAGACTGATATACTGATCTGAGCAGTAATGAGAGTAACAACACCCTCTTCTTTCAGCCTCCCTACACTTGCCTTTGCATAGTGCCTTTGAACCACAATCTCTAACCACTTCCCTTCTTGGATGGGTTGGTCGTCTTGGGAAGAACTGTTTTCCTCCTTGACTTCATGCAGAACTTGTGAAGTTTATAGAAGGTAGTTTGAACTTCTTTGCCTTGATCCTTGATCCAAGGTCGCTCAAACAAATGTGAAGTACATCTGCTCCACAAAACTTTCATTTGTACTTGTTTGAAAAGTTGCCAACAACAACTGTTAACAACAACAGGTATACAAACACAACTGCATGGGCTAACTCCTGCTTCAACAATGAAACAGATTTCACATCTTGTGAACCCTTCCATGTCTTATATATGCATACAAATGATTAACTAGATAACAAGCCAATAAAACATGCGTTTACAACAAATGACCCTTCAAGTCAAGCATGTAGGAAAAAGACCTTTAGGACTCTTTTCCAAAAAATGAAACACTTAATCTTTATCTTCATTTAAGGAACCAAGTTAACTTCTCCCAAGCCAAAATTACATGCATCTCATGCTCATGCATGCATTCCATCTATCAATTTTTGCTTAATTACACTGTACTTTCGAAGCTGAAATGAACATACTGTTGCAGCAATAAAGTGAGTTTCCTACTCAACTTCCTTCTATTTTCCATTTTGGTAAGATCCTGCAACTTGATTTTATTCCACAAAGAAATGCAAACAGATGCATCAAAGGACATGCAGTGTTAATTGGATAAGAATTCTAACCATTTCTTACCAATCCATTTCAAAGGTCCCTCCTTTGTTTGCACATCAGCATCAATATGTGAATCATCCTGAACCACATCAATCATGGAATCTTTATTTCCATCCCTGCCATTTTCTTTTTCCACCTTCTCCTTCAGCTTTGGTGGAAGCAGTGCTGGATTCAAAGTCCAACACCTTTCAGCAAGATGCCCTTGCTTATGGCAGTAAGTGCAACACATGTGCATCCTTTTGACAACATGATTTGCCTTGTCCTGTGGACCTTTGGCTGCTTGCTTCTTTTCCTTCAAAAGTTTCCTGTATGTGGCCATCCTCTTCCAACATCTAGAAACATAATGGTTATCCAAACCACAAAAGGAACATGCAATTCTTTTTCCATGCTTTACAAAATCAAAAGGAATGTGTTTAGAACCAGATTTATACCTGCCTCTTTCACCTTTATTGCCTTCATGAGGAGGTGAAGCAAATGAAGAAGTAGCTCCCTTTGGAACACCATCACTTTCTTCAAGGCTGTCAGAGTTTCCACAACCCTCTGGTTCAAGTATGTGCTTCTGAACACCTGCATCATGCGAATGATGTTTCGAGCTATTACATTCCTCCTGAATACAATCCTCACACTTCTGAGGTAGAGGACCTGCAATGAAACTCCTTTTCGGAACTGTTTCAATGGCCTTCATGGCAGCTTTGGAACTCTCTCCATAAGACTGTCCATAGCCAAGACCCAAATACTTAGGCCTTTCCTCAACCATTATTGGCTCAACAATACCTTGTGCATGTTTGCCCAATCCTTTTCCTTCATAGCCCATCTTGGACATTAGCTTGGAACCTATGCCTCTGGTATGTTTTTCAAAAGAACCAATATAAGCATTCTTAGAAGAATTTGAAGACAAACAGGAATGGTTTACCTCTTCTTCAAGCTGATACTTGGCCAAGGCTTCTTTTGCAACAAAGAGTTGTGACTCCAACTCATGCATCCTTTTCAGGTTCATACTTGCAATATGAAGTTGCCTCTCCATTTCCTGCAATTTGCCAGAAAGCATCTGCTTCTCTTCCTCCATGGAATTCAACTGCTCTCTAAGTATGCTGCTCTTCCTTCCATCCTCATACATTTCTCTCACCATATCCATCATGGTGGACAAGTCTTGCTTCATGTCTCCATCAAAGGAACTTGTGAAGAAAGAAGAATTTGAGGACTCACTTGTAGAATTTGTCATTATGCCAATGAACAAAAGAACTTCAAACAAGATTAATAAAGAGCTTACTCAAGCAACCTTTTGCAACAAACCTCTTGTGCTTCAAGGGTTGCTTTGAGGTCTTTTGGGGATAAGAAGAATGCCTTCAGCCCTTCTTCCTTCTTGTCCTTCCTGGACTGAGCTATCAATAGCTTTCCCTTCACCTCTGCAAACTCAAACAATAGTCAGTTTGCAACCAAGCATACAATCAATGAGGCAATCAATCCTTGATTGTCCAAACACCTTTCAGACAAGCAATCTTTGCCCTGTCAATCAAGCATTCTGATACAACCTTCTTTGAAGGTGGGGTTAATCAATCTTAAGCTCTGATACCACCTGATCTGAAAATGGGGCTCTTAGGCTTCTTGTCTAACTTACAAGAACCTCTCCCACTTCCAAAGCTTTAAATTTTCCCAAGTCTATTTGATCAACCAATGCGGAAATAAGAAATGCTTGAAAATATGGGTGTATGCTTGTATTTGTTTTCAGCTGATTATTTACTTTAAAATTTGTTGTTTGTGCTGATATGGGAAGGTACTTAAACTGATATATAAATGCATATAACAGTAGTTAAAGCAGCAGTAAAAACAAACACATAAGACAACAATATAATATGGAGTTCACCCTGATATCTTGGGCTACGTCTCCTTGAGCTCTAATCAACTCGATTAGGCTCTCTGGGATTATGGCAACAGTTCTTTTACAAGTTCCACACTCAACTCCAATGTTTTACACAGGAACATTGGGCTCAGAACACCATCTTATCCCTTGGCTCTTGGAGCTCTTCGGCTTTCTAGCTTTGGCTCTTGGCTCTGGCTCTGGCTCTTGGCTCTGACTCTAGCTCTAGCTCTTTGGTGCGGGCTCTGGTTCTGGCTCTCAGCCAATGTTACACGAAGCGAGGGCAAAGCAGAAGCGTTTTTTGGAAGCAGGGACGCGGAAACGTCATTTTCCAAAAATCTAGGAAGCGAAGCGTCCGCGGAAGCGTCTGCTATATATATATATATTTTTATATTTTTTTGCATTTATACTCAAAACAAACATCCCAAATAGCAAATTAATTGTAGAAGACATGAAAACATGCATATTTTTGCATAAATCAAGATAGATATAACATCCATTGTACATTAATGATTAATTATTCGAGCATCAACCATTTAGATGCATCAACCATCTAGAATCTAGATTCTTCTCCTCTTGTCTAGCCTTTGCCTCTACCTCGATTGTCTAGGGATATTAGTTAACATTGTTCAATTTTGATCAAACTACCTAATTCAAGACTTAAAATATGGTAGAAAAAGCTTAACATGCTTGATCGATGATTTTGACTTGATTGAAAGGTAATTTTTTGCTAAGGGCGTGCCGCGTGACAAAGGAGTTCAACAATTAACACCACCAACACTAGGGTACATATAGGGCTTGGTGCTCTTGATTAAATGCTAATCGCATACCTTCATACTTGATATAATGTAATGAAATGCCACAATCCCATTGATCCTGAATTCCTGAAAACTGTTAAGTCTGCTGAATTTTGAATAGGATATGAAATTCTATTTTCTCCATATGAAGTCCAATGAGGCTGGAACCACTCTCAAACATCTTGAGTCATTTCATGGTAATGTTAAAAATTTAAGTAAAAGGATGAAAATGAAAAATAAAGGAGAATGTCACTTTTACTTTAAGAATTTAACATTACCATGAGGGAGCATTTGCTATATTTATATATTTTTTTTCCTTCATTCGTCACCCTAACCCAAGGTGGACCCACCCCCCATAAGAAAACTCACCTAAAATTAAAAAAAAAATTGAAAAAAACGATTTTCGAAACACTTTTCCGGAAGCGTACGCTTTCTCCTCCAAAGCGCCACGCTTCCGACGCCTGAAGCGCTGTACGAAGCGCGTTTCGGCACTTCGGAAGCGGTGCTTCCGTACCACGCTTCCGAATTTTCAGGAAGCGGCAAAAAATTCGGAAGCACGCTTCCGGCCAAGCTTCCTAGGCGCTTCCGTACGGGACGCGCTTCGGGGCTTGGAACCGTGGGGGGGGGGGGCGCTTCGTGCAACATTGCTCTCAGCTCTCGCTTCTGGCGCTCGCTCTGGCTCTTGGCTCTAGCTGTGGCTCGCGGTTCTCTGCTCTGGCTTCTCTAGGGTCTTTCTCTCGGCCTTTGCATGCCTTTGTGAGTCGCTCGACCTCCAAGCAACTCCAACAACAATATGCTACTGTCAATTGAGTTCTCTGGCTTTTCACTCGACCTCCGAGTGACTCCAAAGACTCTCTGCGCATTCAGCTTTTTCTCGCTGTTCGCTCTCCTCTCTTCTTCTGTTCCCCCCTTTATCTTTGTCAGTCTGTGGCTTTAAGCCATCTGCTTCTTGACTATTCGTTTCCGCTTTCAGCTCTCTCGTTCCCTGCCTCTGTCTATTTGAATCCCTTCTTTCGGCTGTTACAGTCACTGCATCACACCTCACAGGGAAGCAGCCACCTATTCCGTAACGGATAAGTGTTAGGTTCACCGGAAACACTCGATCGTTTGAAACGGCTATTATTTCCGTTTACTCCAAGAATGCCCGCGAAACACGAATCTCTGCCAACTCATCGTCCATGTCGGACTTCAAATCTTTATGCGCCGTAGCTTATTTCTCCCTCCAAATCCGGTCTCCCATCGGGTGCAATCTCTGCCGTTAGATCTGGGGCCTCCAGATCCTACGGTCATCGCTCTTATCGTGCGGTTGACTTGCTCGATCGTTAGCCTGCGATGAGAGCGGTTTTCTCTCTCATCCGCCGGACACGCGTCATTCAACGTATGGCATCGCTTGGTCCTTTGACAAACCTGCTTACCACCCAAAACGCCTTCAATATTCCACAGGTTTTGGAGCACGGGACCCGCCTGTCAGTTTCAGTGCTTTTCCTGGTTCCCCTTGTGACCGAGCGGTCGGGGCTTTTCCTTCTCGAGGGGTTTTGCCCAACGATGCGTGATTCAGAAATAGCCTCCGTTTCTGGGTTTGAGCTTCCCAACTGCCATTTTTGCGCCATGCACAATCTCCATGGGCCAACGGTCAAGTGCTTTGACCGAAGGTCCTCGTTGTTCTGTGCTGGCTACAAATTACCATTATTCAAAGTTTATTTCTGATAAGCTCGATATCGACAAGACTTTGAACTTCGGCATGAGTTTCTTTATAGAGTTTGGGTAACTTTAAAAGAGTTTAAGGATCCAATTCGGATCATTAGAGCTTTCCTTAAGAGTGGATTAAGGCTCCTCTTGATCTGCGGCTAGGGCACCTTTAGGACTACGTATTAGGGCTCTTCAATAGCTATGGATTAGGCCTTATCCTTGCACAAATAGGAGCCTTCCTTTGATGTGGATTAGGCCTGCGTATGAGGCCTCTTTGACTGCGGCCAGATCTCCTTCAACTGCGGCTAGGTGTCTCTCCCTTCAATTGCGTCTAGGGCTCCTTGTCTTGCTGCGTCTAAAACCCTTCCTTCACTGCGTCTAGGACTTCTCCCTCTTGATCTCTTTAGGCACCAAATCCAAATGAGTGGAGAGAGATCATAAGAGAAGTGTGATTCAAATGGCTTGAGACCTCTTCTATTTATAATGCAACGTTGAGGTTAAGCTGGGGTTATTTGCTTGTTGGTCAACCTTGACAAATTGTCAAATAACACAAATAAATTCATATCTCCATGAATACATGTCGGAATCGGATGATCATTAGATCAATCCTACACCTCTCGGAGAGAGGAATCCAAGAAAAATATCAGCTGCCATAAATAAGATGACCCACATGGAGTTTGGCCCTAGTTGCCAATTTTAACAAAAGCCCACCTTATAAGTTCAAGCAAACGACATCCAATGTTATTTCCTTAGACCCTATAACCATGGTGGCTTACTTTAGAGCTTGTGTGCCTGTTGCCTCAAAATCTATCAGGCCTTGTGAGAGTGCTCACAAGGCAAAGGCTAGACCTTGTTGCAACAATGAGGTAGATTGCCACTGTCATCTCAACAATCTTCCTCCCAGTGTTTAGTGGAATTGCACCACAAGGGAGGCTTCCCAGTGATCACCTAAAAGGGTATTTTATGTTAAAAGGTTCAAGGTGAAGAAGATATAAGCTAGGTGAAGACACTCTTTAATGGACAAAGGCTCAATTCTTCTTATCAAGGGGTAACGTATCATACACCAAGCCTAGAGAGAACACATATGGCGTAGGGTTCCTTGATATGTAGCAACAAAGGAGTTCCTAGGCATGCACAAAACAAAGAAAGGGTTCACTAAAGATAAGATGAACAAAGGAATAAGGCAAACCCTCAAATTAAGCCTCAAGTTGTAGCCCTAGCTAGGGTAATTAAGCCTCAAGTTGAATCCCTAGCTAGGGTTAGGGTTTTGTGGGCACAAAAATAATTAGAGGAGGATGATGTCAGCCCTCCTAGGGTAAGCTTAATCGTGCAAAAGGCTATATTTTGAGTTAAAAGGATCACCAAGGACAAACTCAAGTTTTACAACTTCCAATGTCTATCCACAAAAGCCCTAAAAGAATTCGACCCTACCTAAATGCCTTAGTGGCTTGCCTTTAAAGGCTTGGGAAATAGAAGAAAGGGAAAAATATTAAAGTTTTCAAAGTTTTTGATCAACACCAAGGTTGCCAGTGCCTAGTTCTACTTGGATGATGGAGTGTTTAGGGCTGCTGTAAGAGATAATGGAAAAATGCTTGGAGTAAGGGGTGTTGCCTCAAAATCTAGTAGGAGATGTGAAATTTTCAATCTATTGCAACAACTGGAAATCATTCTTCTAACTAATTAAAAATTAAATGCAGTTTATTTGCCACGACAAATAACAAATAAAATGACAATTGCAATTTTCACCATAGAAACGCTGCTGAATAAAATGCTGGAAACTGAGAAATATAGAGCACATACAAAAAAATATGACATTGTTATTTTTGGAAAATTTTCTGCTGAGAAATCAATGCTTATATGAATTAGGGTTTGATTCCTTTTTCTTGATAATTACTTGTGAATTACGTTGGCTTCTTTTACTTATTAATTAGCTTATCTTTCATCAAGCAATTACCAAATTATATATATATAAAGACCACAAGAACAAGAGACACAAGATGTAGGCGCTCAACCAAGGCAAAACCCCTACAAGGGGAAAACCTAGTCAAAAATCTTCCTTCAGTAGATTCAAATCAAGATGAGACACTTCCAGACTTCTTAGACCTAGACAAAGACCTCCTCCAACCACCAAGTCAACCCTTCCCTTCAATAGATAATCCCTGTCAAAGTCTCCAAGTGACAACTCCCCAACAACAACTTCAGTCTAGAATTTCGGCCCCCAGCAACAAAATTTCGACCCCCAGCAACAAAATTTTGGACTTGCAGTAGACACAAAATTTTGGCCCCAACAACTGCCTAGAAACTTTGCATGTGTGAGAGATAGATAGCCTAGAAACTCGAATTAGGTCTTCCCAACAAATTTCGTCCTTCTCCAACTACTTCGCTCTCTTTTCTGCCTCTCTTCCTTGAAGATCGAACTTGTTTAGTGAATGCTCCAAATAGGTCGAATTGCTTCTCTTTATATAGCCTTTCTGCTGGGTCGAATTGCCCTAATGTAGGCCGACTTCATGGAGATAGAGCCAACTTGGTGTGGAGGTGACAAATAACTTTTTTAACTCAAAAATAATTATTTTTACATGATACAAAAGCCCAAGAAGGGTCTAATAAAAATGATAATGACTCTAATGACTCAAGACAAAACCTAGAAGCCTTCAATGGAGACTTTGACCTAGAAAACATTGACCCAAGCATGAAAGAATGATCTACTCTCGATTGGAGAAGTCATTCTTGACAGACAACTCACTCTCACCACCCTTGGAGGACACCCACTTGAGTGGTATGTCTTTAGAACCACTATACTCAACAATGATCGAATTCTAGGGTTTGAAGAATTGATGTCGAGATGCATTCAAGAAGAAACAAGAATGGTGCAGCAAGAAATGCCTTCTAATAGAAGTTGTTGGATGGTGTTGTCATTGATGTCAACCCATGGAGTTGATTGGGTTTGACTTTGACCAAAAACACCAGTCATTGATGTCAAATGGTTAATGAATGCTTCTTAGTAATTGTCGGATTACATCAAGATGACAACTATATTGTTGGATGGTTAAAAACCCAAGTCCTAGGGTTTGGGTTCCCTGGACTGAGGATGTACCCTGACTTTGTCGAGGGTTTTTGGTAGGTCAAATCATTGAGTTTGGGTCAGAGATCTATGTCATTAGATTCTCCTCAAAAAGATGTTTCTGTTGATATGTGGTACGCCCCGAGAGGCCTCCTAGTTTGAGAGATATTCACAATTGAAGTTAGTGACCCCAGTTTCTAGGTTAAAACCCCAAGGGGTAGTGACATGACACCTCCTCCTATGGTTGTCAACATATGACATTGTTTATCACCGTAATCTCACCCCATATAAGTTACATAACTTCAAAAACCAAAGACAATAAATCAATCATTGACTTAATACACTCATGTGTCACCTACAAAACACACCAAAGAGGGTTAGTGTACAAATTCCTTGGAGCTTAAACAAACAATTTATTAATAACTATTAAATTTTATTAAAAATGAAATTGTTTTTGAAATATCCTAAAAAGGTCTACCTAACAAAGCTCCTAAGACTTCAAAACTATCCAAGTCAATAAACTTTATGAACACATGTCACTCCAACATATACGTAATGTATATCATCAAAAGAAAAGTGAGTTTATGGTCTTGTAAAAGGAAATCAGAATGCTAATAGGAGACCCTCTTATACCCACACATAAGCCTATAAAAAGACCATGTATACTCCTCCAAAATTATCATTCCAACGTTTAAGCTATGTGCCTAAGTATACTCCAATATTTACATTAGGAACCTCTTCCTAAAATACAAAATGACCTAATCCTAAATCTACTCACATACAGGCAACGTCTCTCTTACTTATCTCACAAGATATAAATTAATTAAATTTTTATGAAGCCCCTTCATATCCAATGATTATTTAGTTTGGAACCCCTCTCAACTCTATAAAACAAGACCTATTCACTCTCAAGACATATTATATCTCAATGATTTATTTTGGTGTCTCTCTGAAATCTTTGTACCACTGAAGAAATCACAGGACAACGAAGGTTTTTGGTAATCATATCAGTTAGGGCATACACAAACTTGAACACAAAACCACTTCTCCAAAGTGCGGTCTTGTATTAACTAACACATCGAATGATTTGCAATGTTTATGAAAGCAATCCAAGCCACACTTCCTGAACAGCAACTCGGCATCATCTAAGACCTGTGTTTTCTTCGGCTTCCTGAGGTAAGAAAGAACAAGTTTTTTTTTGGCACTTTATTTCTGTCTGATTTGGGTGGTTTATTGGCATAAAAAGGGAGTATTTTGAGTACGTTTTTGAGGCATTATCTCTTGACTAAGTGCCTTAGATTTCCAGCCCTATTATGGCACATACTCTACAGGTCTGAATACTTAGGCTTTTGTGCATTCAACCTAGGGTTTCCACAGGCCTAATACCCTCCTCGGCCTCCCAACAAGAATCTACTCCAGGACAGCGATTAGTGTTTAAAGGTATAGGCAGTTTGGGTTTCAAATACTCCAGGACCTTGGCTTTAGACAATAGATCCATTGTAGTCCTCACAAGCAAATAAATTACTACAACATAGTGATTCATCAAGATAAAGCAGTTACATCAACAAAGTATCATTTCTACAACATCTAGACAAGGACAACTATGTGATATTTGGCATGACAACAAGGATTGTGACTTGATTTCAGAAGTGTGCATCTTGAAAAAAGAGATAGGGAGATTTATTACCTACTGCAAAGTGTGATTTGAACTTTCTTCACTGACAGTTGTCAATATATGACAATGTTTCTCACCATAAAACAGTGGTTGTAAGAGGTTCATCGTTTGAGTATCAATATCATGCACTAAGCCAATCATCGACTTTTGTATGATTTGGTTTTATATATACTTGATAGTGACTTAACATACATTTGTATTGACTTGACATTTAGACTTAAGAAAGACCTCAAAAATAGACTTGAATTAGTAATCCTTGACTTGATGTGGCAAAAGATGAATGTAGCAAAAGTCTGCAAGGAAATAATACTGTGATGACAATACTGACTTTTGATTTGAATTAAATTGGTGTTTGATCCTTAACTTGACAAGAGATTTGACTTGACCCTACGATAGTTGTAATCCTTAGTAACATTGATAGAATTTGAGATATGGACTGTGACACAGAAACAGTGACATGACTCTTGACAGTGATTTTATACTCAGATCTATATACCTGTCACAAAGATGTTGGTTAATCTTATACTTAGATTTACATGCCTATTAGTGACTTGACTAGGTGATGCAACCTTCAATGATATGCCAATGATTATGCATTGACTCTGTTATAATACCCACAATGACATCAGTTATTTTGGCTAGCTATGACATGTAACATATAATCTTGACCTTTAAGACCTCACCTATAGATTACATTAATTTTATTTTGACATTGAATTATACACCTGTTATTGACTTGACATATTTAGTAAACTGACACAGACTTAACACACATTGGCATGACTCTTGACAAGTGATAATAACCTTGTTGTACAACTTATTGATATGGGACATGGACAACAATATATGATTTGTGATCAGTAGTAGAAGTGAGAAGACATATGCTTGTAGCCCTTCTTGGGCCTAGTTTGAAAGCACTGATTGCAGGTCATCGAGATGACTTGAGGCACCTTGGTTTGTGCCATTATTTGATAGCAGTGCTAGATGGTTGCAGCATCGTGTGCAGCCTGATGATAGCAGTGTTTGAGCATTGATGACTATTCATTCATGAGCAGTGACATGCAGTGATAGCCAACAGTTGTGCAATGATTTGTAGTGACAGTGATATACAGTGTGCAGTGACAATGATGTGCAGTTGAACAATGATAACTTGATGTGTAGCATTGTGCAGTAATCAATTTTGTGGGAACAGTGATCAGTGGCTACCAGGATTCGACATTTATTCTACATATTTCTTACAACTATTCTACATTGATTCAGAGTACAGGGGATCCAGTCTGAAAATTGTGAAATGTGGTCTTCTGGCTCATCAAGGCAGGTGATTGGAGTCACCTTCAGGTTGTGGCCTGAAAACACTTTAGGGCGGCAGGGTGGTGCTAGGGCAAGGGCGTTGTGGCATCCATTTAGTTGTGGCTGATAAACTAATAGGGCAGTGAAGCATCCTTTCCGACAGTAGTTGGTAAACAGAGTGTTGGGGCACTCATCAGGTTGTGGTTTGATCTATAGGGCGTTGGGGCGTCCTTTTGGTTGCAATAGGATATTAGGGTCCAGTGGCGTCCAATAGATTGTAGCCTGTGAATTAGGGGGTTGACGCCTCCCTTAGTTGTAGCTGAAATCTTGATGTAATCAATTTTCTTTTAATAGGGAGAAGACATTACTAAAGAAGCGTTCGGTGGTTTTTGACCCGGAGGGGGTTTTCCACCTAAAAATATTTGTGTCCTCTGTTTTATCTTTCTGCATTTTTGTATGGTGTTGTCTACTACTGATTATTGTTTAAAATTGTTGAAGAAGAACATTAATAATAACTGAAGAATAACTAATGCTCTGAAAAGGATTAAAAAGTGCTAATTGCTAAGAAATACTGATTCACCCCCCTCTTAGTATTTCCAACAATTGGTATTAGAGCTTGGTTCCTTCAGTAACAGCTTAACCGCTGGAAGGCAGTTTTCAGAGCATAGAGATGGGAAAGTCAAAAAAGCAGGTTGCAAGGATTTCAAAGGAAGGTACAAGTACAACAAAATATGAAGAAAGTGAGTATTGTGTACCAACCCCTGATTTTGATGCAAACAATTACGGGATATGGGAATCCAGGATGGAAGTACATTTGCAGGCAAATGGAGTATGGGAATCAATTGTTTCTGGAGAGACATCTACCGATGAAGCTAAAAGGTACAATTTAAAGGCCATGAATGTAATTTTGAATGTTTTGCCAAATTCTGTGAAAACAAAAATTGGTCAATGTTCAATAGCTAAAGCTCTCTGGAAAAAGCTTCATAATCTCTATTCAACGAAGTAATCAAGTCAAAATGTTATTGAAAATTCAGATCCTTCTGATTATGATGAAGAAATTGGAGAAATGAGTAAGATAGAGTTTCAAAATCAAGTGATCAAGGTGATAAAGGAACTCAAAAGTCAAAAGGAAAAGACAAGACTTTTGGAAGCAGAATTGAAGACAACAAAAGAACTCATCAAGGAAAATGAAGAGTCTGAGAAGATGATTAGCAGTCTTAGAACTCAATTGGAAGAAGTCAAGAATACAAAGACACAAGAACTCAAGAGAGAAATCCAACAAAAGCAACAAGAACTCGACATAGCCTTTGTAGAGATTAGCAGGCTCAAACAACAGATGCAGGAAGCAGAAATTGAAAGGAAGGAATTTGATCAAAGATACATATCCGCAGTTGACCAAAAGAAAAAGGAATTGGAAACCTATTCAGCTAAACTAAGCAGGCTCAGGATTGAAAATGAGGAGCAGAAGGAACATATACAAGTTCTCAACAAAGAAGTAGAGAAGACCACTCTTCTCAAGCTACAGGTTGAGGAGGCAGAAAAAAGAAGGGAGATCTTGAAAAGATGGTTTCAAGAAGATCTTGCTCAAAAGCAAGAAGAACTTGATGCAACCCGTGATGAGATCAACAAACTCAAGGGATCACAAAAAGAACACTTGCAAGATAAGATAGATGAAGCAAAAATGAAGGCAATTAAAGTTGGTAAAGCTCCAGTTGATGAAGGTATAAGCTCCACACCTTTGCAGGATGATTCTACTAAGGAACTTGATCTAAGTGAAAAACCAAAGAAAGATGTTGAAATTCCAATGAACAAGACCAACACAGTCAAGAGCAAAGGACGACAACAGACTACAACACCGCCTCCAAAGAAGAATGATAAATCTTCCAGGTATGTTCGTTTATTTAATGGTTATTGTTTTTCGTGTGCTAACTATGGACATATGGCTAGGGATTGTAAAGTTGTTGACAGGTACAATTATCAAGGACCATTGCATCCGAATGAACCATTCAGGTACGCACATTTATTTAATGGTTATTGCTTTTATGTGCTAACTATGGACATATGGCTAGGGATTGTGAAGTTTCTGGCAGGTACAACTATGATTGACAAAACCCTAGAAGCAAGTTTGCAGGATCACGAGACAAACACCAAATGGAATCTTCTATGAATGACATTGAATGTTACAAATGTCATAACTATGGACACATAGCTCGTCACTGCAGGTACAAGATGGAATCAACCATGAATGAAAATCTTGACGACAAGAATAAGAAGGTTTGGAAAAGAAAACAGGTACGAGATGAACAAGTACAAGATGAGCAAGAAAAGCAAGAAGGCAAGAAGGTCTTAGCAGTTATGCTTTCAGGATTCGTAATAGGTCGTAAGGAATCAACAATTGCTTCAGTTAATGACTCAAGTCAAGATGGTCCATTAGATGACTCACTATTCTGAACGATTCAGCTCATCGACTCCTTGAAATTTGAAGAGGAGGAGTCTATGCAACAGTATATGGCACAAGTCTATGATTGACAGATAGATAGTTTGAACAAGATGGCAGTTTCATTACAGGTTCAGGGGGAGCAAAACAGTTGAAGGATTACAGGTTCACAAAGGAAGGTTTCTCTTCAAGGGAAGCACATACAGGACACAGGTCCACAGGGATCGTCATTGACAGACTATTACAAGAAGGCTTCTCGTCAAGGGGAGCACAGGCAGATAACAGGTCCACATGAAGCAAGCAAATTCTCAGGGGGAGTAACCCTTTGCCATTGATGTCAAAGGGAGAGAAAAACTTGAGAAGGAGATTGAAATCTCGAGAAGGAGGTGAAGCATGAAGGCAGGGGGAGTTGTACTCACAGGGGGAGTACGTGTGTTGCCATCAATGACAAAGGGGGAGATTGTTGGATGGTGTTGTCATTGATGTCAACCCATGGAGTTGATTGGGTTTGACTTTGACCAAAAACACCATTCATTGATGTCAAATGGTTAATGAACACTTCTTAGTAATTGTCGGATTACATCAATATGACAGCTATATTGTTGGATGGTTAAAAACCCAAGTCCTAGGGTTTGGGTTCCTTGGACTGAGGATGTTCCCCGACTTTGTCGAGGGTTTTTGGTAGGCCAAATCATTGAGTTTGGGTCAGAGATCTATGTCATTAGATTCTCCTCGAAAAGATGTTTATGTTGATATGTGGTACGCCTCGAGATGCTTCCTAGTTTGAGAGATATTCACAATTGAAGTTAGTGGCCTTGATTTCTTGGTTAAAACCCCCAGGGGTAGAGACATGACACCTCCTCCTACGGTTTTCAACATATGACATTGTTTATCACCATAATCTCACCCCATATAAGTTACATAACTTCAAAAACCAAAGACAATAAATCAATCATTGACTTAATACACTCATGTGTCACCTACAAAACACACCAAAGAGGGTTAGTGTACAAATTCCTTAGAGCTTAAACAAACAATTTATTAATAACTATTAAATTTTATTAAAAATGAAATTGTTTTTGAAATATCCTAAAAAGGTCTACCTAACAAAGCTCCTAAGACTTCAAAACTATCCAAGTCAATAAACTTTATGAACACACGTCACTCCAACATATACGTAAAGTATATCATCAAAAGAAAAGTGAGTTTATGGTCTTATAAAAGAAAATTAGGATGCTAATAGGAGACCCTCTTATACTCACACATAAGCCTATAAAGACCGTGTATACTCCAAAATTATCATTCCAACGTTTAAGCTACGTGCCTAAGTATACTCCAATATTTACATTAGGAACCTCTTCCTAAAATACAAAATGACCTAATCCTAAATCTACTCACATACATGCAACGACTCTCTTACTTATCTCACAAGATATAAATTAATTAAATTTTTATGAAGCCCCTTCATATCCAACGATTATTTAGTTTGGAACCCCTCTCAACTCTATAAAAGAAGACCTATTCACTCTCAAGGCATATTATATCTCAATGATTTATTTTGGTGTCTCTCTGAAATCTTTGTACCACTGAAGAAATCACAGGACAACAAATGTTTTTGGTAATCATATCAGTTAGGGCATACACAAACTTGAACACAGAACCACTTCTCCAAAGTGCGGTCTTGTATTAACTAACACATCGAATGATTTGCAACGTTTATGAAAGCAATCCAAGCCACACTTCCTGAACAACAACTCGACATCATCTAAGACCTGTGTTTTCTTCGGCTTCCTGAGGTAAGAAAGAACAAGTTTTTTTATGGCACTTTATTTCTGTCTGATTTGGGTGGTTTATTGGTATAAAAAGGGAGTATTTTGAGTATGTTTTTGAGGCATTATCTCTTGACTAAGTGCCTTAGATTTCCAGCCCTATTATGGCACATACTCTACAGGTTTGAATACTTAGGCTTTTGTGCATTCAACGTAAGGTTTCTGTAGGCCTAATAACCTCCTCGGCCTCCCAACAAGAATCTATTCTTGGACAACGATTAGTGTTTAAAGGTATAGGTAGTTTGGGTTTCAAATGCTCCAGGACCTTGGCTTTAGACAATAGATCCAATGTAGTCTTCCCAAGCAAATAGATTACTACAACATAGTGATTCATCAAGATAATGCAATTACATCAACAAAGTATCATTTCTACAACATCTAGACAAGGACAGCCATGTGATATTTGGCATGACAACAAGGATTGTGACCTAAGTCACATGACACGAGGACACGAGACACGGAGGACACATAAATACGAGTATTTAATACGAAACGCAGCGACCTGGAAACATGACACGAGGGACACATTTTATATATATTTAATAAATAAAATTTATATATATACCGAAATATAGTTTTTTATCCATATTAAATTGCAGGCTGCAACTTATCTAATCAAACTAAAATATAATTACTTTAAAGTTCACATTTCGTGGGCTTAAGTCGAGGAAGTTGTTCTAGATGATGTTGGGCTTATACAAGAGCTATCCTCTTCTCAAAAGTGTCTTTGCATGAGTATGTGGAGAATAATGATAAGAAATTGGTACAAATCTGCCTTAAATCCTAAGTATCTCTCACACTTTGGGGTAGTAAATAATTATACATTGGAAATGATTCCTCTTGCAAGTTAAATGGATTGGTTAGTCAATGAATTAATACTAGTATAGGAAGGGATTTGGAGTTTAACTAGCATGACATTTAATAGTATCATGGAATTTCAGTTTGAAACAGGGCACAACCACAACATATTTCCATATTATTACACTTTGTGATGTGGAGGAACTGTGTAAAGGATCAAAGAAATGCAAGAGTGACGTGGAAAATTAAATGTAGTTTTTGATTAGTGATGAGAACAATAGTTTGAGAGAGTAAGAAATATGATCACATGCATTCACATAAATACTAGTTGGTTATAGAAATACCTATGCCAAATGTAAAATTAAAATAAATCACAAATATAAGAAAGAATTAAAGATCAATAGTCATATTATTGGCTCCATGCACTTGTTTATAAATATAATAGTGATTGACCTAGCTATATATCAAAACTTTTTCTTGACTTTCATGGATCATTCTATGCCATATGCAAACTATGATCCTCTCTCCACGCTCAATTTCTAGAATATAGCCCTAGAGGCTACCAAATTCAAATAAACTATGGTATTCACACAAGTATATCACGATATGGATGAAATTCACTGTCGACTATATTATGCTTATCAATTATTAACCTTCTACCTGTATAATAAATAAAAGAGAAATGTCTACCTGTTTGGTCCGAGGAGGGTATCACATTTGCAGCAGGTGGGTGGACAGAAACTGAATGCGTTGCATCCAGTGATTGGACAGAAACTGATTGCGGACAGAAACTGATTGCATTGGTGCCGATTGTTGAACAGAAACTGATTGCGTAGTTGCTGATTCAGATATTGTAGGCATTTGTTGAACAGAGACTAAAGGCGTTTCAGCCTGTGGTTGAACAGAAACTGAAGATGTTGCAGCCGGTAATTGAACAGAAACTGAAGGCGTAGCAGCTAATTCAGATGTTGGGCTTATACTTGAGGAAGTTGTTCCAGATGATGTTGGGCTTATACTTGAGGAAGTTGTTCCAGATGGGCTTTAAACTACACATTTCGTGGGGTACGTATTCAACCGGAGGAAAAACATTAGGGCAATGTTTTCGATCAACCGAATACTCGTTTTCCAGATGAAGGACACGACGAAAACGCCAGAATACGTTTTACGTTTACAGGGCATGATGAGAAACGTTTTCGACGCGTTTTAGGGCCATTTTCGTGTCCGACACGTTAAATACGAGACACGGGACCTTGGAGGACGTGTCCTGTGACTTAGATTGTGACTTGATTTCAGAAGTGTGCATCTTAAAAAAAGATATAGTGAGATTTATTACCTACTGAAAAGTGTGATTTGAACCTTCTTCATTGACAATTGTCAATATATGACAATGTTTCTCACCATAAAGCAGTGGTTGTAAGAGGTTCATCGTTTGAGTATCAGTATCATGCACTAAGCCAATCATTGACTTTTGTATGATTTGGTTTTATATATACTTGATAGTGACTTAACATACAATTGTATTGACTTGACATTTAGACTTAACAATGACCTCAAAAATAGACTTGACATATTGACCTGACACAATCTTGACATACTGAATTGACACATAGACTTAACATATAAACCTGACTTGATTGACAGTAACACTTATTATACCAAACAGTGACATGACCTTAGAACACCGTACCTTATGTGACCTTGCAAAACAATGATATAATGTTTAACAATAATTTGAAGACCTGTAGGTATTTCTTGTAGATGTGACTATGGTTTGATGGATTGATTTGTAATGTCACTGCAATAATACTTATGGTTGCCTATTGAATTAGTAATCCTTGACTTGATGTGGCAAAGATGAATGTAGCAAAAGTCTGCAAGGAAATAAGATTGTGATGACAGTATTGACTTTTGATTTGAATTAATTTGGTGTTTGATCCTTAACTTGACAAGAGATTTGACTTGACTTGACTTGACCTTATGATAGTTGTAATCCTTAGTAACAGTGATAAAATTTGAGATATGGATTGTGACACATAAACAGTGACATGACTCTTGACAGTGATTTTATACTCAGATCTATATGTTAGGATATTCCGACACATAGGAAATAGTTAAGTTCAACTTGGTCTAGTATAGAGTTAGGTAAAGTGTGTTTCTTTACCGTTGTACATTTTGTAACTTACAATCCGACGGTCACGATATGTAGTGATCCGACGGTTCATTCTCTCCTCGGTATTACCGACACTTGATCCGTGGCTTGACACCCGATTGGTCCATGAGTTCTATTTAAAGCGCATGGAGGGTCATTGTTCGGGTAATCCGTGCATGAGAGAAGCTTATGTAAATTTTCATTCTTTGATTAATAAATTGCCTGTAGTACCCACGTTGGGACAGGCCGTGGACTGTTTCCCTCTTTGAGGGTTTTAACCACGTCAAAAATACTGGTGTATTGATCTGTGATCTGGTTGTGAGCGGTGTCCTTTTGGTATTCTTTCTGAGGAACTTACCCTGTAAATTCCTACATGGTATCAGAGCTATTTGAGGGCCGCGTCCGTTGGTGATCCAAATCTGAAGCCGGTAGAACTGCATGCGGCTGTCGTTTCCTAGATCTGTTGTTTCTGACTGCTTTCGGGCCGAGAGGACTGCTCTGTTGCGTTCGGAGCATCTGTTCCAGTGAGGAACCCCTTTCGTTTCACGCGAAAAGGTTTCCGGTAGCCCTAGCTGCGTCATTTTTCAGATCGGGAGGTATACAGTGTTTTTTGCAGTTTACTGTTATTTTCTCTCTGCTTATTTCGGTTTCAGTTTATTTAGCCTTTTTTTTAAACCGGATCTATACCTTTCATTTCTGCGTATGCTCTTTGCCCTGCGACTCTGTGCGATCTGGGCAAATCAGAAACAGAAAGGAAGGATTTTTCTCATGCGTATGCTCTTTTCCCTGCACCTTAGTGTGATCTCGGAAAATCAGAAACATTGAGAAAAATATTTAGTTTTTCGGCTAAAGCTAACTTTGAGATTTTTTTTAAAAATTTCTAGTTTTTTGGCTAAAGCTAACTTCGAGCCGCAAGGTTCGTTTTTCTTTGCATATTCGTGTTGGGTTTTGTGTTTTGTGTTTTGTAGGGAAAAAGAGCTTTCTCAAGGCAAGCACGCAAACCAAGGCCCCCCCCCCCCCTCTCTCTCTCTCTCTCAAATTTTTTGTATAGATCAATTGGTTCAAAGCTATTTTAAGAGAGTAGAGGTCTTGGGTTCAAGTCTCCATTTTGTGGGGGCGGATTTTTTTCATTCCCGCACATTCGCGCACTTTGCCGGCAACGTCAACAATTTTTTTTTCAAAAAGCCATAACTTCTTCATCCGGAAGCCTTTTTCAGAGCCGTTTTTTTTAAAACCGCCTATTTTTTCGAGATCTATCCATTGGAACACTTACTTTCAGCATCTTCAGCTTCAGTTTTTTAAAAAAATGGAAAGTCCATGCCAAGTCATTCTTGACAGCACTAACTACTTCCAATGGGTAGCCTACATGGAAGATTTACTTAGAAGTAAAGGTCTCTTCAGAATAGCCACAGACCAAGAGAAGAAACCAAAAGATGAAGACAAGGCTGCAAAATGGGAAAATAGACAAGATCAAGCACGTGGTTTGATAGGGATGTCTATTTCTCCTGATCTTAGATTCCACATTGCAGAACTTGAGACTCCTCATGAAGCATTAGAAAAACTCGCTAAAGTTTTTGGGATTAAAAATGAAATTAGAGCCCATCAACTTGAAAATGAGTTGCTTACTTTGGATCCTAATAATTTTTCTTGCATTGAAGATTTCTTGTCCAAATTCAAGACCCTTAGATATCTCTTGGAAGGTGTTAAAGTTAAGAAAGAAGATGGTAACCTTATTTATTCCATCCTTACTAAGTTGGGACCAGCCTACTCTGTATTTGTTTCCACTTTCCATTCTACAAGGGAAGCTTTCATTTGTCAAGGAAAAGACTACAAGGCCCCTTCCTTTGACTCCTTTTGTGATTCCTTAATAAGAGAACAAGAAAAACTCTTACACCTTGGTCTTCTTAATCTTGGAAACTCTTCCACGAAAGCGTTAGCCGCCCAGCAGCAACCAAATTCAAAGAATCCTAAGAAGTCATATCCTCAAAAGAATGGTCCTAAACCAAATCAGCCTCAAAATGAAAGATCATTTCAGCAAAATGATAAGACCAATAAAAACAAATGGAAGAAGACTGATAGACATTGTAACTTTTGTAATCGAGATGGCCACTTAGAATCTAAATGCTTTAAGAAGATGGAAGCCTTGGAAGCCGCAATGAAGAAACATAACA
This sequence comes from Pinus tabuliformis, assembly GCA_031772625.1. Classification (NCBI taxonomy): domain Eukaryota; kingdom Viridiplantae; phylum Streptophyta; class Pinopsida; order Pinales; family Pinaceae; genus Pinus; species Pinus tabuliformis. The sequence continues at coordinate 1,295,427,125 of CM062804.1, read as the reverse complement.
TCCATGTGGAGCCTACTTCAACTTCAACTTCCGGAATGGCACTTTCTGCATGTCGTTGTCAATCATCTCAGTCTGGTTATGCATTAAATGTATCTTCTTCTTCTTCTCATTCTCATGAGTGGCTCATTGATTCTGGAGCCTCTTATCACATGGCCAAAAACCAAGCCATGTTTTCTTCTTTAAATGATTGTAACACCAAAAATATATATGTTGGTGATGATAGATCTCTTAATGTTGTAGGGACTGGAACTGTTCATCTAGACAATGGTCAGTTTAATGATGTATTATGTGTTCCAACCTTATCCTGCAACCTTCTATCTGTCTATCAGATAACTCATTCAGGTGAAGGTAAAATTGTTGAATTTTCACCTCATGATGTTGTAATCAAGGATCTAAAAGATCCTAAACAGATTCTAGCTACTGGTCTTGCTGATGATTCCACAAGGTTGTATAAGTTTCACAACTTTGGGTCATCAAATCTTCCCTCAGTATTTGTTGCTCATAATGATGAAGTGAGCAAACTTTGGCATGAGCGATTTGGTCACTTAAACTATCGCTCCCTTCAGCATCTATGTAAAGAAAATATGGTGACAGGTCTTCCTATGGTATCTTGCAGAGATGGTGTTTGTTCCGGATGTGTACTCGGAAAACATCATCGGGACAGTTTTGACAAACGTGCCTCTTGGCACGCCTCAGCCCCTTTACAGCTTGTGCACAGTGATTTATGTGGTCCTCTTCCTGTTGCTTCATTCTCTGGCTGCAAGTACTTCTTAACTTTCATTGATGATTTCTCCAGACGCACTTGGGTATACTTCTTAAAACTCAAGAGCGAAGTATTTAACACTTTTTTGGCCTTCAAAGCCTTTGTTGAAAAACAATCTGGACATCAAATTCTTAAGCTAAGAACTGATAATGGTGGAGAATATGTTAAAAACACATTCATCAACTTTTGCACCGAAAATGGAATTCAAATGCAACATACTGTTCCATACACTCCACAACAAAATGGTGTAGCTGAAAGGAAAAATCGCACCTTAAAGGAAATGGCTAATTGTATGCTGCAATCTAAAGGACTCAGTCTTAGTTTTTGGGCCGAAGCAATTAATTGTGCAAATTATATAATCAATCGCACTCCTACTAAGGTTCTAGAGAATATCACTCCAGAAGAAGCTTGGAGTTCCATTAAACCAGATGTAAGTCACTTTCGTGTGTTTGGAAGTGAAGCATGGGCCCATATTCCAGATGAAAAGCATAAAGCTTTAGAACCTAAGAGTGAGAAATGTACTTTTGTTGGATATTCTGAAGATGTAAAAGGTTATAGACTTATTCCATTTAAGTCCAAAAATGTTATCATTAGAAGAGATGTAAAATTTGATGAAAATAAATCGGCCTGCGAGCCTAGTCCGGCGGATGTGCCACCTCTTCCTATCTCTTCTACTTTTGAAAACATTTCTTCTTCAGATGATGAAAGCGAGGATGATAATCCTCCCCCACCTTCTCAGGATCCTCAACTTCCAAGATGGGTCCGTGCTACTCGGGATGCAGCAGGTGATCTTGCCGGTGATCCTACAGATCAGCGACGTACACGTTCTCAGTTTGAAAGAGCCTCTTCTTTACTGGCTCAAGCTCCAGTAAATCATGATCCTGACACTTTTGCAGAAGCTTCAGGCCATCCACATTGGGAAGCAGCTATGAATGAAGAATATCATTCATTGATGACAAATGATACATGGGATCTTGTTCCTCTACCAAAGGGACGCAAACTTGTTAGATGTAAATGGGTTTACAGAACCAAGTATGGACCAGATGGGAAAGTTGATAAACATAAAGCTCGTCTCGTTGCTAAGGGCTTTTCACAGGTTGAAGGCATTGACTACACTGAAACCTTCTCCCCTGTTGCCAAAATGAACTCTATCCGCCTTGTTCTTTCCCTTGCTGCCTCTTTAAAATGGGAAGTCCATCAGATGGATGTTAAATCTGCCTTCTTGCATGGGGACTTGCAGGAAGAAATCTATATGGAACAACCCATTGGCTTCATACAAACAGACTCCAGCCTTGTTTGTCGACTTAAGAAATCCCTTTATGGCCTCAAGCAAGCTCCTCGGGCTTGGTATGCCAAAATGGATAGCTTTCTTTTAGAATCTGGCTTTTCTAGGTGTCATTCTGACAATACTGTCTACACCAAGAAAGTGGGCAACTCTCTTATCATCCTTGTTCTTTATGTTGATGATCTTATTCTTACTGGTAGTGATCCCAACCTTATAAACCATGTGAAGTCCAGCCTTAAAAAGAAATTTGAAATGACAGACTTAGGACACTTACACTATTTTCTCGGTCTTCAAGTCTTGCAATCCAAGGAGGGTATTTTCCTTTCCCAGTCCAAGTATGCTTGTGATATTCTTCGTCATTTTCACATGGAAGACTGTAAGCCAGCCCCTTCTCCCTTTCAGTCTGGAGTCAAACTTTCAGTCTCTTGTACTTCTCCTGAAGTTGATGCTACCTTATACCGTCAACTTGTAGGAAAACTCTTGTATTTAACCCATACTCGTCCTGATCTTTCCTTTGCTGTTGGCCTTGTTGCTCGTTTTATGCAAAACCCCTGTGAAAGTCATTGGAAAGCAGCTAAAAGAATACTTCGTTATGTTCGAGGTACAGTACAGTTTGGGATTCATTACAGTGCCAAAGCAGCTCCTCTATTAGTTGGTTTCACTGATTCTGATTGGGCTGGTGACCCTGATGATCGGAAGTCTACTGCCGGTTATGTCTTCACTCTTGGTTCAGGACCTATTACATGGGCTTGTAAGAAACAGGCTGCCATTTCTCTTTCGTCAGCAGAAGCAGAGTATCGTGGTGCCGTGGAAGCTAGTAAGGAAGCCTTGTGGCTTCGTCAGATCCTATCAGAGTTTGGCTTTGAGCAGCAGCATCCAACCACACTTTGGTGTGATAATCAAAGTGCCATTCAGCTATGCAAAGATCCAGTCCAGCATCAGCGCAGCAAACACATTGAACTACACATGCACTTCATCAGAAAGCTCATTCATGACCATGTTCTTGAAGTGCAATATTGTTCAACAGATGATCAGGTTGCAGACATCTTCACAAAGGCTCTCACAGAGGCGAAGTTCACTAAACTTCGATATATGCTTGGAGTTCAGGAAGTTGTCACTAAGGGGGGATAGGCTCTAGTGCCTCCTTCCTTCTCCTATTGTGTCATATTTGTAAATCCTTCAATCCTATCCCAAGTTGTTCTTAAGGGGGGATGTTAGGATATTCCGACACATAGGAAATAGTTAAGTTCAACTTGGTCTAGTATAGAGTTAGGTATAGAGTTAGGTAAAGTGTGTTTCTTTACCGTTGTACATTTTGTAACTTACAATCCGACGGTCACGATATGTAGTGATCCGACGGTTCATTCTCTCCTCGGTATTACCGACACTTGATCCGTGGCTTGACACCCGATTGGTCCATGAGTTCTATTTAAAGCGCATGGAGGGTCATTGTTCGGGTAATCCGTGCATGAGAGAAGCTTATGTAAATTTTCATTCTTTGATTAATAAATTGCCTGTAGTACCCACGTTGGGACAGGCCGTGGACTGTTTCCCTCTTTGAGGGTTTTAACCACGTCAAAAATACTGGTGTATTGATCTGTGATCTGGTTGTGAGCGGTGTCCTTTTGGTATTCTTTCTGAGGAACTTACCCTGTAAATTCCTACACTATATACTTGTCACAAAGATGTTGGTTAATCTTATACTTAGATTTACATGCCTATTAGTGACTTGACTAGGTGATGCAACCTTCAATGATATGCCAATGATTATGCATTGACTGTGTTATTATACCCACAATGACATCAGTTATTCTTGGAGACAATGCCACCTATCCCGGAAAGGGTGCAGGGAATGTTTCTCTTTAAATGGATCAGGGTAACTCGCAAGAAGTTCTTTATGTACCTGATCTCAAAAGGAACCTGGTGTCCATTTCGGAAATGGAAGTCAAAAGTTTCAAGGTGGCATTTACCGATGGAAAGGTACGTGCATAGAAAAGAACTTTCAAGATGCGTTTACTCATTGGCTAAGGGTTGGCAATTTGTATCAAGTTGCAGGAAGTTCAATGGAGACCATGTCGTGTGACATATCTCTTCAATGGCACTGGAGGTCTGCTCATCTTCATTGTAAGGCCCTACCCGATGTAAGACAGATGGTGACAGCGATGCCTGAATTCAAAGTAGAGCATGAAGGTACATGTCCAAGATATAGCGAAGGAAAACTTACAAAGGGACCATTCAAGACCATGGATGTGGAACAACCCGAGGGGTTTGAGATTCATGATCAAGAATCTCATGTATGCAGGTTGAAGAAAGCTCTCTATAGTTTGAAGCAAGCACCCCGGGCTTGGTATGAGAGGATTGATAGCTATTTGATGAAGCTGAGATTCACTAGGAGTGAAGCCAATCCAAACCATTGCTTTAAGGTTGTGGATGATAGACCTCTCATACTGGTACCTTATGAGGACGACCTCTTTCTGACAGGTGCAGACCCTCTCATTTGCAAAAGTAAGAGGGAGTTGGATTCCGGATTTGGAATGGTGAACTGCAAGCCTGTGACTACCTCGATGAAGCCTAACTTTAAGAAGTTATGCGGTAGTGATGCCGGACCTGATTTGGGAAATGCCTCTGAGTTTCATAAACTCATACTAGCATTAATGTTCTTTGTGAACTCTCGTCCGGATATAGTTTTGCAGTTAGCATGTTGAGCTCATATATGGTTTAGCCTCTCTGGATTGGTGCCAAGAATCATTTGAGATATCTTCAGGGCACAATCTCTCATGGATTGAGATACATTGCCGTAAATGTGAAGCTGCATGATTATTTTGATGCTGATTAGGTAAGCAGTGTGGAGGATCGCAAGAGCACTTCTAGGTGCTGGTTCTCTTTGGGTTCTGCTTCGATATCCTGGATGAGCAGGAAGCAGAAGTTGGTTGCTTTGAGCACTGCTGAGGCCAAATACATAGTTACGAGTATGACCTCGTGTGAAGCTGCCTGGTTGAGGAAGCTCTTCAGTGAGTTGTTTGGACACGTGCTGGATACCATTGTGATCTTCTGTGACAACCAGAGGGGGATTCGATTGTTGAGGAATCCCGTGTTCTATGATCGCTCCAAGCATACAGACATCAGGTACCACTTTATCTAGGATATGGTACAACAAGGAGCAAGAAGGCTCCATCACATTGGGACTAATGTGCAGGTCACTGATATTCTGACAAAGCCCCTGGGAAAGGTGAAATTCTTAACTCTCTGAGAATGACTATGAGTCGTGGAGAGACTCTCTTCGGAAGGTCCAGTATAATATGGACATTGAGCTCTGGGAGCTCCGGGGGGCTTGGGGGTACTTCTTGGAGCGATGAGCAACCATAGGGTGAGTGGTTCAGCCTTCCCCTAGTGGTTTGCTATGTAGGCAGGATGAGTGGTTCATCCTTCTCCTGCCGAGACACAATCATAGGGTGAGTGGTTCAGCCTTCCCCTAGTGATTTGTTGTGTACAGGGTGAGTGGTTCAGCCTTCCCCTGGGATACCCCATGGCGACATGTGAGCAGGATGAGAGGTTTATCCTTCTCTTGCTGAGACATCCTACCCATGCAGTCTGGGACTCATGGGAAGTACCTCTCATCTGGCCAATGAGTAGGGAAATGAGGATAGGGACCATAGTAGTACCGATGGATGCATCGTGTAACTACCGTACTCCCTATGCTAGGATGATATTGATCTGGGATCAATTGGAATTGACTTCGGGTCAGTAAGAGTGATATAACTCACTCTCTTTTGGAACTGATTTCGGATCAATAAGAGTGGTATGATACACTCTCTTTATTTGGAATTGATTTCGGATCAGTAAGAGTGGTATGATACACTCTCTTTATTTGGAACTGATTTTGGATCAGTAAGAGTGGTATGAGACACTCTCTTTTATATGGGATTGACTTCGGGTCAGTAGAGGATGGTATGATACATTCTTGATCACTTCTTCTTCATAGTTCAGCAGAGCAGTGCAGGGCACTGATTGCTGAGATAGTATGGACTGGTAGATGGATTAGCAGATGGAGTTCTCTCTAGTTGAGAGGGAGTATTAAAATTGGCAACTAGGGCCAAACTCCATGTGGGTCTTCTTATTTATGGCAACTGATATTTTTCTTGGATTTCTCTCGTTGAGAGGTGTAGGATTGATCTAAAGATCATCTGATTCCGACATGTATTATTGGAGATATGAATTTATTTGTGTTATGTGACAATTCGTCAAGGTCAGCCAGCAACCAAATTACCCCCACTTATCCTCATCGTTGCACTATAAATAGAAGAGGTTTGCAAGTCATTTGACACACACACTCACACCTCTTGTGATCTCTTCCTCTCCACTCGTTTGGGTTTTGGTGGAAGGAGAAGTCACCAAGAGTATACGCTGCCCTAAAAGGAGATGCCCTAGCCCTAATGCTGTCATGGAAATAGCCCTAACACAGTCATGGAAGAAGGCTTAACGCAGGCATGAATAAAGGCACCTATATGCTTTCCTAAGGAAAGACCTACACGTTGTTCAGAAGAGCCCTAACCACAGTTTTGTTTGTGCCCTAGCCACAAGTGAACAAAACTCATTAAGATAAAATTTTGAAGCAGCCACAGTTAATTGAGGACAAGACGTGAGGAATGATAGGACTGTTTTGGGTTAGTTTCATCCTCTACACAGGTTCGAGTTGAGGGGAAAGGAAGCCGCAACTCATAGAAGAATTCTGGGTTGTTTTAGGGTCACTTAAGGGCTGACTTACCTCTTCTTTAAGGAGCCGCAGACTCTATTTTAGGGAGCAGTTTAGCTCAGCAAGAAGAAAAGGTAAGGCCACAACAATTTCAAGGAAGTTTGGGCATGTTTGAGTGGGCTAAATATGACTGACATCTTTCCCTAACTAGACCTTAAATTGCAGTAGAGATATATCAATCAAGAGGAAGATGCATGCTGTATCTATGTTGAGTTTGTGCTAGGTGGAAGGTTGTCCATGTGTGGACAAAAGTTTATGTAGCCTGTGGGAGCAAGTGAAGACAAGCTACAGTCTTGGGTGTAGGATCTTGGTGACTAATGTAGTCATGGATGGAGCAGAGATCCATATTATAGAGGACAATTTAGGATATCCTTCTCAGAGGTTTGATATCTCGGATGAGGTATAGTAAGGTACCTCTGCTAAATCATATCTACAAGTTACAACTAGCTGCTTTGCTAGGCTGCAAGCCAGGGGCGCAGCTAAGGCTGTTCCATGACAGTGCTGCAATATTGCAGTATGTGTAGGTGACAGCATGATGGATGCAGCATGTAGGTGACAGCATGATGCAACATAGTGATCATGAAGAGCAGCATGAATGATGCAGCATAGTGATCATGAAGAGCAGCATGAATGATACAACATAGTGATGAAGAAGTGCAACATGATGGGCGCAACACAGTGATGATGGGTGCAACATGAATGGTGCAACATAGTGCAACATGGTGCAACATAGTGATGATGAAGTGTAGCATGATGGGTGCAACACAATGATGATGGATGCAGTATGATGAGTGCAACATAGTGTAATGAAGTGCAACACAGTGATGGGTGCAACACAGTGATGGGTATAGCATGGTGATGGAATCACTTGTGTTTAGATCTGCTACCTCATGTGTCATCTTCTTGGAGAAGATCTCTGCTCTTATTTTGACAAGTCAAAATGTTGACTTTTGATGTATATGTACTATCTCTCTCTCTGTTGAACTATTGAAGAACATAAGAAGAATTGATCAAGGGTTTCCCCACATTGGGGTTTGTCCTTGGCTGGTGCCACATCTTGTGCCCTCTTGTCTTGGCATGTCTTTTGCGATTTATGTTTATGTTCTATCTGCATTTTACTATCATGCTAAATGTGATTGCTAATCTGGAATTGATATTGAGCTAATATGAAAATTGAAGTAAATTTGCTTTAAGCATATAGAACATACCTAAAATTAACACATATTGACCTGACACAGTCTTGACATATTGAATTGACACATAGACTCAACATATAAACTTGACTTGATTGACAGTGACACTTATTATACCAAATAGTGACATGACCTTAGAACACCGTACCTTATGTGACCTTGCAAAACAATTATATAATGTTTAACAATAATTTGAAGACCTGCAGGTATTCCCTGTACATGTGACTATGGTTTGATGGATTCATATGTAATGTGATTGCAGTAATACTTATGGTTGCCTATTGAATTAGTAATCCTTGACTTGATGTGGCAAAAGATGAATGTAGCAAAAGTTTGCAAGGAAATAAGACTGTGATGACAATATTGACTTTTGATTTGAATTAATTTGGCGTTTGATCCTTAACTTGACAAGAGAGTTGAATTGACTTGACTTGACCTAAAGATAGTTTAAATCCTTAGTAACATTGATAGAATTTGAGACACGGACTGTGACACATAAACATGTTGGGTTGTGTTATATTCTTTCCACAACTAGCCCACATAGTTAACTGGGGAGTTAGAGGGGGGGGGGGGGTCATAGGGGGTTTGAGGCGTACTCATAACCCCACTTTATGGGGTCCAGGGCAGCGCCCCGGAGAATTTTGGTTTTGGACCCTATGTTAGGTTGGGCAGACCCACCTATGGTTTTGTGCATGATTTTCGCACATGTTTTTTGGATGCAATGGTTTTCGGTCCATGGTATTGGATGCGATGGTTTTCGGTCCATGGTATTGGATGCTTCGGCATGTATAAATATGTATTATAACATTGAAAGGAACATAATGAAAAATCAAGTTGGTAGCCCAGTTTTGGGATCCAGGGGAAAATCTCTGTGTATGTGTGTTTTATGTGTTATTCTTTCGCATTGTTTATTTTCTGTGTTTTAGAATTCATATGCAGGTAATTTCTGTACGGGGTTAAAACCTACATTTGGTATCAGAGCTATTTTTGGCTTCAAGGGGACACCTTTGTTGCTGAGGGGTTTCGCTCGGGCCTGTGGTAGACCCTGTTCAGTGGGAGATCTGCGAGATTGATTCTGGTGGTGAAAGAAGATGGCGAGCAGTGGAAAAATAGAGATCGATAAATTTAATGGTCAGAGTTTTGAGTTGTGGAAACTCAAGATGGAGGATTTGTTGGTGGATAAAGATCAGTGGATCACGGTAGATCTGGGTACTAAACCAACAGGAGTGTCTGATGAAGAATGGAAGAAGTTGGATCAGAAGGCAAAGAGTACAATACGATTGTGTGTCTCAGATTTAGTATTGCTGAATGTATTAGGGGAAGCTACGGCGAAGGCTTTGTGGGACAAGTTAGGGACTTTGTACCAATCTAAGTCTTTGGTGAATAAATTGTTCCTGCGGAAAAAGATGTATAACCTGAGGATGAAAGATGGTGACTCTAGATGGTGACTCGGTGATAGAGCATCTGAACGCATTTAATACCGTGGTAAGTCAGTTAGCATCTGTTTATATTAAAATTTCAGATGAAGAAAAGTGCATCAGTTTGTTGTGTTCTCTACCAGATTCGTGGGATAGTCTGGTTATTGCAATAGGTAGCAATGCAACTGCCTTGCAGTTTGATGAAATAGTCTCAGCTTTGCTGACGGAGGCGATGAGACGGAAAAATATGGAGAGTCAGAATGGTGATGCGTTGTCTGTACGAGGACAGTGCCAGAACAGAAACAAAAATAAGTCATCGAGTGGGAGATCTAAATCTCCAGGAAAACTTGTAACGGTGGTGTGCTGGAAATGCGGAAAGGAAGGGCACTACAAAAGGGACTGTAAATGTAAAGCTCCTGACAAAGGAAAGGGATCTGATGAGGCTCCTTTTGCAAAGGCGAAAACTACCTCAAATGAAGGTGGGGATGTGTACTTGGGTTCTTCAAGTACACATGTAGATCATGAGGCATGGTTGATTGACTCAGGTGCATCCTTTCACTTCACTCCCCATATAGAGTGGTTCTGTGAGTATGAGAAATATGATGGTGGTGATGTCTTCTTGGGGGATGACAGGAAAGCTAGAATCATTGGCCGTGGAAAAGTAAAGTTGAAGTTGCAAGGTGGAAGGGTTAAAACACTTCCGGGTGTTCTGCATATTCCTGCATTGGCCAGAAATCTGATTTCTGTAAGCAAACTGGATGATGCAGGTGTAAAAATAGTGTTTGAGAAAGATGCCTGCAAGATGGTTTGGGGAGCACTGGTATTGATGCGGGGAGTTCGAATTGGAACTCTGTACAAGCTGCAAGGTAGCACTGTTGTTGATGGGTGCAACAGTTCTGTGGTTCTTGAAAGTGGAGCAGAAAATCTAGTGGTCTCTGGAGAGAAGACCATGTTGTGGCATCAAAGGTGTGGACATATTGGAGAGAAGGGCTTTCGAATACTTCATGGTAAAGGTATGGTAGAAGGTATGAGTAATAGCTCTCTGGATTTTGATTTTTGTGAAAATTGTGTATATGGGAAGCAGAATCAGGTGAGTTTCCCCTCTGGTGGTAAGAGGCCGAAACAGATATTAGAGCTTGTGCACAGTGATGTGTTTGAACCTGTGAAGGTTCCATCACTAAGTAAGTCTGTGTACTATGTATCATTTATAGATGACTTTTCAAGGAGTACATGGACATATTTCCTTAAGAAGAAATCTGAGTCTTTGACAGGTTTAAAGAATTTAAGGCTCTCATGGAAAATCAAAAAGAGAAGAAGATAAAGGTGCTGAGGACAGATAATGGTGGAGAGTTTCGCAGCAAAGAATTTGAAGAATTCTGTAAGAAGTGTGGTATAGCATGACAGAAGACTACTCCATATACACCTCAGCAAAATGGAGTTGCAGAAAGAATGAATAAGATGTTGATGGAAAGGGCAAGAAGCATGTTCAGTGGTGTCGGGTTAGGACAGAAATTTTGGGCAGAGGCAGTGGATACGGCATGTTACCTAGTCAACAGGTCACTTTCATCAGCGTTGGAGGATAAGACTCCACAAGAGGTATGGACTGGTAAGAAACCCTCTCTTTCACATCTGAGGATATTTGGATGTGATGCATATGTACATGTTCCAAAGGAGAAACGAATCAAGCTGGATAGTAAATTTGAAAAGTGCATCTTTATTGGGTATAAGGATGGTTTAAAGGGTTATAAGCTTTGGCACCCAGTCACACGGAAGGTTGTGTACAGCCAAGATGTGGTGTTTAGAGACGTAAAAGATGTTATTAAACATGAAGTCCAACCAAAGGAACTTAAGAAGATAGAGTTTGAGCTAAAGGAGGAAGAATCAGACTCTACAACAGAGGAGGAATCAGAAGATGAAGAGCCACAAAATCTAGGTGTGAGAAATCAGTTCGAGAAAGAAGGCAACCAGAAATGTATAGTCTATCTGCTTTTTGTTCAAATTTTGCTTTATCTATTACTGATGATGATCCTAGAACTGTGAAGAAAGCATTAGATTCAAAGGATGAAAAACTATGGAAAGAGGCCATGGTTGATGAAATGGCATCTTTACATAAAAATGAGGCTTGGGATTTGGTGGAGTTGCCGGCTGGAAGGAAACCCATTGGCAGCAAATGGGTGTTCAAGAAGAAGACAAATGCAGAAGGAAAGGTGGAGAAATACAAAGCTCGGTTGGTAGCAAAAGGTTATTCCCAGGTGCCGGGAATTGATTTTGGTGATATTTTTTCCCCTGTTGCCAAGGTGACTTCTATTAGATTACTTTTATCTATTGCTGCTGCTTTTGATTTTGAGGTAGAACAGATGGATGTGAAGACAACATTTCTTCACGGGGATCTGGGAGAGGAAATCTACATGAAGCAGCCTGAAGGCTTTGTGGTGAAGGGTAAGAAAGAACTGTTATGCAAGTTAAAGAAGTCTCTGTATGGGTTAAAACAGTCACCAAGGATGTGGTATCAGAAATTTGGTACGTTTATACAAGGACTTGGCTTCACCAGAAGCAAAGCAGATCACTGTGTATTTTAAATTAATTGGTGACCGTGTTATTTATCTGGTCTTGTATGTGGATGATATGTTGCTGGTTGGAAATGACAAAGAAATTATCCAGGATTTGAAGACCCAATTGTCCTCCAAATTCGACATGAAAGATCTTGGTGTTGTAAACTATATTTTGGGCATGGAAATTAAAAGAGATCGGGCAAAGAAGAAGCTCTGATTAAATCAGAGGAAGTATGTCGAGACATTACTGCAGAGGTTTAATATGCAGGATAGTAAACCGGTGAAGGTTCCTATTCCTGTAGGTGTGAGGTTATCTGTTGAACAGTGTCCCAAGACACAAGAAGAGGAAGAGGACATGTCCCGTGTGCCATATGCAAGTGCAGTCAGTAGCCTGATGTATGCAATGGTCTGTACTAGACCAGACATTGCACATGCAGTGGGAGTATTCAGCAGGTTTATGTCAAAACTAGGGAAGGAGCACTGGACAACAGTGAAGCAGGTTTTTAGGTATTTGCGTGGCACTAGTGATTATGGTTTGTGCTACCAAGGGAGATCAAGATTGGACAGAATGTTGGATATTCATGGCTTTGTTGATGTAGACTGCGCTGGAGATCTGGATCAGAGAAGATATACAAGTGGGTATGTGTTTAACCTATATGGAGGTGCAGTCAGTTGGATGAGTAAGAAACAATATTTAGTGGCACTATCAACTACAGAGGCAGAATACATGGCAGCCACTCATGCAAGCAAGGAAGCAGTTTGGTTGCAGAGATTGTGTTCAAGTATGGGGTTAATACAGAGAGCTATAAGGATAGACTGTGACAGTCAAAGTGCAATTTTCTTGGCAAAGAACCCCGCATATCATTCAAAAGCAAAGCACATTGATGTTTAGTATCACTTTGTGAGAGATATGATAGAAGACAAAAAGCTGTTGCTGGTAAAGGTGGACACTTTGAAGAATACTGTAGATGCTCTGAAAAAATCTGTGAGCTCTGAGAAGTTCTCTTGGTGTAGAGAGACAATGGGTGTTTCAGGGCTGGAAAAATGACTAAGCTCTCTTGTGGCCCCTTGTGGAAAGAAAACAACAAGTGGGAGAATGTTGGGTTGTGTTATATTCTTTCCACGACTAGCCCACGTAGTTAACCGGGGGGTTAGAAGGGGGGGGCAGAGCCCCCCTTTGTTGCACCGATTATGTAGTGCGGGGGTCACAGGGGGTTTGAGGCGTACCTGTAACTCCATTTTATGGGGTCCAGGGTAGCGCCCCGGAAAATTTTGGTTTTGGACCCTATGTTAGGTTGGGCAGACTCACCTATGGTTTTGTGCATGATTTTCACATGTGTTTTTTGGACGCGATGGTTTTCGGTCCATGGTATTGGACGCATTGGTTTTCGGTCCATGGTATTGGATGCTTCGTCATGTATAAATATGTATTATAACATTGAAAGGAACATAATGAAAAATCAAGCAGGTAGTCCCGGTTTTGGGATCTAGGGGAAAATCTCTGTGTATATGTGTTTTATGTGTTATTCTCTTGCATTGTTTATTTTCTGTGTTTTAGAATTCGTATGCAGGTAATTTCTATACGGGGTTAAAACCTACAAAACAGTGACATGACTCTTGACAGTGATTTTATACTCAGAGCTATATACCTGTCACAAAGATGTTGGTTAATCTTATACTTAGATTTACATGCCTATTAGTGACTTGACTAGGTGATGCAACCTTCACTGATATGACAATGATTATGCATTGACTGTGTTATTATACCCACAATGACATCAGTTATTTTGGCTAGCTATAACATGTAACATATAATCTTGACCTTTAAGACCTCACCTATAGATTACAGTAATTTTATTTTGACATTGACTTATACACCTGTTATTGACTTGACATATTTAGTAAATTGACACATAGACTTAACACACATTGGCATGACTCTTGACAAGTGATAATAACCTTGTTGTACAGCTTATTGACATGGGACATGGACAACAATATATGATTTGTGATCAGTAGTAGAAGTGAGAAGACATATGCTTGTAGTCCTTCTTGGGCCTAGTTTGAAAGCACTAATTGCAGGTCATCGGGATGACCTGAGGCACCTTGGTTTGTGCCATTATTTGATAGTAATGCCAGATGGTTGCAGCATCATGTGCAACCTGATGATAGAAGTATTTGAGCATTGATGACTATTTGTTCATGAGCAGTGACATGCAGTGATAACTAGCAGTTGTGCAGTGATTTGTAGTGACAGTGATATACAGTGTGCAGTGACAGTGATGTGCAGTTGAACGATGATAACTTAATATGTAGCAATGTGCAGTAATCAATTTGTGGGAACAATGATCAATGGCTACCGGGATTCGACATTTATTCTACATCTTTCTTACAACTATTCTACATTGATTCAGAGTACAGGGGATGTTAATTTGGGGTAGCATCGGATGTGCTCTAGCCATGATGACTGGTGGAGAGGCTAAAGCACATGAGATCTCCAAGACCCAGAAATGGTTTGGACAGATTGTACTCGGTTTGGGAGATATTAATATAATTAATATTTTTAATGGAGTTCTTAAGTCTAAATTTAGGAAAAATAAAATATTAATGGGTATTGATATAAAACTGGGTTAGAAGGTTCCAAAAGTCATGGATCAAGCCAAATCTAATCTTAGCCGTTGATTAGAGATTTAATCTCGGCCGTTGAAGGACCAACAAAAAAAGTATAAGAGGAGGCTTGAGGGTCAGTTGGAGAACACACCAGAGTGATCAGTCATTCATTTTGCTAGAGAGGGGTTGCTAAGCAAAAGTGAATCAATGATCAGCAACAAGGGGCAGTGAGTATGAGGCAGAGAGGCAGGGACAATATTGGGAGACCAGCAAAGAAGCAAAGAGAGCGAGAGCAACAGTCATTCTAGGCTACGCAGAGCCCAGCAAAGGCAGCGTAGAGCCCAGAGAGACTGCGTCGTCCACGCAGAGGGCAGAGGGGTGACGCAGAGGCTCCGAGAGGCTGCGCAGTGCTTCGGAGGGCTGATGCAGAGGGTCCTGGGGCTGACACAGGTCAACAGGAGGTTGACGTAGAGGCTAGAAGGGCCAGTGTTGAGCTTCAGTTGTGCTGGAGAGGGTTTCGTGGGACAGGTTTTCTGAGTACTTGTTTCTGGTTATAGAGTTATTGCTGCTGTGTATTTTTCTCTGTCGGGTGAGTCAGTTAGGCACCAAGTTGTACTCAGAAAGACTGCATAATAATATAACCCTCAGAATAGCTGCATTGGTTTTCCCGCATTGGGTTTTTCTGGGAATATTTGTCCAAAAATAATGGTGTCGCTTGTGTGCTTGTTTTATTTCAGTTGATGATCTGTAGATGTTGAGACTGTACTTGTGTTGATTTTCAATATTTATATGGTTAAATAACTTGTTAAGTAATTAAATAAGTAGGTGAAATAAACCAGATAGTACAAGAAGAATTTCTAATGGGTTAGAATTAGAAATTCCAACATGGTATCAGAGGGTGGTTGCAGAACACAAGAAAATTGAAGGCATCAACCGAGCAGAGCATTTGCAGCAGATTCAACTGTCCCGAGTGATAGAGTTGATCCTCGCAGAAGGCGACAAAGGAAGGAGTGAAGTAGAGGGACTGCGTCATCATTCTGGGCAGAGAAAGGCAGCATAGAGGCTAAGGGAGGCAGAAGCAGGCTCACGCAGAGGCCAAGAGGGTTGACGCAGTTGGATGGGGGAGCTGATTTGCCGGTGCCGGGATTGCGCAGAGCCAAGTGGTTCAATCCTTCAGTTGCTAGGGTATAGGAGGTTGTGGATAATTTGCAGAGCGAAGCTGGTGGGGTACTGTGGTCAGAACAATACCTAACAGGGCAAGACCAAGGGGGAGGGAGTCGCTGCCGAGGCAGATTTCTAGCCAAGGAATCTGGGTCATTGGTGTAGTTGCACAGATGATCGAAGTGGGGCAACTTGAATTTGGCAGAAGGATTTCCAGGAGGGAAATCGGGACTCAGAGGGAGTCCAGAAGAGAACTTCCAAACGGGAAGTAGAGAGACTCGGAGGAGTCGAACCGAGAACTTCTAGACGAGAAGTAGAGAGACTCAACAGGAGTCGAACCGAGAACTTCTAGACGGGAAGTAGAGAGACTCAGCAGGAGTTGAACCAAGAACTTCCAGGCGGGAAGTAGAGAGACTCAGTAGGAGTCGAACTGAGAACTTCCAGACGGGAAGTAGAGAGACTCAGAGGAGTCGAACCGTGAACTTCCAGACGGGATGTAGAGAGACTCAGAGGAGTTGAAAAGAAGAGCGGAGATGGCTGAGGATGACGATTGTGCCATGAGTGCTCATGTGCCACTTGAGAAGAAGTGGGGAGACATCGGGCTGTAGTCAGGAGGGCTACAGGGGATGAGGGGCAAGATCCTTGAGGTACCCAACCTCTTGGATTATACCTTGCTACGAGAGCCCCGAAGAGGAGTAGCAGGACTGGCGGATGTTAGTAGAGACGGATGCGGATGTAACTTTAGAGAGTGCTATAGGCAGGAGTCCTGGGATAGCGCGAGGCTAGCAGGCTGCAATAGTGCGAGAGGCACGGGAGTGTTGCACTAGTGCAGGATGGCACAGAGAGGTGTGCAATAGAGCGATATGCAGGGAGTTGTTGCAGCAACGTAGAGGTCAGTAGGGGGAGCACTTGTTAGCGGCAGAGGGAGCTTCAGCATCGGGAGTGTCTCTAGCCTGACAGGGATGTCAGAGTTGGGTGGATCAGTGGCTTACTTCTCAGTAACTGAGTTGCAGTGCAGTAGCACGATGCAGTATGATGAGAGGGGATGCAGTGCTAGGAGGATGGACCAGCAGCAACACGGGTGCAGAGGGAGCTACCGTACAGATGCAGCAGTGGCAGAGGCAGGGCCATGGGCAACAGTATAGGATGCAGTAGTGTAGATGATGTTGGGTGGGAAGGCCTGCATCAGCACAGGGACCGGTGTTGGATGATTAGAGTGATGTTTAGTGAGGAGTATTATTAGAGCACAGTCCTCGCTAAGAGTGAGTGTTAATTTGGGGTAGCATCGGATGTGCTCTAGCCATGAAAATTGGTGGAGAGGCTAAAGCACATGAAATATCCAAGACCCAGAAATGGTTTGGACAGATTGTACCTGGTTTGGGAGATATTAAAATAATTAATATTTTTAATGGAGTTCCTAAGTCTAAACTTAGGAAAAATAAAATATTAATGGGTATTAATATAAGACTGGGTTAGAAGATTCCAAAAGTCATGGATCAAGCCAAATCTAATCTTAGCCGTTGATTAGAGATTTAATCTTGGCCGTTGAAGGATAAACAGGAAAAATATAAGAGGAGGCTTGAGGGTCAGTTGGAGAACACACCAGAGTGATCAGTCATTCATTTTGCTAGTGTTAAATTATGGTATGTTCTATGCTTAGAGTAATTTACTTCTTTTCTTCTTATTAGCCACAGATTAGCAATCACATATACATTAAGTAAAGTGCAGATAGAACATTAAACGATCAACAGAAAACAAGCCAAGACAAGAGACACAAGATGTGGCGGCTAGCCAGGGACAAACCCCAATGCGGGGAAACCCTTTGATCAAATCTTATTTTATCTTCAATAGTTCAGCAGAGAGAAATAGTACAAAATCAAAATTCTGTAATTTTATATCAGCAGCAGCAAACCCTAGATCAACAAAGTCAAACTTGGTCAAACGAGTTGAAATTGACCTCCAATATGCTTGGTCAATTTCCAGTCAACTAGCCCTCGAACAACCCTAATAACACAGTAAAACTGCTGTTGATTGAAGTCAACTTGCTGCCCAAAACTAGGGCAGTCAATGCTGGTCAAACCTGTGGACAGATTGCCTCGATTTTTGTGCTAAAATCTGCGGCCTACTTAGGAGAGGCAGCCACACCAAAACCGCACCCTTGATGAGTCAACGCTTGGTCAACGCAGATCAAAGAGACTTTCAGCGACTTCTGCATCCTCCTTTCAGTGTCCTCCTTGCCCTAATGCATCCTCCTTCCCACGTGTGAGCTGCTCCTTGTATAACCCAAAGCTAAGGAGAGAGAGAGAAGAATGAGTGAGATGAGATGATGAGAAAATGAATCAACCTCTCTTGTATTTATATGATTCACTGGTCATGTGTGCCACACATTTAACTGTTGGCCGACCTTGACAGTTTGTCAAGTAAATACAAATAAATTCATATCTCCATAAATACTTGTCGGAATCGGACGATCTTTAGATCAATCCTACACCTCTCGACAAGAGAAATCTAGGAAAAATATCAGCTGCCATAAATGAGGTGACCGACATGGAGTTTGGCCCTAGTTGCTAATTTTAACAGCTAGAGAGGGGTTGCTAAGCAAAAGTGAATTAGTGATCAACAGCGAGGGGCAGTCAGTTCAAGGCAGAGAAGCAGGGACAATACTGGGAGACCAACATAGAAGCAGAGAGAGCGAGAGTAGTAGTTAGTCTAGGCTATGCAGAGCCCAACAAAGGCAGTGCAGAGCCCAGAGAGACTGCGTCATCCACGCAAAGGGTAGAGGGAGTGACGCAGAGGCTCCCAGAGGCTGCGCAGTGCCTTAGAGGGCTGACGCAGGTCAACAGGACGCTGACGTAGAGGCCAGAAGGGCCAGCACTGAGCTTCAGTGGTGCTAGAGAGGGTTTTGTGGGACAGGTTTTCTGAATACCTGTTTCCGGATATAGAGGTATTGCTGCCGTGTATTTTTCTCTGTCAGGTGAGCCGGTTAGGCACCCAGTTGTACTCAGAAAGACTGCATAATAATATAACCCTCAAAATAGCTGCATTGGTTTTCCCGCATTGGGTTTTTCCGAGGACATTTGTCCAAAAATAATGGTGTCACTTGTGTGCTTGTTTTCTTTCAGTTGATGATCTGTAGATGTTGAGACTGTACTTGTGTTTATTTTCAATATTTATATGGTTAAATAACTTGTTAAGTAACTAAACAAGTAGGTGAAATAAACTAGAAAGTACAGAAAGAATTTTTAACGGGTTAGAATTAGAAATTCCAACAGAGGATCCAGTCTGAAAATTGTGAAACGTGGTCTTCTGGCTCGTCAAGGAAGGTGATTGGAGTCACCTTCAGATTGTGGCCTGAAAACACTTTAGGGCGGCAGGGTGGTGCTAGGGCAAGGGCGTTGTGGCATCCATTTAGTTGTCGCTGATAAACTAATAGGGCAGCGAAGCATCCTTTCCGACAGCAGCTGGTAAACAGTGTTGGGGCACTCATCAGGTTGTGGCAGTGTTCCACGGGGACTCGCCCCCCCCCTAGGGGTCTAGTTTCCTCGCTCCCCCGCTCTCCGGGGACTTGGGGACGAGTAGGGGACGTTTCCCCACGCTCCCAAAATGGAGGAAGCTCAGGGGGACGTGCCAGGGAAACGTTTCCCTTCCCTGAGGGGGCGTTTCCAAAAAAGGGGGCGTGGGGGGACGTGAGGGAGCGTGGGGGGACGAGAGGGGGCGAGGGGGGACGAGAGGGGGCGTGGGGGGGCGTTAATGAATTAAAAACCATTTTTATTAATTAAACCCTGTATTTAATCTTTAATTAAGCGTTAACAACGTAATTAGCATTTAGGGTTTTGGAAAATGGCGGTTTCATCTTATAAAAAAGGCATCCTCGACCATGAACGACACACAGCCTTTGCAAGTTCGCTCCACTCACTGTTTCACAGTCACTGTTTGCCATTTGGATTTCCGTCGTCCGATTTCTCTCTGGTTGAGCGTCCTACTGTCTACAAGTTGAAGCAGCAGCTCCCATCGTGCGAGGCTCGAGCAGCACCTCCCTGAGCAGCGCTGCGTGTTGAGGAGCGGACTGCTACAGCCTACAATTTAACGGGTTAGTAACGATTCTCGGCGTAATTTTTTAGTGCTATCTTCATGGATGTCGGCTACAGTATATCTTAGTGCCCCTTCTAAATCTCTGTCTTCTCCTTTGTATTAAAAACATATTTTTTGGATGGACGTGTCACGTGATATATTATATTACGTTGTTAACTCCGTAAGCAGGGTTTCCGTTTCAAACTTTCATATGACCGCCTTGTCTAGACTCTACGGCCATTTTGATTTTTTTATGCTCTGTAGCTGTCAAGAACAATGAACATATGATTCATGAACCTGTTCCGTAACCCGTTGCCTCGGACCCAACGTATATGGTTATACCTGCTGCGAAAGCCACACAGTAAATTCAGCGATGTAAATTTTTCCAAAAAATGGCCTTGTGCTGTCTTTTAGAGGTTCAACCAGCGTTATTTTACTAATTTTAGAGGTCAACCAGCGTTATTTTAGAGGTTCGGTAATCAGTATCATGGAAATCCGAAATTTCAAATTCGCTGGACCCTATAGCACGTAGAGCCAGAGGTAAAAACTAAAAATTTAAAAAATCGGTGCCACATCTGTCAAACAGATTAGTGATTCTTTTGAATTTTCTCTATCCCTGCCGCAGCGTTTTTAATATTTATTAAATTTAGAAAATCACATTGTGCCTGTGGAAACTGGAACCTCATACAATATGAGGATTAATCATTAATACTATTAGTCTATTAGACTATTTCTCAAATAGCAGTCTAACTTATATAAAAAACATGCATGCCAAATACAATCAACATGTAGCATTTCAGCTCTCAAGGAAAAAAACTTAAAAGTCATCGACAGATAGCTTTATGGATAAGATAACATGTCATAATATGAACCAGTATGACAGTAACTGCAGAAAAATGCTTGTTTCACTTAAGTACAAAGTTCAAAATTAATATAATTGCAGGGAGTAAAGAAAACACAGTCATTGTATTAACTGTACCAATGAAAAATTAATTTTTATTTAACACACATTAAAGCAGATCTAAACGAAGAGATGATTGCATTCAAGGGAGCAGTAGCCACACTGGTAGCCACCTTGTCATCTTGAATGATTAGTGATTACTATTGCCAGCCCAACAGTAACCATATTAAAAAGACCACATCAGGGCTGTTACCTGTACACCTTCACCTAGACAGATGTTTAAAATTAAGTTATTAACAGCATAGTTGTGCTTTTGGCATTAATTGTTTTAAGAATCTTGATCTTCTGATCTTGGTTTTTTGTTTATACAGAATTCTGGAGTGGATACCCTATTTTAAATGAACATTCAAATAAACAGATCAGCATTATTGATTATCATATTTAGATATATCATATAACTATAAGTGAGTCAAGCAGGCTTCATAACAGGGAAAAGGCTTTCAAGTTTACTGTTTCAGTGTGTAAGGTTTAAACTTTAAACTTTAAATTCAGAAAGCCTAAAGGCCTAGGTAGGTGAGGAAAGAATACTGTGAAGTGAAATGCATTTAGTGCTTCCTCATTAGTGGGCGAGATAACTAACAATCACTTTGCACTGTGCAGGCAATGCCGCAACTCCCTTCTTCTAATCTAACTTACTCCAAAATCTGTTTAACGAACCATTGATTACCTCCATAATTTCTGTGAAGTTTCAGGTGCAGTAGTAATCCATAATTTCTGTGAAGTTTTCTTGTGAATTAAAAAAAAATCAGTGTTCACTGTTCAAACTTCAAAACTTGAAAACTGCAATGTGTGTGGCATGTGTTGTGGCTGTAGTGTTTCTAATTTTTATTTTTTATTTTTTTTTTCATTTCAGGTTGCAACCTACAGGCTGCAACATACATTTTGACTTGTCATTCAACTTGCAACTTACAAAGTTACAAGTTACAACTATGAGTCAAAGTCAAACTTCTTCTGGAAACAGTGACAGTAGCTACCACTGTAGTGAGCCACATGATGCAGAAGAAGAAGATGAAAGTGGTCACAAGGGGGCAAGATACCAGAATAGGCATGGTGTAGATTCTAGAGGCCCGCCAAGAGAGCTGGAAAAATTTGCAAAGGGGGCATTTAATCCTCTAAAACCACTTCTAATCTATGCAACTAGACTGCCGAAAAAGAATCCAAAAGTTGGTGGTGGCTCACGTGATTGGGTCTGCAATATTTGTGGGCATCACTTTGTTGGCAGCTATACCAGGGTGAAGCAACACATTTTGGCTATTACAGGTGAAGGAGTGAATATGTGTCCCTCAAAGAACCTGGATTCAGCTCTGAGAGAGCAACTTTGGAGGCTAGAAAGGGCATCCACTGGAAAAGGATTGTTCTCTAGTAGACATATTGATCCATCTAGTGCTTCATCAAAAAAGACAAAGGTTTCCACTGGTGCATCTCGTTCTTCTGCAATGGGTGGTACTGGTACAGTGTCTGGGATGTACAACATTCTAGATCGAGATGACACAGATGATGCAATTGGCAAATTTCTTTTTGCTAATGGGATTCCCTTCCATGTTGTTCGTTCTCCGTATTACAAGGAAATGGTCCAAGCAATTGCAAAAATAGGGCCTTCATATGTACCACCTGGAGAACATAAACTACGAACAACAATTTTGGATAGACAAGTGTCCAAAATTAATGTACAGAAAGAGAGAATGAGACAAACATGGTTGAGGTTTGGTTGCTCTATTGTTATGGATGGATGGACTGACATCCGAAAACGCCCACTAATCAACATCATAGTGACATCTTCAGAAGGTCCATTCTTTCTTAAAGCTGTTGACTGTTCTGGAAAGCGCAAGGATGCATCTTTCCAATTTGAGATTCTTCGAGAAGCTATAGAGGATGTTGGGCTTGATAGTGTGGTGCAGGTTGTGACAGATGCAGCAGCAGTTTGTAGATCAGCTGGGTTATTGATTCAAAACAGGTATCAACACATTTTTTGGACTCCTTGTTGTGTGCATGCACTCAATAATGCACTGAAGGACATTGGCAAGATTCAGTGGATATCAGACTTGGTGTCAGCGGCAAGAGAAGTGCAGATGTTTATCTGCAACCACCACACCTCCTTGGCTATGTACAGGGCTCACACGAGGAAGGAATTCCTCAAGCCCACTGATACTAGATATGCTAGCTATTATCTGTTATTGGAGAGGATGATAGAGGTACAAGCACCTCTACAATCCTTGGTTGTGAGTTCAGAGTGGGGAAGGTGGTCAGAATCAAAGACAGACACCGGGAAGAAGGTCAGGCTTCAGGTGTTGGACAATGATTGGTGGGCAGATTGTTCTTATTTGGTGTCATTCTTAGGCCCTATTGTGGAGGTCATTCGTTACATAGATTCAGATGCTCCTAGTCTTGGAGAAATTTATGAGACCTTTGATAGCATGTTGGGTCGTGTGAAGGTAGCCATTTAGCAGAGGGAGCCCTCATTAGAGTTCTATACTTCCCAGATTCGACCCATCATTCAGCATAGGTGGGATCGCATGAACACACCTTTGCACATGGCAGCATATGCATTAAACCCAAAATGGTATGTTGAGAGACCTGGGAGGGTGCCTCCTATTGATGATCCAGAGGTAAAGAAAGGTTTCCTAGATGCAATTGCAAAGATGTACAGTGAGGAGCAGGGGTCAAAATTTCGAAGACAGTTTGTTCAGTTTGCATCTCTCAGTGGGCCCTTCAACACACGTGGTGCTCGGGCAGATCGCATAGATCTAGCCCAAGATGACCCAATTGGTTGGTGGAGGATGCATGGGGATGATGCTCCAGAGCTCAAAGATCTAGCCATGCGTTTGTTGTCTCAGATTGCTAGTTCCTCTGCAGCAGAGAGGAATTGGTCCACATATAGCTTCATCCACTCTATCAAGAGGAACAGGCTTACCTCTAGAAGAGCAGAGAAGTTAGTTGCTGTGCATAGTGCCCTACGTCTTGAGCATAGGAAGACACCTGAGTATTTGAAGGGACCAGCAACACGATGGGATGTTGATCCAGAGGATGATGCACAGGTAGATATGGAGGAGAGACTTGATGAGAGACAGATGGGGTTGGTTGGTGTGCCACTTAGCATGTTTGAGAATGCTAGTGATTCAGATTCAGATGGTGATATGGTTGATCCTGATTTATTCATGCAGCAGCTGGATGCAGAGACTAGTGGGGCATTACCTTGAGGCTTGAGCATTACCTTGAGGCATATTTTGCATTATGCTTGTTTATCTTTTGATATGTTGATGTTCTCAGTTCTTATGATTTGTGTTATCAGTTATTCAGATTCTCACTCTATAAAATTTTGACTCTTGATGTATCAGACTTGACTTTAAAAGTTTAATCTTTTATCATTCTATAAAATTTGGACTCTTGATGTATATGATGTATCAAACTTTACTTTTATAATTTTAAATTTTTATGTTAACATTGAATATTCACTGTTCAATATTCGATGTTCATAGTAGGATACTAGGAAGTGGAACATCAATATGGTTTAAACTTTAATGATTTAATCATAATGTATGATCATTGATGACTCAATTAATAAATTATATTTTATATTTATAAATTTTTAAGACCCTGACGCTCCCCGACGTTTCCTAAAAAATGGTAGGGAGCTTTTGCATAGGCCGCTCCTGCGCCCCCTCGCTCCCTCGCCCCCTCGTCCCGGAACCTTGGTGGAACATTGGGTTGTGGTATGATCTACAGGGTGTTGGGGCGCCCTTTTGGTTGCAACAAGATATTGGGGTCCAGTAGTGTCCTACAGGTTGTAGCCTGTGAATTAGAGGGTTGACGCCTCCCTCAGTTGTAGCTGAAATCTTGATGTAATCAATTTTCTTTTAACAAGGAGAAGACATTACTAAAGAAGCATTCGGAGGTTTTTGACTTGGAGGGAATTTTCCACCTAAAAATATGTGTCCCCTGTTTTATCTTTCTGAATTGTTGTATGGTGTTGTCTACTGTTGATTATTGTTTAAAATTGTTGAAGAAGAACATTAATAATAACTGAAAAATAACTAATGCTCTGAAAAGGATTAAAAAGTGCTAATTGCTAAGAAATACTCATTCACCCCCCTCTCAGTATTTCCAACAGAAGCAACCCCACTGCATTCTCCGCTCATGCCAAAAGGAGAAATAATGCAGGGTCTAAAGGTCATTTCCATGGAAAGCCTGGATCTAAGGGAGGAAGGAAGGGCAGGTGCTTTGTTTGCAATAAGTTTGGCCACTATGCAAGGGAGTGTCCAAATAGAAGGGACACATCGCATGATGATGATCACAATCATTCCAAGGGCAACTTCAACAACAACGATCAAAAGAATGGCAAGTCCAATGGAAAAGGAAAAAGGAATGCGGGACATCAAGGAAATGGTCGACCCTCCAAGAAATCAAGGAACTCCAGGTATGAAGAATCAAATGTTGTTAACAATAAGCAAAAAGAGTACTATCTTATATCGACCCTCTCCACTGCCTCTCCTCCGGACACTTTGAGAAATTAACTGATTGATAGTGGTGCCTCAAGGCACTTCACCAAATACAAGGAAGCCCTCTCTAATCTGATAGAAAAGGAGACAAACTTGGAGATCATCCTTGGAGACGATGCCACCTATCCCGTGAAGGGAGTAGGGAATGTTACCCTTCAATTGAATCAAGGTAACACTATTCATTTGCAAGAAGTACTATATGTACCTGATCTCAAGAAGAACCTAGTGTCCATTTCAATAATGGAGGACAAAGGATTCAAGGTGGCATTCATCGATGGAAAGGTACATGTTTGGAAAAGAAATTTTAAAGATGCTTTTACTCTTGGTTTTAGGGTTGACACTTTGTATCAAGTTGGAGAAAGTCCATTGGGAGCCATGTCTTGCGACACATCTCTAGAATCTGAACTATGGCACCAGAGGTTTGCTCAACTTCAATATAAGGCCCTACTGGATGTGAGACAAAAATATGACACTGTTATTTTTGGACAATTTTCTGTTGAGAAATCAATGCTTATAGGAATTAGGGTTTGATTCCTTTCTTGATAATTACTTGTGAATTACGTTGGCTTATTTTACTTATTAATTAGTTTATCTTTCATCAAGCAACTACCAAATTATATGTATATGAAGACCACAAGAACAAGAGACACAAGATGTAGGCGCTCAGCCAAGGAAAAACCCCTACAAGGGGAAAACCCAGTCAAAAATCTTCCTTCAGTGGATTCAAATCAAGATGAGACACTTCCAAAATTCTTCGGCCTAGATAAAGACCTCCAACCACCAAGTCAACCCTTCCCTTCAATAGATAATCCCTGTCAAATTTACCAAGTGAAAGCTCTCCAACAACAAATTCAGTCCAGGTTTTCGGCCCCAACAACAAAATTTTGGACTTGCAGTATGTTGTACCTCTGTGATAGTAGTTGGTCAGGCTACCAATGCCAGAGCATCTAAAATAATTGTTTTGGGGGGTTTTTGGTTTAAATTTATGGAAGACCAATGAATGAAGACAGATGAAAAATTGAAGTAAAAAATCCTTTGGGGTATATTAATACTTCAGCAAGGGGCTGCTATAAAGCATTACACAGTGATATAGATCAAAATAGTGGTAAGTAGAAGACAACAAAAAATATGATTATCACAGTTTCCAGACTGTAAAACAGAATAATCACAAGTTGGAAAACCTCCTAAACTATGTTCCAGAGGTTCAAGGCAGTGTACTTAATGTTTACACAAGATGCTGATGATTTATTGATTAGAGGGGATTAACTACACAAACAAATGCATTAATCTAATCTCTTAATAGATGATCACTTCAGGAGCTTATAGGAATCAATTGAAACTCTAATTGTTCCTACCTAGATATCTCTGCAAGTCATAAGCATATGAAGAAAGACATAATGATTGAAAAACTGGAAAAACTTACAGGATAACACAAATTGTGCAAGACCATATTCAGAATCCTTTGCTTTGTATTAAGGTTCCAGAAAGATTTAGTACATCAAGAGTCTGCAAAAGCTTCCTTCAAAGGTGGCTTCCAGGTTTAAAGTAGCATTAATAGTCAAAAACTTTACATGCAATGAGCTATGAATCTTCAACTCTCAACCATTTACAACTCAGGAAAGGAGTTATTTATACAATAATAAAATTACAAATATCCTAAAACTGTTTAAGATTTATTTAAGGAAAGGAAAAGATCTTCATGGCAAGAAGATAGGGGCAACTATTGAACTGCTTCTTGCTGTCCCCTTCATTCAGGCTGTACTGGCTTCAGTTGTCTGATATTTTGCCCCTTTAGCTGAGCAATTGTTTGAATCCTTCACGCTGGCCGATTGCTTCTTTTAACCTTTAATATGATATATTTTCAACTCTGTTTAAAATTCTTTTACTCTGGCTGAATGACCTTTACTGTGATCGCTTTTACCCTTACTGTGCAATTCAGATTTTAACTACATTTTTCAACAGTAAATCGCCTTGGATTTTATGCTACAGGGTGAAGCGATTTGACATGGTCGTGATATTTGTCTTCAAACTGTTATTCGGCTTTTTATTTGTAAGCCTAAAACAGTAATCTTCCAACCTGCAAAAACATAAACTTGTTAATAAAAATATGGCGATAGAGGAGGTCGTAATGGCTCTGCTGAGGCTTGAAAGGTTATCAGAAGAAGTCTGGGGCATATCAGAGGCTAAATGATGGCTTAAATGGGCCACAGAGGCATTATTGGGCTGTGCTGTGTTAAAACAGGCAAACAGAGCAAATGGTGTAAAAATGCGTTTAATGGAGAAAAAGTCTTGCTTTTAACTATCGGGCGAAAAAAATGAACAGTGGCGGAAAGAGTACGAAGGATTAATTAAGGCGGGAATGGATTAATCTTGTTTAAAACAGTGATTAGTGGTGAAATGGTGCTTTCGGGTCATTTCCATGTTTAAATCAAAAAATCGATTTTACACAGAAAACGTTACAAAATCGCATATGGCGGACTTGAAAAATTATGGACCCGAGCGGATAACGGCATCGGGTCTGGGTGGATATCGCTTATCGCAATCGGAGTTGGCGGGTGGGAGGCTCATTACAAAGGAATGCGATTATGAGCGGACGCGACATGAAATAATATATGACATATAACTATGTCGGGTCCGGGCTTTGATATCGCAGTCGGGGATCAGAATGCGCTAAGGGTTAGTGCTTTGAGCGGGATGCGATGGAAGGGCGGATGCGATATGGCAATAGGTTATAATATATGCAGCGTCGGGTCCGTATCCTTATCGTTGTCGGGAATTGCAAGAGGCAGAGGCTTGTATGCATTGCACTGGGACTTTGCGATGGATGCGATATGGGTAATGTATCATGGTATATATGTGGTCGGGTTCGGGCCCATCGCATATCGCAATGCAATAGTGTATACTTGTTTGAAGGGTTCATTGATCCCATTGATGCGATATTTCATACATAGTTTTATTACAAAACTAATGTATATGCATGTTTCAAAAGGCCCATGGCTCCACCGATTATGCGATATATAGTTTCTAATGAAACTAAAGGGTTTTTCGGGACATTTAATAAAGGAACTATATAATACAAGAAAAAGGGAAATATTATGGATTTAATACTATATGTTAATGTTAATGCGAAAAATATGAATGGAAAGGAAGAATGGGCTAAGCATAATGGAATTATTTGCTTTTGACATATATTTGTCAATACTTAGGGTAAAACTATTTTGTGGGTTTTTAAAGTAAAAAGGGATTTTACATGGGGTTTTTACTTTTCTTAGGTAAAAAGGGTTTTTACCATAGGAAAAGGGGTTTTTAATAGAAAATGAATGAATATGGATATATGAAGGTAGGAAGGGGAAATTAGTAAATATATGAATGAATAAGGATAAGGGAGGTTAATAAATTGATTTGTAGTCTTTCATTTGCCTCGTGTAACTGTCTCATGGACTTAGAAACATGATAACTATACATTTTGTCCAATCAACCATTAAACTTCTGCAACCTTTCTCTACTTACCTTTTGCTTATCCAATCATTTTTTCTTCACTTTAATGGGTGCATTTAAGCTAGCAAACCCTTATCCTTTCTTTTTATTTAAAAAAAACAAACTATCTAAATCTACCCTTATAACTTCCAAGGGCTCAGATTAAACTGATGAGCACCTTATTATTCTCTACCTAACTAGTGATCTACCAAGATTAAACAGTTTGGCCAGATCTTTATTCTCTATCTATAACATCAAATTTAAAGCATGAAGTAGTCAAGATTAAATAGTTTGACTGTCATGGGTTGTGGCATTTAAAACAAGCTGCACACAACTATTATTTTGCAGAAAAAGTAGTGGCATTTGGACTTGCTCACTTTTAGAGTTTATTTGTTTTATTTCTACCTAACATTTTCTTTCTGTCTTTATTTTTTAGAGCAGCTACCCTAACATTTTCTTTGATATGGACATCATCATCGAAATATTCTTTTAAACTAACATTTTATTCACTATTGTTATGTCCATATCCTAACTCAACATTTTTTGAAATATTCTATCTATGTTAGATTTTAAGCTTCTGTGGAAGTTTTTTGTAGTGTCATGATCTGGATTATCCATAGTTTCTAGTTCATTCTGCCAACGTTTCAAACCCCAAAGGGGGTCCATCATCAGGACAAATCAGATAGAATATGAGTGAAAGATTATTGAGAGAAGAGAACCTTGCGACCTGGATATAAATAAACAAGAACCCTAATTTTATAAAGGCCGACACATGATTCTTTATTTTTATTAATTATTATTTTATTTTTATTTATTATTTTCTTTTTATAATAATTTTATTTATTTATAAAAGTTTTATAAAAACTTTAATTAATCATTTAATTATTCATTATTAGTTTAGGTTTAATTATTTTAATCATGAACAAATAAGTTTAATTTATTTTATTTTATTAATTTTGTACTTCATTTATTAACTAATTAATTCTTTTTATTTTTATTTAATTAATTACTTAATTTAAATTAATTTATAAGTTATTTTTGCCTTCCTTTAATTAATCAATTATCAATTAATCAATTAATTAATTTTATTTATCTAATTAATCTATTTATTAATTTCTAATTATTTATATTTTTATTTATTTATAAATTAAATGTTAATTTAATTTAATTTGATTAATAAATTGACTAATTAATATAATACAAAAATTTTGATTTTAATTAATTAATCAGTCCCCATTGAATTTAATTAAAAAACAATTAAAATTGATAAAGAAATTAATCTATAATACCAATGCTCTAATTTTTATTTATTAATATTTAATTTATAATTTCTTTTCCATAATTAATTGATTAATTTAAATTAATTTATTTTATTTAATTAATTTTGATTAAATAATCTTCATTGAATTTAATTAAAATCAATTAATTCATATTTCTTTAATTTCATATAATTCTAATTTTTTTATTTTATTTTGATTAATATTTATTAGAGAGATCTTAATTAGATCTTATTCTTATTAATTAATTTTACTATCATAATCAAAGTTATTTTTGGTTATTATTAATCATTTGAGAAGTTATGTTTAATTTCATATTTTCATTTATTTTATTTTATTTTTAGAATTAATTAAATTAAATTAATTTTACTATCATAATAAAAGTTATTTTTGGTTATTATTAATCATTTGAGAAGATATGTTTAATTTCATATTTTAATTTATTTTATTTTAGAATTAATTAAATTATTTGTTTAAATTAATTAATTAAATTCTCGAAATGCAAGACCCCCTATTTCCTTTTGATCCTATGCTTCCAAGGGTTCGGAGGGGTTTATTTGTTTGATCAGAGGAAGCCAATTTCCACTGATTTCACTCCCATTGTCCCTGTTGAGGTTCTGAGGAAATTTCATAATTTCAATGGCCTCTCTGATTTTTCTTTTATGATAGTTGTCTTCTCTTGCAATTACCTTGGCGTCTTCCAAACACACATGATGTTTGGTCTTGGACGAGTGCTCTGCAAGGGCTGATGTACGGGATCTTTCATTCTTTATGTCAGCGGCATGCTCTTTAGGTCTTATTTTCAGAGATCGACCCGTTTCCCCAATATAACTCTTGCCACATGAGCAATCGATCTTGTACACTCCGTTGAGTTGTTGCTGATCAATGTTATCCTTAACTGACCTCATAATTTGCCTTATCGTTCCACATGTTGTAAATTGAGTGTCTATGTTATTCTTCTTTAAAATTTTTGCAATCTTATCTGTAATCCCTTGGATGAATGGAAGGTAAACTTTCCCTTGATTTTCTTGCTTGTCTCCAGGGGGATGCTCAGAGAGGGCCCTATCCTGAGCCCTTCTTATAGCTCTTTTGATACTCCATTCCTTGTATCCAATGTTTTTGAAGACAGAGGTTAAGTGTTCAATCTCATCCTTTATGTGATCAGGGTCCGAAATCCTGAAAGCCCTCACAGCTAGGGTGTTTAAGATGCCAGATTTTTGGGAGGGATGATGGTAAGAGTCAGCATGAAGAGAGCTATCCGTATGAGTTTTCTTCCTGTAGACCTGGTGTCCCAAAGTACCATCCTCTTTTCTACTGATCAGAACGTCTAGAAAGGGGATCTTACCATTCTCCTCAAGCTCCATAGTAAATTTGATTTCGGAAGATATAGAGTTAAGATGATTGAAGAACTTCTCAAGCTCTGCCTTACCATGAGTCCAATTCAGGTTGGTGTCATCGACAAATCTTTTCCACCATGCTGGCTTCAAGTGGAAGGAATCAAGGGCTTTTCTTTCAAAGTACTCCATGTATAGGTTGGTGACAATAGGTGAGAGCGGGGAACCCATGGGAACCCATTTGATGGATATTCCATCTCATAGTAGTAGCTAGCGAAACCAAAGATCTTATAGTAGTATACCTAGCAATAGGAGCAAAGGTTTCTTCATAGTCTATACCTTTTTTTGTGATAAGGTAGTATAATGACTAGTTCATTCTTTACCATCTTAATGCAGAGGTTTCTATTGGCAAAACTTTTGACGAACTCAATTCTTAAGAGATATGCATCCATTCTTGCATACCATGCCCTAGGAGCTTGCTTTAAGACATATAGGGTTTTCTTGAGTTTGCAAACATGTGTATCTCTGTTATTTATTTCGAAGCCTTCCGGTTGTTCAATGTATACTTCTTTATCTATGGTTCCATTTAGAGATGATGTTTTGACATCCATTTGATGGATATTCCATCCCATAGTAGCAGCTAGCGAAACCAAAGATCTTATAGTATACCTAGCAGTAGGAGCAAATGTTTCTTCATAGTCTATACCAATGTTGCACGAAGCGGGGACGTTTTTTGGAAGCGGGGATGCGGAAGTGTTATTTTCCAAAAATCTAGGAAGTGAAGCGTCTGCTATATATATATATATGTTTGTTTATATTTTTTTTGCATTTATTTTTAAAATAAACATCCCAAATACCAAATTAGTTGTAGAAGACATGAAAGCATGCATAATTTTTCATAAATCAAGATAGATATGGCATCCATGATTCCATTGTATTTACTAGTATGTACGTCAATGATTAATTATTCGAGCATCAACCATCTATATTCTAGCAATTACAAACATGCGTAAAATTTTTAAGCATATTATAAAACATAAAACATTTAAGCATATAATAAAACATAAAACATACAGCATATTATGATTTATCTAGCAAGTGAGCCACTGTCAACATTTGTCATGTCCAAAATTCAAATAAGAATGTTTACAAAATAGGTCACTTGGTCACCGCCAAGACAAAAAGGTTCAAATTCACAAGCCTACAAGTCTAATGATTAATCTATGACAAAAGTAGTAAATTGTGAATATATCTACTAATCTCTCCTCCTTCCACCACGAAGAGAACGTGGCGGCGGGCCTCCACGTGGTGGCAATGAAGAAGATGGTGCCTGTGAAAGTTGTGGCACTGAAATTGATGAAGACAAACCCCCTGCTGTTGGTGTTGAACCATGGAACCTAGGAACCAAGGGACCAGATGGGGGTGGCATCTCAACTCGATCATCATCATCCTGGAATTGCTCAAAAAATTCATACAAAAAAAAAACCACTAGTTAACAAAAAAAATTAAAAACATGAATTAGAGAAATGCTTTATAAGCAAAATTCATACCACAATGGACATACCTGGATAAGAGCATCCTCTAATTGCTCTAATCGCAACACTCCATCCTCCAAATTGGGCTCCTCTGGATTCCTGTCCCAAATCTTAAGGTCTTTATTAGTCTTTGCATCATCACAGTAATGGGACAAAAATCACAAGTTGTAATGAACATAAACCAAACTCTTTGCCTGGTCTAAACACAATCTGTTCCTTTTAGCACTGTGGATGAAAGAATAAGAGCTCCAACACCTCTCTGCAGAAGAAGTGTTTACCACCTGTGATAGCACCTGCAATGTCAAAGTCTGTAGAAGTGGAGTAGCCCTTCCATGCATGTTCCACCACTCAAGAGAAGAAAAAGTGTCTCGATCTCTAATTGCATGCATGCTCCCAAATGGACCAGTGTTAAGCGTATAGTTGCTCAACTGTCTCCATACCATGGCAACCTCCTCCTCATCAGGGACTAATTTACTCAATGCAATCATATATTTTTTGTGAACTTCTTGATCTTGGTGTGGTTTTCTCCTGCTTCCCCCCCCAGGTGCTGGTGTTGAAAGCCATGATGGATGATAGTATTTAGGTGTCAAAACATATGCTAATGCATGCAATGGAACATTTAGCATTTCCCATCGGTTTTCCACCTCTGCACGAATATAATTGTACAAGGTGATATCTCTAGGCTTAACAATGTCTTTAATCTGCCCCAACATGCTATCCATTTGCTCATACACCACCCTAATTATTGGTCGATCTGAATCTCCAAACTTGATCATGTAATAAATCCATTTGCTCATGCGATTCGTACGCTTCGTACTTTGAAGTGGCACACTTCATACGATCGAAGTGCCGTACGAAGTGCGTTTCGGTCATACGCTTTCGAAAATTCTAGGAAGTGTGTTTATCAGCTCGAGACGTGTTTTGGTTTTTCTGAAACGCGCTTTGTACGACGCTTCCCCCACGCATCCGTACGGATCGCAGATCGGGGTTTTGATCCTAGGGGGGGGGGACGTTTCCTGCAACACTGGTCTATACCTTCCTTTTGTGAGAAACCCCTTGCAACAAATCTAGATTTGTATTTGTCTATGCTTCCATCAATGGCATGTTTGATTTTGTAAATCCATTTTGAGGTGACAACTGATTTGTCACTTGGTCTAGGAATGATTTCCCAGACTCCATTCTTCATGATGGATTGATATTCTTCTTGCATTGCCTTCTTCCATTCCTCTTGATGAGAAACTTCTTCAAATGTAGTTGGTTCAACTTCTATCAATTTTGTCATGTATGCTGCATAACCTGAATATCTCTTTGGTCTTTTGCTTTCTCTAAAAGTTCCTTTAGTAGCTTCATGGCCTTTGGCATCTTCAATTGTAGCTTTTAACCAATTTGGCCTCTTCTTAGTTTCGGGAATGACTATGGATTGAATAGGTTCACTTGGTCCTTCTTCTTCTTCTTGGTTTGTAGTTGTCTTGTCATGATGTTAAGTTATGGTATGTTCTATGCTTATAACTGTTTACTTCTTTTCCTTATTATATTCCCCAGATTAGCAATCACATGTACATAAAGTAAAGTGCAGATAGAACATTAAATGATCGACAGAAAACAAGCCAAGACAAGAGACACAAGATGTGGCGGCTAGCTAGGGACAAACCCCACAATGTGTGGGGAAACCCTTTGATCAAATCTTCTTTTATCTTCAATAATTCAGCAGAGAGAAATAGTACAATAAATTTGATTCATATCAGTAGTACCAAACCCTAGTTCAGCGGCATCAACATTAGCGGCTTCATCATCAAACTAGGGCAGACGATATCTCACAAACCGACCGTCGGATCGGCTTGATTCCACCACCAAAAGTTGCGGCTTCCAGAGGAGGTTCAGATGAACCTACAACGCAGTTCAGATGAAGAGATCTTCTAGTCCACGCAGGTCAAACTTTACTTCTGCAGTTGCAGCTTCAGTTTTGGCAGCTTCCGGCTTCAAACTAGGGCAGTCGATATCTTGCAAATTGTCCGTTGGATTGACTTGATTCCACCACCAAAAGTTGCGGCTTTCAGAGGAGGTTTAGATGAACCTACAACGCAGTTCAGATGAGGAGATCTTCTAGTCCACGCAGGTCAATCTTTACTTCTGCAGTTGCAGCTTCAGTTTCGACAGCTTCCGGCTTCAAACTAGGGCAGTCGATATCTTGCAAACCGTTCGTCGGATTGACTTGATTCCACCACCAAAAGTTGCGGCTTTCAAAGGAGGTTCAGATGAACCTACAACATAGTTTAGATGAGGAGATCTTCTAGTCCACGCAGGTCAATCTTTACTTTTGCAGTTGCAGCTTCAGTTTCAGCAGCTTCCGGCTTCACATGTGTGAGGGAGAGACCCTTTTCTACGCAGTAGAGAAGAGACTCTTTTTTGCGCAGTAGAGAGAGAGAGATGTGATGAGATGAGTGAGTCCAAATGAGGAAAAGTCCTCCTGTATTTATACACAACGTTGGTGTTTGAATAGATGCGACTGTTGGGCTTCTAAGCCTACATGAGTTGTAGGTCGGCTTGATAATAATTCCATAATCAAAATAAATTCATATCTCCATGAATACTTATCGGAATCGGATGATCTTTATATCAATCTTACACTTCTCGACGAGAGGAATCTAATAGAAATATTATCAGCTATGAATAAGATGCCCCACAAGAATTTTTGCCCTAGTTGCCAATTTTAACACTCCCTCTCAACTAGGGAGAACTTCATCTGCAATCTGTCTATAGGTCGTTACTATTTATCCATCAAATGCACTGCCCTGTACAGCCTGTCCCTTGCCCTGCTCTGCTCTATTGTGCTTGTTTTGCTTTGTCTTGTTCTGCCTTATACTGATCTGTATTGTTCTGCTCTGTTTTGCTCTGCTCTTGCATTGTTCTGTTCTGCTCTGCTTTTGTCCGAATTTATGAAGAAGAAGAAATGATCGAGGATGTATCATGCTGACTCAAAGTCAGTCTCAGAGTATGTACCACTAGTCCCAGACCAGTCTCAACCAACCCGAAGTCAGCGTCATAGTGAGTACAACTCCACTGGTCCCAGACCAGTATCATCCTCCACCGACTCAAAGTCAGTCTCAGAGTGTGTACCACTGTTCCCAGACCAGTCTCAACCGACCTGAAGTCAGCTTCATAGTAAGTACCACTCCTACCACTAGTCCTAGACCAATATCGCAGTCTCAGAGAGTGTACCACTGGTCCCAGACCAGTCTCAACCGACCCGAAGTCAGTGTCATAGTATGTACCACTCCCACTGGTCCCAGACCAGTACTGCACTGACACGAAGTCAGTCTCAGAGTATGTACCACTGGTCCCAAACCAGTCTCAACCGACCCGAAGTCAGTGTCATAGTATGGTACAACTCATACCATTGGTCCCAAACCAGTACCATTGAGCCCAGATCATTGGAGGTCATCCTAGCGTAGGGAGTATGGTAGATACAACGATGCATCCATCGGTACTACTATGGTCCCTAACTTCATTTCCCTGCTCATTGATTAGATGAGAGGTACTTCCCATGAGTCCCAGACTGCATGGGTAGGATGCCTCGACAGGAGAACTTAATCAATCCCGTCCTCACAGGAGAACACATCAATCCTGCTACAATTTCCAAAGAGAACACATCAATCCAGGCCGCCATGGAGAACACATCAATCTAGGCCTCACAGGAGAACACATCAATCCTGCTACAATCGCCATGGAGAACACATCAATCCAGGCCTCACAGGAGAACTAATCACCCTGCCACACAGGAGAGCAAATCATCCTGTTCCACAAGAGAGCAAATCATCTTGTCCCACAAGAGAGCAAATCATCTTGTTCCAGTGTGCACCACCAGGGGAAGGTGAGTCACCCTGTGGTCGTATGTTGCTCCAGTAAGAACCGCAAGCCCTCAGAGCTCCCAGAGCTCAATGTATGCAACATGCAGGACCCTTGTACAAGGGTTTCTTGACGACTCCAAGTCGTTTGGGAAAATCACAGATTAAATCTTTCCTCGGGGCTTTGACAAGGTGTATCGACCTGTACATCATCTTAATGCGATGGAGCCTCCTTGCTCATTGACTTACCATATCCCAGATGATGTCTATCTGCTGGAGCAATCGATGAACACGAGATTCCTCAATAATCGAATCCCACCTCTGGTTGTTACAAAGAATCACAGTGGTATCCAATGTAAATCCAAACAGCTC
Source organism: Pinus tabuliformis (assembly GCA_031772625.1). NCBI lineage: Eukaryota > Viridiplantae > Streptophyta > Pinopsida > Pinales > Pinaceae > Pinus > Pinus tabuliformis. The sequence continues at coordinate 1,295,390,022 of CM062804.1, read as the reverse complement.
ACTGAAGAGCTTTCACAACCAGACTGCCTCACAGGAGGCCATGCTAGCAGCAATATATTTTGCTTCAGCGGTGCTCAAAGCCACCGACTTCTGCTTCTTGCTCATCCAGGATATCGAAGCAGATCCCAAGGTGAAACAGCACCCGAAAGTGCTCTTATGGTCCACCACACTGCCTGCCCAATCAACATCAGTATATCCAAGTAGTCTCACATCTCCGACAGTGTATCTTAACCCATTAGTAATTGTGCCATGAAGATATCTCAGAAGATTCTTGGCATCAATCCAGTGAGGCTCAACCAAATATGAGCTTACAATGCTAACTGCAAAACATATGTTCGGACGGAGGTTCACCAAGAACATCAATGCGAATGAGTTTATGAAACTCAGAGGCATTTCCCAAATCTGGTTCGACATCACTATCATATAACTTCTAAAAGTTAAGATCCTCGAGGTAGTCACAAGCTTGCAGTCCATCATACCGAATCTTTCCGATATCTTTATCACATATTTTCCTTGAGATAGGAAAATTTCCTTTGGCTTCTGCCACACTTCAAGTCCTTGGTCCTTCATTTCAAATTCGGAAGCCAACTCCCTCTTACATTTTGTTGAAATTTGGTACCGGAGGACAAGTGGTTCCCTTAGGCTTTGATCTTTGGCCTAGGGAAAAGTGTCCAAAAGAATTTAATTTTTCTCCTAAAGTGACTTTATAATTTTATAAAGTTAAATCTAATTTAAAAGTGACTTTAAGTGATAAAGTTATTAAGTCTAATTTTAAAGTGACTTTTATAAAGTCAATGAAAAATTAGAAAGGAAAAGTGACTTTGGAAATAAATGACTAAGTGGGTCTTTATTAAAGTGGGGTGAATTAAAAAATAGAAAGTGAGATTTAAATGAGCATTTAATCTCAGCCATTGATCTAAATCTATTTCAGCCATTGGATTTAGAGATCACCCAAAAGTCACTTGGATCACCCAAAAGTCACTTGGAGTTATATTAAAGGAGGAAATGGAGGAAAAGGTCATTCATTATTTCATGAGCAGATTGGGAGAAGGAGAGCAAGAAAGCAAGAGATATTTCTGAGTAGGGAGGAGAAGGAGACAGCAGCTTGGCACACATTCCAAGGCAGCAGTTGAGCAGATTTGTACAGCTGATTCAGCACATAGTGAAAGGCAGATTTTTGCACAAAAATCGAGGAGCAGTTTGCTGATTTTTCTGCACACAAAACGGAGGCCGTACAACATTTATTGCTGTCCTGTTTGCTGTAATTTCCAGATTGCAGTGAGGCACGGGAAAGGAGATAAGTTGTAAATTTGCTTGCTGATTTTTTGCTGAATAATTCTCACTGTAAAAAGACAATTTTCAGAAATAAAGAAGAGCTCTCAAACTGGTTTTCCCCAAGAGTTGTAGGGGGTTTTTCCAGGGTCAAGTTGACCAAAAATATCAGTGTTTTAATGGCTGTTTTTGATTGCTGATTTTTAATTCTGCAATTTTCAGCATTCTGAAAAATTTCCAGAATTTGTGTTTTCAGCAATATTTATTTTTTTCAGTCTGTTAAATGTATGGTTATGGGAATGGGCATTTAACTACATGGGAGAAATAAGGAGAAACTGAAAATCGGGGTGGGAAAACAGAAATTTCTACATTGTATCAGAGCTTGAGTGCTGAAGGGCAGTTTGGGACAGCAAAAGGAAAAATTACAGTTGCTGATTTTTCACTCAGAAAATTCCAGCAAGCTGATTTTTTCATAAACAACAGTTTTATCTTTACTACAACAGTGCTATTTTTTCAGTTTTAGGACAGCAGGATGTCAATGGGATTGAGGGTGGAGGATAGGTTGGATGGGCATATAAATTACATCGTTTGGAAGGAGAGAATGCAGAGTATCTTTGAGGAGGCAGAAGTCTGGGATATCATGGTGCATACCGCACAGAACCCTGTTGTTGTGCCCACTGATGTTACTCAGTTGGCTGAGTATAAAAAGAAGAATAATAAGGGTAAGAGGCTGATTCTAGACGGAATCAAAGACCATTGCATTCCTCATGTGAGAGGAAAGAGCAATGCCCATGAGATGTGGACAGCATTGTCCAATCTCTACCAGAGTACCAATGAGAACCGGAAGATGGTCCTAAAGGAGAAGCTGAAGAACATTAAGATGGGTAATGATAGTGCAGCTGGATATCTCACAAAGATTACTAATGTGAGAGATGAGTTGGCAGCGATTGGAGAGGCCATTCCACCCACTGAGTTGGTGCGGATTGCAGTGAATGGCCTCCCCCGTTCATGGTTGAACTTTGCTGATGGGGTTTGTGCACGTGAGACCCTTCCCACATGGGAGAGGTTTTGAGATGATTGCATTCAAACAGAGATCAGGGAAGGTCAGCTTGGGGCAGCCAAGCCAGTTGAGCAGGATGAGGATGTAGCACTGGTGGCAGGAGGCAAGAAAGGCAAAGGGAAGAAGCAGGCTTCCACAAGCAGTGGTGGGGGCAAAGGCAAAGGTAAAGGTAAACAGGGGAACACACAGAAGGACTATTCCAAGGTGAAGTGTTGGAATTGTCAAAAGATGGGACACTATGCAGTTGTGTGTCCGGAGAAGAAGAAGAAGAAGGGGAAGAACCAGGACGTGGCAGCTTCAGCAGAGATTGAGGACTTTGCTGGTCGTTTTGACCGAGAGTTTGCGTTCACTACGTGTGAGTCCTCTAGTGCAGGATCACCTGCCACACAGGTTCAGAGGGAGCATGCTTTTCCCTCGATTAGCGGAGCATCTTCAGGTATCTGGTATGTGGACAGTGGGGCTTCACGTCACATGACAGGAGTCCGTGAGTACTTCTCAGAGCTTTCAGAGAGTGGCACTGATATTGAGGTAGTACTTGGTGATGACAGAGTTGTTAGAGCAGTCGGGGTGGGGACACTGACATTTCAGAGGGAGTCCAAACCTCCCTTGAAGGTGTCAGAGGTTCTTTATGTGCCAGGGATGAGGAAGAACCTCATATCCGTCTCAGCTTTGGAGGACAGAGGATATGAGGTACTGTTCAGGGGAGGACAGGGGTTGATGTATCCCAGGGGCACTCCTGCTGATTCAGCTAGAGTGATAGGTGTACGCCATGCGAAGGTGTACAAGTTTGCATTCCAACCCCTTTTGGCATTGAGCAGTAGTACCGACAGCAGAGCTAGCAGTTCTGAGCTGTGTGAGATTTGGCACCGCAGGATGGGACATATGTATCATGGAGCCTTGAGGACATTGCGGGAGATCACTACAGGTGTGCCAGATTTCAGTACTGATCACTTTGATACTTGCAGAGGTTGTGCGATGGGCAAATTTGCCAAATCCCCTTTTCCCAGCAGTGACAGCAGAGCGACGGGGATACTTGATTTGATTCATTCCGATGTGAGCAGTCGGATGTCTCATGTTTCCTTGAGTGGATATGAGTACTATGTTTTATTCATTGATGATCACTCTAGGAGGACCTGGATTTATTTTTTGAAGACCAAGAGTGAGGTCTTCAAGCGGTTTCAGGAGTTCAGAGCTCTTGTGGAGACACAGACAGGTCGAAAGATCAAGTCCTTGAGGTCGGACAATGGAGGAGAGTACACCCTTGGAGAGTTTGTTGACTATTGTGCGGAGGCAGGCATTAGGAGGGAGTTCACTGTTCCTTACAACCCCCAGCAGAACGGGGTTGCAGAGAGGAAGAACAGATCCATCATAGGGGCTGCCAAAGCCATGTTACATGATCAGGGGTTGCCATTGTTCTTGTGGGCAGAGGCCTGCAACACAGCTGTTTACTTGCAGAACAGGAGCCCGCATCGTGCCTTGGGGCACATGACTCCGGAGGAGGCTTTCTCTGGGAAGAAGCCTGATATTGGTCATCTTCATATCTTTGGATGCATTACATACTCCTATATACCCAAGGAGAAGAGGACCAAACTAGAGCCCACCGCAGAGAAGGGTATCTTTGTGGGCTACAGTGAGACCTCAAAGGCCTTTCGGATTTACATTCCTGCACAGAGGAGAGTTGTTGTCAGACGGGATGTGAAGTTCGAGGAGGACAGGGCCTTTAGGAGGTCACGGGAGTTAGAGTATCTGGATCAGCCAGACCCTCAGCAGTAGTTGAGTCAGTCGCAGGGATCCAGTGGGCAGGGATCAGGAGGATCAGGAGGTACATCTATGAGGATGTCAGGTCCGTCAGTGAGCAGTGGCTCATCGAGCCAGAGGGGTGGTGCTCCGGGCAGCATGCAGAGCAGTTCACTAGGGAGTCCACTGATGGACAGTTCACACGGTACCTCAGCTTCTACAGGTTCAGGTGCAGGCAGGAGGACAGCAGACAGACAGTCAGGAGTTCAGGCTACTGATGATGATGAGGAGGAGGAGTTTCATTCTCCTATGGGAGAAGCATGCTCAGGGAAGAGGAAGCCCAAGTGGCTTCAGGACACCTTGAGAGATGCCACATCTGTTGCTGAGCCGAAGAGGCCGGTCAGAGAGAGTAGACCACCTGAGAGGTTTTGTAGCTATATGGCGATGGTTACCAGCATCCTTGACTCTGAGCCTTCTAGCTATGAGGAGGCAGTTAGCCAGCAGGTCTGGAGAGAGGCCATGCAGGAGGAGTATTCTTCTATCATGAAGAATGATGTTTGGGAGGTGGTGCCGAGGCCTGAGGGCAAATCCGTGGTTACTTCCAGATGGCTTTACAAGGTAAAGCATGCTGCAGATGGCAGCATTGAGAAATTCAAAGCGAGGTTTGTGGCTAGAGGGTTCTCCCAGGTAGAGGGAGTTGATTATGAGGAGACCTTCACTCCCGTGGCTCGATATACTTCGATCCGCTCCATTATATCGATAGCAGCAGAGATGGGTTGGAAGATCCACCAGATGGATGTGAAGACCGCATTTCTCAATGGCTTCATACAGGAGGAGGTGTACATTGAGCAGCCACAGGGCTTTGAGGTGCATGGGAAGGAGTCCCATGTGTGCAGACTGAAGAAGGCCCTTTATGGCCTGAAGCAAGCTCCCAGAGCTTGGTACTCCAGGATAGATACATACTTGCAGGGGATGGGTTTCACAAAGAGTGAGGCAGATCCGAACCTTTACTTTATTGTGATTGGTGAGGAGCCTCTCATTCTGGTGCTGTATGTCGATGACTTGGTCATTACAGGTGCAGAGAGACTCATAGAGCACTGCAAGAGAGATCTTGTGGCGGAGTTTGAGATGAAGGACATCGGCTTGATGCATTACTTTTTGGGTTTGGAGGTGTGGCAGGAGGAGGGGCATTTCTTCCTGGGGCAGGGGAAGTATATTGTGGACATCCTTAGCAGATTCCACATGGAGGATTGTAGACCCATGTCGACACCGATGATCACCAACTGGAAGAAGCTTCATGCTTCGGATTCCGAGTTGGTGGATCCCACATTGTACAGACAGCTGATTGGTTCCTTGATGTATTTGGTCAACACTAGACCAGATATCTGTTTTGCAGTCAACACGATGAGTTAGTTTATGTGTGAGCCTAGGAAGGTTCATTGGGTGGCTGCAAAACACATTTTGCGGTACTTGCAGGGGACAGTGGATTGTGGTCTGGACTACAGGCAGGGAGATGGAGTGAGATTGGCAGGATACACTGATTATGATTGGGCAGGTTGTGCTTCTGATAGGAAGAGCACTTCAGGGTGCTGTTTTGGGTTGGGTTCAGCAGTAGTGTCATGGTTCAGCCGGAAGCAGCAGTCAGTAGCACTGAGTTCAGCGGAAGCAGAGTATATGGCAGCGAGTCTAGCTAGTTGTGAGGCCATCTGGCTTCGCAAGATGTTGTTTGGCTTATTTGGTCAGCCGTTGAGACCTTCAGTGATTTACTGTGATAATCAGAGTTGCATTAAACTCACGGAGAATCCAGTATTTCATGACAGGTCAAAGCATATCGGGATCAGATATCATTTCATCAGAGACTATGTTCAGAAGGGAGCTGTGAAGCTTGAGTATATTTCCACTGATGAGCAGGTTGCATATATCCTTACCAAAGCCTTACCACGGGGCAAGCATGTCTACTTCAGAGACAAGATGGGTGTGGTGAGGAACACCTTCCTCGGTAAGAGGGAGTGTTGAAATTTGGTACCGGAGGACAGGTGGTTCTTTTAGGCTTTGATCTTTGGCCTAGGAAAAAGTGTCCAAAAGAATTTAATTTTTCTCTTAAAGTGACTTTATAATTTTATAAAGTTAAATCTAATTTAAAAGTGACTTTAAGTGATAAAGTTATTAAGTCTAATTTTAAAGTGACTTTTATAAAGTCAATGAAAAATTAGAAAGGAAAAGTGACTTTGGAAATAAATGACTAAGTGGGTCTTTATTAAAGTGGGGTGAATTAAAAAATAGAAAGTGAGATTTAAATGAGCATTTAATCTCAGCCATTGATCTAAATCTATTTCAGCCATTGGATTTAGAGATCACCCAAAAGTCACTTGGATCACCCAAAAGTCACTTGGAGTTATATTAAAGGAGGAAAATGAGGAAAAGGTCATTCATTCTTTCATGAGCAGATTGGGAGAAGGAGAGCAAGAGAGCAAGAGAGATTTCTGAGCAGGGAGGAGAAGGAGACAGCAGCTTGGCACACATTCCAAGGCAGCAGTTGAGCAGATTTGTACAGCTGATTCAGCACATAGTGAAAGGCAGATTTTTGCACAAAAATCGAGGAGCAGTTTGCTGATTTTTCTGCACACAAAACGGAGGCCGTACAGCATTTATTGCTGTCCTGTTTGCTGTAATTTCCAGATTGCTGTGAGGCACGGGAAAGGAGATAAGTTGTAAATTTGCATGCTGATTTTTTGCTGAATAATTCTCACTGTAAAAAGGCAATTTTCAGAAATAAAGAAGAGCTCTCAAACTGGTTTTCCCCAAGAGTTGTAGGGGGTTTTTCCAGGGTCAAGTTGACCAAAAATATCAGTGTTTTAATGTGTTTTAATGGCTGTTTTTGATTGCTGATTTTTAATTCTGCAATTTCCAGCATTCTGAAAAATTTCCAGAATTTGTGTTTTCAGCAATATTTATTTTTTTCAGTCTGTTAAATGTATGGTTATGGGAATGGGCATTTAACTACATGGGATTAATAAGGAGAAACTGAAAACCGGGGTGGGAAAACAGAAATTTCTACACATTTGTGAATGAGAGGGTATGCACCTGTTAGAAAGAGGTCATCCACATACAACACCAGTATGAGAGGCTTGTCATCTTCAACCTTAAAGTAAAGGTTAGGATCAGCTTCACTCCTAGTGAATCCTAGTTTCATCAAGTAGCTATCATTCCTCTCATACCATGCTCGGGGTGCTTGCTTCAGCCCATAGAGAGCCTTCTTCAACCTGCATACATGAGATTTTCAATCATAAATCTCAAATCCTTCGGGTTGCTTTACATAGACCTCTTCTTTGATCAAACCGTGCAAGAACGCGATCTTGACATCCATCTGATGTAGGTTCCATCTTTGTGAAGCCACAAGGGCTATGATCAAGCGGATGGTCGTATATCTGGCAACAGGTGCAAATATCACATCATAGTTTATATCTTCCTTCTGAGAGAAACCACGAGCAACAAAACGAGCCTTATACTTTTCCGTACTTCCATCTGCTGCATGCTTTATCTTGTAAATCCAGTTTGAAGTAACAATTGTCTTGTCCTGGGGTCTGGGAACTACTTCCCAGACATCATTCTCCATAATGGTCATAGCATCCTTCCATACTTGATGCTTGACGGCATCTGAGAATGATGAAGGCTCATTTTGTATGACTGTGCTCATACTGGTCAGGTATCCCTGATACTTGTTGGGTTTCTTACTTTCACGGAAGGTTCCTTGGGGTGCAGCATTTCCTTTAGCATCATTAAGTAGCCCCCTAAGCCATGAAGGCCTCTTCCTGGAAGAGGAAGGCTCAGGTGGATAAATAGGATCCATCGGTTCTTCCACATCAGGGATTGTTACATCATCTACCTATAGAGACAGGTTCCACAATTGTATGGTACCACACCATTATGCTATGGAGTATGTGGTGTAGTAGTCTCCCTCTTAATGCCAGCCTCAGATATGCCTGAGTGAACCAATTGTAATATATCGGAGGTCTTGCTTAGGCTTGAGGGGAATGGTCCCCTTTTGAGCTTTCCTTCGGCACATCCTGGACATACACCTTCTTTCTCTACTCGGAATTTGGGCATCCCTGTCACCATTTGTCTTACACCGAGTAGAGCTTTATAATGAAGGGGGGAAAACCTCCGATGCCAAAGTTCGGATTGAAGAGATGTGTCATAAGACATGACACCTAGCGGACTTCCATCGACCTGATATAATGAATCAACACGAAACCCAAGAGTAAAGGCATCTTTAACATTATTTTTCCATATACGTACCTTGCCATCGCTGAAGGTTACCTTGTAGCCTTTGTCTTCCATTGCCGAGATGGACACCAGGTTCTTTTTGAGGTCAGGTGCATTTAATACATCTTAGAATTTCTAGCCTTTTTGAATGGTTGTCCTATTCCTTGATTCCCAACTCTTCTCTTACCTTTGCTATTGAATTTGTCATTCCTTTGATTGCCATCAGAGGGATTTTGATCATCGTCCCGGTGTGAGTCCTTTCTATCAAGGAACTCCCTTGCCTAGTGACCTGCTTTATCACAGATGTAACATCGTCCTTTTCTTCCATCCTTAGGTCTAGCCTTTCGTTTTGATTTAGTCCCGGAATTATTTATTTTCTTAGCATGAGAAGAAAAGGCAGCAGGAGGACCTTTAGGCATGGGCATTTCTTGCTCTTCTACCCGTGTTTATTCTGGAATGCATCTAGCCATTAATTCCTCGAAACCAGGAATTACATTATTGTTCAGAAGAGTAGTCCTGAACACGTACAATTCGGATGGTAATCCTCCAAGAGTTGTGAGTGCCATTTCTCTGTCAATAATAGTCTCCCCAATAGATAGGAGATTGTTCTTGATCTCGGTGATTCTTAAGAAGTATGCTTGCATACTCTCATCTTTACCCTTATGAATTTCCTTCAACTTATTTCTAAGAAACAAAACTTGATTTGCGTCATTAACTTTAAATAAACTCACCAGTCTATTGTAGATTTCCTTGGAGGTGTCTAGTTCAGAGATGTAGGCCACCAAGCGCTTGTCAATAGAGTCCCGGATGATCTTCTTCGCTTTAATTTCTTCGTTCTTCCATTTGTTCCTGGCAGCAGGAGGTGTATTTGATGGAGGCTCAACAATATTGCCTCTCACATGGTCCAACGCTCCTTGATCCTCAAGGGTTAGATCGATAGATATCTTCCATCTGTGATAGTCAGCTCTCTCACGGAGCTTGTCTTCGGCAGGAAAGAGTGTTGAGGACCCCATCGTTCTTTTTAGGATAGCCTTGCCAATCTTTTCTTCGGTGATTGCTCTTGCTCTTGCTCGGGTTTTGTCTTCACCTCAGCTCTGATACCATGTTAAGTTATGGTATGTTCTATGCTTATAACAGTTTACTTCTTTTCTTTATTATATTCCCCAGATTAGCAATCACATGTACATAAAGTAAAGTGCAGATAGAACATTAAACGATAGACAAAAAACAAGCCAAGACAAGAGACACAAGATGTGGCGGCTAGCTAGGGACAAACCCCACAATGTGTGGGGAAACCCTTTGATCAAATCTTCTTTTATCTTCAATAATTCAGCTACTACTATGAGATGGAATATCCATCAAATGGGTTCCCATGGGTTCTCATCAAGAGGAATGGAAGAAGGCAATGCCAGAAGAATATCAATCCATCATGAAGAATGGAGTCTGGGAAATCATTGCTAGACCAAGTGACAAATCAGTTGTCACCTCAAAATGGATTTACAAAATCAAACATGCCATTGATGGAAGCATAGACAAATACAAATCTAGATTTGTTGCAAGGGGTTTCTCACAAAAGGAAGGTATAGACCAGTGTTGCAGGAAACGTCCCCCCCCGGGATCAAAACCCCGATCTGCGATCTGTATGGATGCGTGGGGGAAGCGTCGTACAAAGCGCGTTTCAGAAAAACCGAAACACGTTTCGAGCTGATAAACACGCTTCCTAGAATTTTCGGAAGTGTATGACCGAAACGCACTTCGTACGACACTTCGATCGTATGAAGTGTGCCACTTCAAAGTACGAAGCGTACGAATCGCATGAGCAAATGGATTTATTACATGATCAAGTTTGGAGATTCAGATCGACCAATAATTAGGGTGGTGTATGAGCAAATGGATAGCATGTTGGGGCAGATTAAAGACATTTTTAAGCCTAGAGATATCACCTTGTACAATTATATTCGTGTAGAGGTGGAAAACCGATGGGAAATGCTAAATGTTCCATTGCATGCATTAGCATATGTTTTGACACCTAAATACTATCATCCATCATGGCTTTCAACACCAGCACCTGGGGGGGGAAGCAGGAGAAAACCACACCAAGATCAAGCAGTTCACAAAAAATATATGATTGCATTGAGTAAATTAGTCCCTGATGAGGAGGAGGTTGCCATGGTATGGAGACAGTTGAGCAACTATACGCTTAACACTGGTCCATTTGGGAGCATGCATGCAATTAGAGATCGAGACACTTTTTCTTCTCGAGTGGTGGAACATGCATGGAAGGGCTACTCCAATTCTACAGACTTTGACATTGCGGGTGCTATCACAGGTGGTAAACACTTCTTCTGCAGAGAGGTGTTGGAGCTCTTATTCTTTCATCCACAGTGCTAAAAGGAACAGATTGTGTTTAGACCAGGCAAAGAGTTTGGTTTATGTTCATTACAACTTGTGATTGTTGTCCCATTACTGTGATGATGCAAAGACTAATAAAGGCCTTAAGATTTGGGACAGGAATCCAGAGGAGCCCAATTTGGAGGATGGAGTGTTGCGATTAGAGCAATTAGAGGATGCTCTTATCCAGGTATGTCCATTGTGGTATGAATTTTGCTTATAAAGCGTTTCTCTAATTCATGTTTTTAATTTTTTTGTTAACTAGTGGTTTTTTTTTGTGTGAATTTTTTGAGCGATTCCAAGATGATGATGATCGAGTTGAGATGCCACCCCCATCTGGTCCCTTGGTTCCTAGGTTCCATGGTTCAACACCAACAGCAGGGGGTTTGTCTTCATCAATTTCAGTGCCACAACTTTCACTGGCACCATCTTCTTCATTGCTACCACGTGGAGGCCCGCCGCCATGTTCTCTTCGTGGTGGAAAGAGGAGAGATTAGTAGATATATTCACAATTTACTACTTTTGTCATAGATTAATCATTAAACTTGTAGGCTTGTGAATTTGAACCTTTTTGTCTTGGCGGTGACCAAGTGACCTATTTTGTAAACATTCTTATTTGAATTTTGGACATGACAAATGTTGACAGTGGCTCACTTGCTAGATAAATCATAATATGCTCTATGTTTTATGTTTTATTATATGCTTAAATGTTTTATGTTTTATAATATGCTTAAAATTTTTATGTATGTTTGTAATTGCTAGAATATAGATGGTTGATGCTCGAATAATTAATCATTGACGTACATACTAGTAACTACAATGGAATCATGGATGCCATATTTATCTTGATTTATGAAAAATTATGCATGTTTTCATGTCTTCTACAACTAATTTGGTATTTGGGATGTTTATTTTAAATATAAATGCAAAAAAATATAAACAAATATATATATCTATATATAGCAGACGCTTCACTTTCTAGATTTTTGGAAAATGACACTTCCGCATCCCCGCTTCCAAAAAACGTCCCCGCTTCGTGCAACATTGGTATAGACTATGAAGAAACCTTTGCTCCTACTGCTAGGTATACTATAAGATCTTTGGTTTCGCTAGCTGCTACTATGGGATGGAATATCCATCAAATGGATGTCAAAACATCATTTCTAAATGGAACCATTGATGAAGAAGTATACATTGAACAACCGGAAGGCTTCGAAATAAATAACAGAGATACACATGTTTGCAGACTCAAGAAAACCCTATATGTCTTAAAGCAAGCTCCTAGGGCATGGTATGCAAGAATGGATGCATATCTCTTAAGAATTGAGTTCGTCAAAAGTTTTGCCAATAGAAACCTCTACATTAAGATGGTAAAGAATGAACTAGTCATTATACTACCTTATCACAAAAAAAGGTATAGACTATGAAGAAACCTTTGCTCCTACTGCTAGGTATACTACTATAAGATCTTTGGTTTCGCTAGCTACTACTATGAGATGGAATATCCATCAAATGGGTTCCCATGGGTTCCCATCAAACAGCTGTATGGATTTTTAGAAAATCGTGCCAAAATCTGCCTTTCACTGTGTGCTGAATCAGCTGTACAAATCTGCTCAACTGCTGCCTTGGAATGTGTGCCAAGCTGCTGTCTCCTTCTCCTCCCTGCTCAGAAATCTTTCTTGCTCTCTTGCTCTCCTTCTCCCAATCTGCTCATGAAAGAATGAATGACCTTTTCCTCATTTTCCTCCTTTAATCTAACCCCAAGTGACTTTTGGGTGATCCCTAAATCCAATGGCTAAAATAGATTGAGATCTAAGGCTGAGATTAAATGCTCATTTAAATCTCACTTTTTATTTTTTAATTCACCCCACTTTAATAAAGACCCACTTAGTCATTTATTTCCAAAGTCACTTTTCCTTTCTAATTTTTCATTGACTTTATAAAAGTCACTTTAAAATTAGACTTAGTAACTTTATCACTTAAAGTCACTTTTAAATTAGATTTCACTTTATAAAAATTATAAAGTTACTTTAGGAGAAAAATTAAATTCTTTTGGACACTTTTCCCTAGGCCAAAGATCAAAGCCTAAGGGAACCACCTGTCCTCCGGTACCAAATTTCAACACTCCCTCTTACCGAGGAAGGTGTTCCTCACCACACCCATCTTGTCTCTGAAGTAGACATGCTTGCCCCGTGGTAAGGCTTTGGTAAGAATATCTGCAACCTGCTCATCAGTGGAAATATACTCAAGCTTCACAGCTCCCTTCTGAACACAGTCTCTGATGAAATGATATCTGATCCCGATATGCTTTGACCTGTCATGAAATACTGGATTCTCCGTGAGTTTAGTGCAACTCTGATTATCACAGTAAATCACTGAAGGTCTCAACAGCTGACCAATTAAGCCAAACAACATCTTGCGAAGCCAGATAGCCTCACAACTAGCTAGACTGGCTGCCATATACTCTGCTTCCGCTGAACTCAGTGCTACTGACTGCTGCTTCGCGCTGAACCATGACACTACTGCTGAACCCAACCCAAAACAGCTCCGTGAAGTGCTCTTCCTATCAGAAGCACAACCTGCCCAATCAGAATCATTGCATCTTACCAATCTCACTCCATCTCCCTGCCTGTAGTCCAGACCATAATCCACTGTCCCCTACAAGTACCGCAAAATGTGTTTTGCAGCCACCTAGTGAACCTTCGTAGGCTCACACATAAACTCACTCATCGTGTTGACTGCAAAACAGATATCTGGTCTAGTGTTGACCAAATACATCAAGGAACCAATCAGCTGCCTATACAATGTGGGATCCACCAACTCGGAATCCGAAGCATGAAGCTTCTTCCAGTTGGTGATCATCGGTGTCGACATGGATCTACAATCCTCCATGTGGAATCTGCTAAGGATGTCCACAATATACTTCCCCTGCCCCAGGAAGAAATGCCCCTCCTCCTGCCACACCTCCAAGCCCAAAAAGTAATGCATCAAGCCGATGTCCTTCATCTCAAACTCCGTCGCAAGATCTCTCTTGCAGTGCTCTATGAGTCTCTCTGCACCTGTAATGACCAAGTCATCCACATACAGCACCAGAATGAGAGGCTCCTCACCAATCACAATAAAGTAAAGGTTCGGATCTGCCTCACTCTTTGTGAAACCCATCCCCTGCAAATATGTATCTATCCTGGAGTACCAAGCTCTAGGAGCTTGCTTTAGGCCATAAAGGGCCTTCTTCAGTTTGCACACATGGGACTCCTTCCCATGCACCTCAAAGCCCTGTGGCTGCTCAATGTACACCTCCTCCTGTATGAAGCCATTGAGAAATGCGGTCTTCACATCCATCTGGTGGATCGTCCAACCCATCTCTGCTGCTATCGATATAATGGAGTGGATCGAAGTATATCGAGCCGCGGGAGCGAAGGTCTCCTCATAATCAACTCCCTCTACCTGGGAGAACCCTCTAGCCACAAACCTTGCTTTGAATTTCTCAATGATGCCATCTGCAGCATGCTTTACCTTGTAAAGCCATCTGGAAGTAACCACGGATTTGCCCTCAGGCCTCGACACCACCTCCCAAACATCATTCTTCATGATAGAAGAATACTCCTCCTGCATTGGCCTCTCTCTAGACCTGCTGGCTAGCTACCTCCTCATAGCTAGAAGGCTCAGAGTCAAGGATGCTGGTAACCATCGCCATATAGCTACAAAACCTCTCAGGTGGTCTACTCTCTCTGACCGGCCTCTTCGGCTCAGCGACATATGAGGCATCTCTCAAGGTGTCCTGAAGCCACTTGGGCTTTCTCTTCCCTGAGCATGCTTCTCCCATAGGAGAATGAAACTCCTTCTCCTCATCACCATCAGTACCCTGAACTCCTGATTGTCTGTCTGCTGTCCTCCTGCCTGCACCTGAACCTGTAGAAGCTGAGGTACCGTGTGAACTGTCCATCAATGGACTCCCTCGTGAACTGCTCTGTGAACTGCTCTGCATGCTGCCCGGAGCACCACCCCTCTGGCTCGGTGAGCCACTGCTCACTGACGGACCTGACATCCTCATAGATGTACCTCCTGATCGCTGCCCATTGGATCCCTGTGACTGACTCAACTGCTGCTGAGGGTCTGGCTGATCCAGATACTCTAACTCCCGTGACCTCCTAAAGGCCCTGTCCTCCTCGAACTTCACATCCCGTCTGACAACAACTCTCCTCTGTGCAGGAATGTAAATCCGAAAGGCCTTTGAGGTCTCACTGTAGCCCGC